>PVKZ01001705.1:0-336926 GCA_004027375.1 Macroglossus sobrinus
CTTGGGGCAGGTGCCCTGTATCAGCTCTGCATGGAAAAGTGGGCTAGACAGTTGACATCCAAACCATGAATACACCAGAGTTCTAAAGATGCCCAGTCCTCAGAGCATGCATCTTCTGGTGTGTCAGAGTGCTTTCCAGCAAGTAAGATGAGGTAGAAGTAGCATCTGGCTCTAATGCCACCTCTGTAGCCCTGTGACCTTCAACAACTCATTTCCTCTTTAAGACTCAGTTTTCCCGTTTAAGAAACCCTCTATCTAGGGTAACATTCTGGCCTTTATCTTTGAATTTATCTTTATCATGGAATGGGTCATCTTCCATAGGTAATAATTTTCCTGTTTGTGGAAGTAATCAAGCTATAATTTCAAGCATTATCTTTGTACATTCATAATCAATTATTTGCTCAAGTTCTCCTGTATGCCAGGTACAGTGCCCTGCAGTGAGTAAGCACAGGAGCTTTTGTCCTCTGGAGCTGACATTCAAGGCAGAACAAACAAGTACAAAAAAGCAAAACAGTTTCAGAGAGCATTAGGTACAGAGGGGGAGTGAGACTGAGTGTGACAAGGGAGGGCGTTGGTCAAGAAAGCTCCTCTGAGTAGAGACCTGAAGGATGAGAAGGTGCCTGCCATTTAAATAGCAAAAAAGGAACATTTTAGAAGGTAAATTCTAGGGCTGAGGGAGGAGGTGCTGGCTCAGGTAAAGGTAGGGGTATAGTGGGACTCTTGTGCATCCTAGGGATGAATTGAAGGGAGTCAGCAATGAGTGGGTTCAGGGAGGAGAGGAAAAGAGAGGACTCAGATGATACTTCCAGCTCGCTAAGCAGAGGGTGGTGGCATGGGTTACTGAGATGTGGAGGGGACAGGGAACTTGAGGGGAAGGAGGAACCAGGAGTCTGGATTGGCTGCATGAGTTTGAGATGCCCATGGGATGCCCAGGTGGAGCTTTGGAGTGGCATTGGTATCAGAGCATGGCGATCAGGGAGATCCTGGGTTGGAGAGAAGAGGGCCCCGTCTTATGGAGAGGGTGTTTGAAGTGGGTGAGGTCACTAAGGAAAGTGGTGAGCAGTGGGCAGAAGCATAGCGAGGCTTCCCAACATCTAGAGACCTGGTGGGGAGGAGGAAATGAGGGATGTGTGGTATTTGGGGAGCTGAAAGAGGAGAGCATCCCCAGAAAGGGGAGGGATCAGCTATGGCCAAGGATGCTGGGGGCCCGGAAGTGACCACTGGGCTTAACAGTATGTCAGACACTAGGGACCCTGACAAAGGCTGAGCTGTGTTGGGCACGTGGACCCTACTGCAGTGGGCTTGTGAATGAGAACAGGTGAGAGAAGAGGGACAGTGAGAGCCTCAACACCTTTGTTGGAAAGGGGAAGTAGGTGACAGCTGGGCAGGACTCTGCAGAGGAGAGAAAGAGTATGAAGATGGATACTACATGGGAACAGTGTGTGTGCTGAGAGGCTGATCAAGAAAAGGGGACGTTTGTTCGTCCTACTTCACAGGTGGCAGAGGTCATTGACACCTGCCCCCCTGCTACCATCTCCACAGATAGGGCAACTTAGGTCACTCCACTTGCCTAAGGTCATTCCTCGGGCCAGAGCAGAGCCAGTATTCATACATGGGTTTGCTATCACAAGGCCACACATAAAGAACCTTCAGGGCTACTGGATCTGCTGTGGACTAGAGGTGGGAGGAAATAGTGGCTCCTCAGATTACCAATTCTGAA
This sequence comes from Macroglossus sobrinus, assembly GCA_004027375.1. Classification (NCBI taxonomy): domain Eukaryota; kingdom Metazoa; phylum Chordata; class Mammalia; order Chiroptera; family Pteropodidae; genus Macroglossus; species Macroglossus sobrinus. The sequence continues at coordinate 1,721 of PVKZ01001705.1, forward strand.
ACCCCTAGAAATTATGGTCTTGGGTGGGGCAGAGACAATAGAGCTGATGAGGATGGGGAGAGAGACAGAGTAAAAAGTACTGGGAGAGACCCTGAGTGTTCAGGGAATTCAGTTTCTATGTCAGTCTTTAGTTCCCATTTCCTGTGATATGGACATATAGTGAGGAAGGGGAAGAGTAGGTAGCAGAAAAGGTAAGAAAAAGCAGAGTGAAAGGCCTGCTGGCAGTTCCCAGCCTTTGCTCCTGAGGTTTCCCATGCTTTTGCCCATAAGAATGGCTCTTGGTTCCTGTTTCCCCTTCACAGGTGTGGGGAATGAGTTGTTAGCAATTCCAGCAGAAATCTTGCTGTTTTCTGAAGGTGTCCTCCTGGCCTGACTGCAGGGCTGATCAGCACATTGCAGTCTCAAATTGTGGCTTGATTAACTTTTTAATGCTCTTGCCTCCTCCCTACATTACTGTGATATTGCTAAATCTATTTATTAGTTCTAGTAGCTTTTCTGTGGGTTCTTTGGAGTGTTTTACTTAAGTAATCATGTCATCTATGAATAGAGACAGTTTATTTCTTCCAGTCCAATCTGTATGCTTTTATTTCTGTGCCTTGTTTTGTCGTGCTGGATAGGAACTCGAGGAATGTGTTGAATAGGAGTGGTGAGAGTGGACATTTTTGCCTTATTTTTGATCTTGGGGGAAGCTTTCATTCTTCCATCATTAAGTGTGATGTTAACTGTAGGTTTTTGTAGATGCCCTTTATCAGACTGAGGAAGGTCCCTTCTGTTCCTAGTTAGCAAAGAGTTTTATCATGCAGGTATGATTATATAATTTTTCTTCTGTAGTTTGCCAATATAATAAATTACATTGATTAATTTTCAAATGTTGAACCATCCTTATTTCTGAAGTTTATTCACTAGTATTTTGATAGGATTTTGGCATCTACATTCATGAAAGATATTGGTCTATAGTTTTCTTTCCTGCAATATCTTTGTTTAGTTTGGGCATCAGGGTGAGTGTTAGCCTCATAAAATGAGTTGGAAGTGGTTCCTTTCCTTTTTCTACAAGAGTTTGTGTAGAATTAGTGTTATTTCTTCCATACATGTTGGATAAAATTCACTAAGATTAAGATATAGGACTATTTATGTTATCTGTTTCCTCTCTGGTGAACTTGGACAGTTTTGTGTCTCCTGAGAAATTAGCCCATGTTATTTAAGTATCACATTTACAGATGTAGAATTGTCCCTAGTATTTCTTGTTTGTAAATAATGTTTGTTATCTTTTTTCTCTACGAGTCTCTCTAGAAGGGGTCTGTGAAGTACTGCTTGAAGGCCAAATCCAGGCTATAGCCATTTTAAAGGTTTTAAAAAATACCCCTCCACCAAAGAAAGGAAAGAAAGAAAAAAGAAAATACAAAAGAAGAATATGTGAACGTCCTTTCTTCATTCCTATTAGATAACATGAGTATGCTATTATTATACATGACTATAGTCAATTTGCTTTCACTGCTGTAGAGCACTCTGACATGGTTTGTTTGTCCATTTTCCTACTGACAGGCATTTAGTTGTTTCCATTTCAAGGACACTGCTATGAATACTCTCGTGCACACCTTCTGGTGCACTTAAGCATAAGTTTATATTGAGCATGTTGCTAGGAGTGGAATTAGTTGTAAGAGATAAGATTTTTCAACTTTACACAATTTTACAACTTAAACAACCCAACCTACCAGTGGTAATAAGAGTCCTTGTCTCTCCATGTCCTCCTTCTCTCTCCATGTCCTCTTCAGCACTTAGACTGATCAGACTTCTTATTCTTGTCAATCTAGTGGATGCCAAATAGCATCTCATCATGTCTTGATGTGTGTGGCCCTGATAGCTGGTCAGGTGTGGTATCTTTCCATGTCTTTACCGACCACTTGTTCTCCCTCTGAGCTCATGGATCTTCTCTGCTTCACATCAGGAAGCCCAGACCGCTACATCAAGGGTCTGTCCCTCTGGCATCTATATGGATAACTTACACACCTCTTTTAAGTTTTTCCACAACTATAACCTCTATCTAGAATGCTCTTCTGTCAGACTCATTCTCATTTTTCAGAGCTCAACTCAATTCCTCAGAGAGGCCTCCTCTAGCTAAGTGTCTCTTCCCCTCACTCTACCAAACCTACTCGCTTCACTTCTTAGAACTCTTGGTGTCGGAAGTTACTTATTTGTGTATTTGTTTCGTTTGTTAATTGACGCTGATGCCCAGGATGTGAATACCTTGAGAGCAGCAACCAGGTGTCTGTCTAGATCTAGCACCAGGCACAGGACCTGGTGCATAGGAGGCATTTAAATATTTATTGATAGGAAGAAATGAGTGCATGTGTGTGAAAGAGATTATCCAGAACTCAAGAAGACAGACATCTTGGTGTGCCCAGGGAACTCCCAGCTACGGGGGTGTGGCAGTGGCTTTCTTTCCCTAGCCCCAGCCCTCCTAGGAGGCAGACTGCTTCTTTTCTTGTGGGGATTATATGTGTCCCTTCTGGTATCAGCTGGACCGTTTTGTTCAGGAGCCACTGTGCAATACATTAAGGTCCCTGCCTCCTCTGAGGGGAGACCCTGTGGCCAAAAGCATGGCCAGTTGTGTGGTTGGTCATGTGGACTGCAGAGTGACCAACAGCATGTCTGGCAGCATGGCTGGCTGTGTGCACTGACCCCTGCTCGACCAGCGGAAGGGCTAGTGGATGGACCCACATCCAGGCAGGCGCAGGCAGAGAAGGTGCCACACAGTTTGTCTTTCTTTCTCTGCTCAAAGCTTGTCAGCAGAGCGCCTCTCTCACCTCGCCCTGGGGCCACATAAATAGGCACAGAATAGAGAGACCAGAGAGCTTCCCAAGATGGAGTGGTACGTGGGAGTGAGGGGTGCATGCGGGTGTATTCTGCAGCACTGACCCCCTGACTTGTCGCAGGTATTTCAGGGTTAATGCTCTCAAAGAAGATGAAGGTATTTAAGTCCCCAGCCCTTAGGTGCATGGCAGGGAGGGCCCCCTTTTGGGTGTCCTTCCTGGACCTGCTCTGTACTGTCCCTGGCCTCTTCATCTCTCTACCACCATGAATTCTCAGAGGGAGATTTTTGTTCTTTCTTCTGATCAGATAAAGACAACACAGCAGGCCTTTCTGCCTCACACTGCTGCAGGTATCGCGTCTGGAATCCCAGCTGAGCAGGGCCTTTTGTTACAACATCCTCCTCGGTAACATCCCCACTTCTGTTGTACTGTTTTAAAAGCTTTATTGAGGTATAATTCATAAACTCTAAGGTTCACTCATTTAAAGTGTACAAACTTGCAGTTTTTGGTTTATTCTCAGAGTTGTATAGCCATCACCACTATCTAATTCCAGAATGTTTTCATCACCCCCAAAACAAACTCTATACCAATTAGCAGTCACTCCCCATTCTACCCTTTCCCCAGTTCCTGGCAACCACTAACCTATTTTTTTTTATATCTTTAAAGTTTTCTCTTCTAGACATTCCATATAAATGGAATCATATAATATGTGGTATTTTGTGTCACTCGGCAGAATGTTTTCAAGGTCATTCACATTGTAGTATGTGTGAGTATTCATTCCTTTTTATGGCTGAATAACATTCCATTATGTGGACAGATCACATGTCAAATCCATTGATTTGTTTTTGTCTTAACTATTTCCTTAATTTTGTGATAGTTCAGTGATGCTTTTAAAATGTCTAAATGTGTTTTCACTATTCCAACCAAGCTTGAAGGGCACTCTGGGTTTCCAGTCTACCCTGGGCCAGCCTCTTTGTCTACTTTGCTTTGGCTTCATTCTCTCCTTGCTTCCTGGAACTTCGGGACACCTAGAGGCTCTCCCACAGCCATGGTAGGAGGGGTATCTGTCCAGTGGGCCCCACCCTAAGACCTGGTGCTTGTTTAGGTTTGCTTTAGGAATGAGAGCTTAAAAGCTATATTTAGAATACTTTTTTTTTTTCCTGCTCCTTTATAGGTTGATCAGAGAGAGCTCATTAAAGGTTTTCAGTTAACCCAATTGAATTGAATAGAGACTCCCAGGCTAGGGCTGGGAGTGGATGAAGGGGGTTCTCACAGGGGTCTGGAGTGTCAGGGAAAGGAGTTGTATTGTAGTGTATTGCTGTATTACAAATTGCCCAAACTTGGTGGCGTAAAACCTTCATGCCTATCTACTGTGCTCATAGTTTTTGAGGTGGCCGGAGAGTTTTCATGAGGCTGCAGTTCAGTTGTTGGCTGGGGCTGCATCATTTGTAGACCTGACTGGGGCTGGGGGAGCTATCTCTGTGCCCCTCACTCATGTGGTTGTTGACAGGAAGCCTCAGTCCTCCCCTTGCTAATCTCTCCATAGGCTGCTTGAGTGTCCTCACATGATGGTGGCTGGCTTCCCCAGAGCGAATGATCCCAGAGAGCAAGACAGGGCAGCGGTGTCCATCATGACTGAAAATCGCCTGTCATCATTCTGCCATGCTCTGTTCATTCAAAACAAGTCAGTGAGTCCAGCCTATGTCCAAAAAGGGGGGAAGTCAGGCCCATTTTTTGACAAAAGAAGTATAAAACCACTCAGGGGCTCAGATCATTTCTTGGCTAATCCCCGTATTTTGTAGCTATAGGAAATGACATTTAGAGAAAGGGACTTGCCCAAGATCAGACAGTGAGCAGAGGCAGAGGTGAACTAGAGCTTAGGTCTCCTGACTGCTGGCCAGGAACATTTGGCTCAAAGCACAATAATGATTTTACAATAGTTAATCGGACATCTGTTATAGTCCAGACAGCTTGTACGAATTTGCTCATTTAATTTCCACACAATCTAAAGTGAAGGTATATTTTACAAATGAGAAAATGGAAGCACAGAGAAAGAAATTAAGTACCTTGCCCAAAGTCACTTAGCTGGTAAGCGGCAGAACCAGGATTCACACTCCAGCATTCTATACAGCTGCTGGGGGCTCACAAGTGCTTGGGGGAAATGTCGCATGCAGACAGACTGGGAACAATCAGGGGTCACTTTGGTGATAGCCAGAGGTCAGGGAAAGCCTCGCTGAGAAGGTGCTATTTGAGGAAAGACCTGAAAGAGGTGATGGAGCTGTACGGATGTTGGGAAGAGCAGGAGTGGTCCTGATATGGCCAACTGGCTGGAGTGGGGTGGGCAAGAGGGAAAGCAATGGCAGGAGATCAGGTCAGTCCTGCCATTAGGCCTGCTACAGCTTGGCTGTGCCTCAAGGGCCATGGAGGGTGCAGAGCAGAGTGGGGATGTGACATGATGTAGTCTGAGCAGGATCCTTCTGAATGTGTGTGGAGAGCAGGCTGTGAGGGCGAGGGCATATGGGAACCACAACCATGAGAAGGAGGACTGGAGGTAGGTTGTATGGTCCAGGTAGGAGCAGTGGACAGGGTGGTGGGGTGGGGTGCAAGGAGCAGATTCTGGGTGATTCTGAAGGTGGAGCCACTGAGACTGGCTGATGAATGAGATGAGGGTGTGAGAGACAGAGAGGGACAAAGACAGCGTCAGGTGTTTGGCCTGAGCACCCAGCACCCAGCTGAGATGGAAAGGCAAAGTGATTTTGAGACATCTTGGTGGATGTGCTGAAAATGCTGTTGAATAAACCAGTCCCCAGTTTGGGAGAGAGCTTTGGGCTGACCACGTATGTGTGGTCTTTAGCCCCTGTTGATTTTCTCAGGAGGCTGAGAGAAAGAAACTTCCTGCAGGGACTAGGTGGCTAGAGGTGACAGCGCACCACCAGGCTGACAGTACCAGGCTCTGGAATCACCCAGAGCCCTCGGGAATGCTCAGGGGCCATCTGCAGCCCAGAGCGGGCCTCACAAATCCACCCTTTCCAGTAGTTTGCCCTCTTCCAAGAGTTCAGAGGCCCTACTATGGAGCTGGGCAAGGCTGCTCTGGATCTGGTCCCCAGGGCCTGAGATGACAGAGGCTGACTGGGGAGCTGAGGGATCACCTGCTTCATGCTGCCAGTGCCAGGAGAGAGGGTTGCCAGTGCCCAGAGACTGGGTGAGTCTGTGGCCTCCAGGGAGGCCTCTTTCTGGGAGTGGGTGAGTGTCAGTGGCTCAGCCTTGCCAGTGGGAGGGGATGCAGAAGCATGGAGCCAGATCACCCCTTCTTCCTCACACACTTGACACAGCTGAGGAACATTAAAAATTCCTAACAAGGTGCCCATCAGAAGGGTATTGGATTTTGTTTCAAGGTGACTCACTGATCCAGAACTAAGTCCTAAAGTCCTTGGAAGTTTCCCCAATTTTGTCAACACTAGATAATTTCTTCCAGACTCTTCTTAGAGAACAAACAAACAAACAAATAAACAAAACCCTGAAAAACTTAAAATGCCAGCTAGTAGGTTAAAACTAGCCTTTCAAGGAAATCATTTGAGTTTTGTTTTTCCTTCGTCCTGAACATAATGAGGCATGTGAGCAGTCTGTGCCTGCAGTACAGTGGAAAGAAGTATACAGTCTTTGGAGTAGGAGAACCACCCTGAGAATGGGGCCTTTATCACTCCCGTTTCACAGAGTGAGACCCTGAGCCCCGGAAGGCTGATGAACTTCTCCAGAGACACACTAGGAGGCAGGAAGGAGGAGAACACATCGTCCTACTTGATGTACTAGCCGCAGAGCAGACGGCCCAGGCATGGAGTCATGGTGCCACCTCATAGCATCGCTGTGACCTTGGCAAGTCACTCTGTTTATTTGTACACAGGGGACAGTTCGACTCCCCACTCAGACTTATTGTGTGAAGAAAGAATGAAGTAACTTATACAAAGAGCTCGAAACGTACTGGGTACTCTGCCTCCTCCCAGGAGGTGCTGGTTATTATGATTTTAATTATTTTCATTCCCATCCTAGTCTACTCTGCACATCACTGCTAGATGGCTAAAGCACTCTTTCTGGAACACCATTTTTATCCTGTCACTCTACTCAAGATCCTACTGTGGCTCTCTGTTGCCTGGACAAACTCAGTCCCTTTCTCTTCTATTCTTTCTCAGCACTTTCTGTTTCAGTCCCACACATGGCACGGCTCTTCTCACCTCTTTCCTTCATTTCACAACTGTCTTTGGCCCTGCTCCAGCACCTCCTGGCCATGGATGCATCTGCTCCAAGAGCTTTGTCTCCACTCCCAACCTTGGCAGGCCGGAGGCTGAGACCCTGCTGTCCTCAGAGGACTCAGCTGGGGAAGGACAGAAGAAGAAAGTGTCAGATACCTTTTTCTTCCAACATGTAATTTGGACAGGAAGGATGTGTCTTACCTGCAGACATAGCTTCTATAAGGTACATTCTGCGCATGTGGACAAGTGTAACTATCCATGCCTACAGGTATGTGGGTGGGGCCTACATAGCACACAAGGGTTCTGGAGGAGTGTAGATATGTTTTGTGCCCAGGTGGTTTGCTCTCAAGTCTCCCAGAGGCCAACTCTCAAGGCTTTGGGGAAATCAGATGAGTATGTATAGTGCACCTGAAACACTACCATGATCAATACTCTATTAATGTTTACTGCTGCTGTTTCTTGTTATAATTATTATTACTTCTTTTGTTCCAACCTTATATGACTTTGGAGTCAGTGTAGGCTAGTGAGTAAGGTCACAGATTTTGCCATTACTTTGGGAGTCAAGTAAGTGTCAGCTCTTTTGCTTGCTTGCTGTGTGACATTGGGCAAGTCACTTAACCTCTTTGAGCTGCATTTTCCTTATCCAAATAATTGTGAGAATTCTAAGAGAACCTTCGATATGTGCTTTTATGTGTTGGTATAAAGACAGACTCTATGCATGTGACTGTACACCTTGTTTACACCATGGAGCAGAGACGGACAGAGAGAGAGCAGCAGGAGTGGGGAGACTTGTGAACTTGCTCTTCACACGCCTCTGTACTGTTTAATTTGCTCCAAAAAGTATGCAGTTCTTTTGCAATTAAAGAAGCCCCATAAAGTGGAAAAGTTAAATGACATAAAGGTACTACCTTCCTCCCAGGGCGTAGTGAGGATTAAATGAGTTAATACATGTGAAGTGAAGTCAGCAACATAGGGCCTGATATGTGGTAAGAACTGAGTAAATGTTAGCTGCTATAACAATGACAACAATAAGAATTATTGTTGTATCATAATTTCTATTGTGGGGAAGGAACAAACTTTCTTCTACCCTCAAGGTTTTTTTTTTTTTTTTTGGCCGGTCTAAAAATCAAATAGACATGAGACCGATAAAATAACCACGTTTAATATATGCATGTGTATGGGAACCCTCCATATGCACGAGAGTTTCTGAGATGGAAACGGAACCTGGATATGTAAGACATCCTGAGCTGTGGGTGAGATAAGGTGCCTTGGGAGCTTTAAAGGTCATTTAAGGATGATATGAAGAGCAGACCCCTAGTAAATAGGAGTTTGTCCTGTCCTGTAGATAGGTCCAAAGAGGTTATCTCTGATAATTGCTCATTACAGGCAAGGTCCCTTAATTCAAGTTCTTCTGTGTAATTAAGGGTGGGGCAGAAGTTTTCCTTGAGCCTGATGCTAAAGTTGCCTTTAGCTCAAAACAATCTGCAACCACAGAAGCATATCTTGGAATGACTTGTTCTGAATCCCGGACTATCATCATTACATTTCAAGCAGCTCTGCAAAATCATTAACATCTGTCATATAACTCTGAGAGAAACAGGTCTCCTTTCATACTAAGGGTATGGGGTCCCTGGAAGTCCAGGGCTAGGGAGAGTCACCTATTCCAAGTAGGAGGTGAGAAGTTCCGAGTGGTTCTTGGCAGGACACCAGCAACCTTTCCTTCAGCAGCAATCAGGCTCTTGTCTAGTGCTGCCAGCTTTGGGGCCTGCTTTCTACTGGAGTGGAAAGGGCTGGTATTTCCCTTTAGTCTTGTGACTGGGGAGCCCTTGAAAGTCTGAGAAAGCCAGAGAGGTAGGGAGGGAATGTCTGTGTGGAAGCTGAGTCAAAGCCAAGCAATAGAGCCTGCAACTGTGACTTCCAGCCCTCTTCCAGTCCTGATAGGTTATAAAGCAGGAGACAGGGGTCCCAGAGGACTGGAGATGGGAGATGTTCTTATGTCCCATCAGGTGGATGACTGGATGGCTTTTTTTGGGGACTGCTCCATTTTTGTAGGCTGAGAACCTGAGCACTGGCCCAGGGAGAAACAGGAGGATTTGGTTTTATTTTTATGAGAAGACCTTAAAAGAGACAAGTAAGCATCTTGCAGAATGGATCTCTCTAGATGTACTTTGCATAACATGTCTAAATCATCCGTAGTAGGAAAGAAACTGCAAATGATGAGGAGCAGAGATCCTCTGGCCTTTGAGGACCTATTTCATGTTCACGACACTTTGGGTTTGGGATTCTTAAAAGGTCTGGGAGAAGAATGTGGGAAACAGCTTTGGGTGAGGTGTGGGGTTGGGACTGATCCACACCTTGTGCGGCCCAAAGCATAGAATTTATATAGTTTTGGGTGGCGATTTATAAAGAAAAGAACCCAGAATTACGTGTAGCATCTCAGAAGAGCCTGTACAAGTGAGGGGGTCCTGTGGCTTCAACTTCTGTTATCTTCCCAGGAAACCTGCCTCTGGTAGTGAGTCAAATACAGTGTTTTAGCAAAAAAAAATATCTTCATCAGTATGTCTGTTCTGCCTCACAGACTGTGTGACCTTGACCTGGCCTTGAAGGACCTGTATATGCATAACAAAAGTACAGTGACAACACTGAGGATTTCCTCCTCACAGAGAGAGGAATGGCAGGAAGCCTGTTAAAGACTCTAGATAGGCTTCTGTGCCATATTGAAATACTGTTTGAACTCACACACTCATTAAGCAACTTAATAGCTGCCTAATGTGTCACTTATTTTTATTCTTTTTCCAAAGCTAATTGTGTATCATACAGAGATGCCAATACTGTGGTAAAATCTCCTATTAGATGTGGAGCAGTCCTCTTCTCTGTTAGATGTAAGCTCCTCCCCCACCCTCCACAGCGATCTGCACTGCACTATTCTGGCCTGAAATATGTGCACCTATGTATATGCGTGTGCATGTGCACTCTTGGGGTTTCTCTTTCTGGAGTCCTCTTCCCTCCTTAGTCTGTGCTGCAAACACCAACATGCATAAGCATCAATGCCCAAGCTAGTACTTTGTTTTAATGCCTCTGGCCCTGGCTCTACTTTGCCCTACCCTCCCATCCAAATCATATCAGGTCCAGCTTGACCCAGAGGCTCAAAGTATGCCATCAGCAGTTACCTCAGGTCTGCTTTTCATGTTTGCCTCACTCTCAGTCAGCTCGCTGCTTATAGTAGCCCTGGCGGCTCCCCCAGAGAAGAGAAAGCTTCTCATTTACAGTAATAGTTCTGTTGCAAATCCTGGCGTGGATTTGCTGGGCTTCGGTCACATGGCCATCCTTGAGTTAATTACGGAAACAAAGGGGATGAAATCTGTGCATCAGCCAGATCTAAGTTACGTGCTCACTCTTTGATTCTGGTATTATAGAGGGTTAACTTCCCCCCAACCTCATGTACTAGGAAGGCTGGAATGGTCTTAAGAAGAAAAGAGAGATACTGTTGGCATAAGATAAGGAGATAGAAAGCAGGCAGGGAAAATAGCCACCCAGGGCAGTGGAGCATCCTGTCATCTGAAGTTTTCCTCTAACTGGTGGAAAACTTAAAACTCCTAAGAATTACGCACAACATCAGGAGCCTGGAATTGAGAGCCAAATGGAGACAGGGCCTGAGGCAAGCAGAGTATAAAAGAGCACAGAGTTTCCTGTTGGGAATGCTGTCCTGGGGGACGGGGGCCAGGCAGAGGCACTGTTGCATGGTTCTCTAACGGAGAGACAGGACACCGAGGCTATAAGCAGGAAGCGCATTTATTGCTGCGGGCACTGGTTCAGCGAATTCTTATCCAGAGGCTGAGCCCTGATTGTAACATGGCGGGCAGTTTTATACCATCTCGTACTTCTGCATTCCTACACACCTATAGGTATTCCATAGAAGGAAGGAAAACATAAAGAGAACATTGACTGGCTACCAAACTCTAAGGAAACCGGCTTAATCATTTAAGCAGGTTTTCAGACTGCCACGTCAGCTAGAGAGTCCTGGAAAGAGGGGTGCAGTCAGGAACTAACTCATTCGAGCAAGAAATGGTCAGGCAGCGTCAGGCTACCACAGCACAGGTGCCCAAAGGCTGTCTGTATAGAGCCTAGACATGGATAAGAAAGAGCAAGCAGGGAGGCCTAAATATAATGGCTTCTGGAAGAAGTCTCTTGGGAGCTTGTTAAAAATGCAGCATCTCAAGCCCCACTTCAGATCACTTGCACAAGAATCTGCTGATTCATGTGCACTGCTTGTGTAAAAGACTCCTCTCTTGTCTATTAGCTCTCATCAAGAGTAGAAAGACGTGTGGTAGGTCTTTAGTTCAGACTTTTTGGAATGCAGTGTGGTCATGTGTTTGATGGAAACAAAAAATATTTATGCTGCTTGATTCAATTTTTCTACTTCCGAGACTTAATGAAATCACCAGAGTAAGGGACAAAGACTGTTATGCACAAAGATGTTTCTTGAAGTATTATCTATAGTTGGAAACTACTACATATTCACAAATAGGAAAGGGTAAGTTAAGTATGGTACATTATGGATCAACTGTTATGTTACCATTAAAATATTGCTTTAAAATAATTTTTCAGTGAATGAGCAGGAAATACAGTGACAAACAACACAGACATGGTGCCTGCCCCCTTGGAACTGACACACTAATGGGGAAGACAGACAATAAGAAAGTGAACAAATCAGACAGACAATTTTAGATTCACAGAAGGAAGAATGGCATAAGGTTGTAGACAATCATGGGTGGGTTAAGGAGGACTGTTTAGGTGGGGGATACAGGAAAAACCTATCTTAAGAACTGGCATTTAAAATGAAACCTAAAAGATGAGAGGAGCCAGCAAAATGAATGGCTAGGGAAAGATCCTCTAGGCAGAGGGGACTGGAATTACAAAAATGTAGGAGTAGAAGAACTTGCCTGTGTGCAGGATGTAATATAAGATGAATTGCTAGAGTAAGATAAGCCAGGGGAAAGTTGGAACTTGAGAAAGCTGAAGAAGTGAGCAAAGCCAGATTCCTCGGGCCATGTAGGAATTTAGGTTTTGTTCTAAGGGCGAATTGTTACCAGAGTGGAGGAAGACGGGGAGTGGTATCAGTGAGATGGCAGAATAAGAGGTCCCAGCACTCCTCTCCTCATAGAAACACTGATTTGACAACCATCTATAGATGAAAATGCCTTTGTGAGAGCTCTGGAGTCCAGTCAAGAGGTTTCATTACCTTGGTGGACCTCAAAATCCAAGATTACATTGGAAAGGGTAGAAAGAGCAGTTTCATTTTGCTCATATCACCCCTTCCCTAAGCCAACAAAACCCAAAGCTGAAAGATATTCCCTTGGCCCACAACTTCTGCAGGAGAAAGAGAAAGTGAGAGTCTTCCTTCCCAGCCTTTTGGGGCTTTGTCCAAGAGCACTGCTTGTCTTGACACACCTGAAACACTAAGGAATTTGGCATGGCTGAATCATCAATGAGCAGCTAAGAACAACAAGAAAAAGACAGAGACTCACAACAACCCCCCAAACCACAATCCAACATACAAGTTGTCTCACATGCTCCCAGAGATGGCATGTGGATCTCAGCAACCAACCAGCTTGACTTTGCAGGATTGGGAGAAGGTACACAGAACCCTGAGACTGCTCAGGATGGAGGGTCAGAGGTGAAACTTTGTCTGTCTTGGCACCTCAGTATACTTCCCTAGGAAAAATGGGTGAGTGACACTTGACACTTGACATGGCTCTGTGGAGAAGGGAGGAGGCACAAAATCTTAAGATCCTTCAGGAGGAAGGGAAGAAAGTGGAACTCGCACCCAATACCCTAGTATATTAAGTTATTGCTCTAGGGAAAAGGAATGGGTGGCTCTCAGCACCTGACACAGCTCTGTGAGATCGAGGGAAGATACACATTCCTAAGACTAGCCCTCCAGGAAGGAGTGAGAGAAATGGAATGAGCACATCTATAGAAAAGGTTTGAGAATTCCCCAGAATTTCTAGCCGGGCTGCCTGGTGAAGGTCTTTACCTCCTGAAGCCAGTTCGTAAAGACTGGAAAAGGTAACTACTTCTTCACATGTTCTTCACCAATACAGACCACAAGGATTACAAAGAATCTAAAAAATATAACATCATCAAAGGAAGAAAATAAAGATCTAGTAACTGACCCCAAAGAAATGGAGATCTCCAGATTTTCTTACTAAGAATTTGAAATAAGCATCTTAAATGCTTATTATTCTTAATACCTTTGTCTTTTACTATTATACCTTGTTTAAAAGTACCATCTTTAGAATACTACATTATTCTTAGTGAGTTGTAAGAGAATGCAGATAGACAACTAAACATACAGAAACTCTAGAGCTAAAGAATACAATGGTTGGACTGGAAAAAAAAATTCAATAGAGAACATCAGTATCAGACTTAATTGAGCAGAATGAAGAATCAGTGGACTTAAAGACTTGTTATTTGAAATTATCTAGTCAGAGATAGAAAAAAAAGTGAAGAAAGTCTATGGGATTTATGGGACATCATCCAGAAAACCAATATAATACAATGGGAGTTCCAGAAAAGAAAATGAAATAGAAAGGAGCAGAAAGCTTAAAGAAATAATAGCTGAAAATTTTCCAAATCTGAGAAAGAAAATGGACAGTCAGAGTCATGAATCTCAAAATACCCCAAATAGGCTGAACTTTAAAAAAGCATCTATGCTGAAACACATTACAATTAAACTTACAAAGAAAGAATTTCAAAAATAGTAAGAAGACAGTGACTTATCACATATAAGAGAACCTTAAGATTATCGCAGATTTTTCAAGAGTAACCTTGACAGTCAAAGAGTAGGATGATATGTTTAAAACTGTAAAAGAAAAAAACCCCTTCCAACCAAGAATACTATATCTGGCACACTATATCTTCTTTTAAAAAGGAGAGAGAAGGACTTTCTCAGACAAACAAAAATTGAGGGAGTATTTTACCCCTAAATCTGCCTTACAAGAAGGGCTTCAAGTTGAAATGATTGGATACTAAACAGCAACAACGCAAAAGCATATGGAAGTATAAATCTCACTGGTTAAGATAAATATATAGACAAATACAGAATAATATAGTACTCTAATTATGGTACTTTTAACCAAGTATAATAGTTAAAAGTCAAAGGTATTAAGAATAATTATAACCATGTAAATCTGTTAATAAATGTATGCACAACATAAAAGATGTAAATTATGGCATTGATAACATAAAAGACAGATGTCTTCACAGGTGAATTCTACCAAACATTTAAAGAGAATATTACCAGTCCTTCTTAAACTGTTGAAAAAAAAATAAAGGTAGGAACACGTCCAAACTCATTTCTGAAGCCAGCATTACTCAGACACAAAATACAGCTACCATATGATCCAGCATTTCTGGGTGTATACCCAAAGAAATAGAAGTCAGGATCTCAAAGAAATATCTTCATCCCATGTTCACTGAAGCATTGTGCACAATAGCCAAGACATGAAAGTACCCTAAATGTACATTGACTGATAAATAGAGAAGGAAAATGTGATATGTGCACACAATGGAATATTATTTGGCCTTTAAAAAGAAGGAGATCTTCCCATTTTCAACAACATGGGTGAACTGGGAAAGCATTATGTTAAGTGAAATAAGCTAGAAATAGGAGGGCAAATCTAATACCACATATGAGGAATCTAAAATAGTCCAACTCACAGAAGAAGAGAACAGAATGGTAGTTGCCAGGGTCTAGGGAGAGGGGACATGAGGAGGTGATATTTAAAGAGTACAGAGTCCCAGTTATTCAAGATAAGTAAGTCTTAGACAGCTACTGGATAGCATGGTGTCTATAGTTAATAATGCTATACTGAATTCTTAAAACTTGGCTAAAATCACAAAAATAATAATAGTAAATATCACAAAATGATGATAATAATATCACAAAAATAATACTGGTAAAAAGGAACATGAAATAAACTTTTGGAGGTGATGGATGTGTATATAGCATAGATTATGGTGATGGTTTTACAGATGTATACTTATCTCCAAAGTCATCAAGTTGTATCATTAGATATGTACAGCTTTATGTTTGTCAATTATAGCTCAATAATGTAATTTAAAAAAAAATGGATGGAGAGGAACCTGATTTGGGCTAGGGAGTTACAGGCATTGTGGACAAGGCCACTGGGACATGTTTATAATCCGTGTTAAGTGAGCAAAACGGGCACAGAATGGTATGAACTATGTCATTTTGTCTATATAAAAAAGACAGAAATCAAAGCCAAGAAAAAAACATGCAAAAATATTACAGCAATTACCTCCAGGTGGTGGGATTACAGATGATTTTCATTTGTTTTCCTTATGCTTTTCTGTGTTTCTTCATACAAGGAAAACAATAGAGGTGATTTCAGAATCTGAATTTTTAAAGATCGCGGTGTTTAGTTGTAGGCAATAGAATTTACTCTTTCTAGTCGGAGCAGAGAGGGGTTTATTCCAGGGTGTTAAGACTGAAATTCAGGACACCATCCTTGAATGACCCATAGTTAAGGACAACATGGCCTGCAGAATCACTTAACTTAACCCAAGACTATTGCCATGTAAATCCCCACTGCCTTGTGACACGCAGGCCCAGACAGCGGAGCCTGCTTCTAGAGGAGAACCAGACCCCTCTGTTACCTGCCAATCAGGAACCTCATCTTTCCACAACCCTGTGTTATTCACTTCCACATTTTAAATCTCAGGCTGGCATATGTTTAGAGGTGCTGAACCTGCAGAACCCTAGCTGCAAGGGAGTTTGGGAAATTTAGATTTTTGTTTTTCAGAGACTAACGTACAGCATGACATGGAAGGGGGCGTTGGAACACATGTTGAACATGGCAGACTGCAAGATCCACCAGAGAAGTGAAATAAGAGTGACAGAACAATCACTTTCACCCTTGACCTTTTGAAGGTTATACGAGAGCTCAGTTATCCATTGTGTTATAATAAAAGCTGCAGGGTGCTTTCTCTTAGTCCAAGAAGCGGTGGCTGTCAGAGTGCCCAAGCCTCCTCAGTGCACAGCAGCCTGACTTCCAACTGCCAGCACCGCTCTGCTTGGGGACTTTTCTTACTGCTGGAGACCCCTTGACAACCCGTGTGGCAGGCTAAAGTGTGATTTGCCATTCCCTGGGAAGCAGAGTCAGCCAGTACTCCGGCTGCCTTGCCCCTTGGGTGAGAGAGCTCTGCACCACTCTGCACTGGCTCCCAGGGCTCCCTGGTGGGCCAAGCTCCTGTGACCCATAGTAGCAGATTTCCACAGTGATGGCTCTGGCAGTGATAGGTCCCACAGCAGTAGGCCGCATGATAATAGCTGGTATTAGCCACCTTTTCTTTCTCTTCTCACTTTCTTACCCTCCCGTGTTTACCTTCCAAATAAACTCCTCCTTTCACCAGAACCTTATCTCTAGGTGTCTGGGGCAGCCCAGACTAAGGCATGCTCACATATAAAGCCTCACCCTGGCTCTGGAAGACTAGCTGGGGTTAATGGGTATGAGGGCTACTTCTGTGACCTCACATCTGTTCACACCAGTTTGGAAAGTCATCCTGCTGCTGAATCTCATCCTCATTGACAGGAACCAGAGAGTTTCAGGGTGCTCCTGCATGCCTGCTGCCACACCCATGCTGACACCATGACCAGAATACACGAATGCCTTTCTTTCCAGAGTTCTCCCCAATTTCTCTCTGCCTCTTCTCTCTGCATCATTCATTGTTCCTTCTGCTCTAGGATCAGTGATGATATGCCATGGAGTGTAAGGACATTCCCTGAATGTGCCATCCTTGGTATAAAGGTTCCCTCTGCTGTGTGCTGCTGTTAGCATGTGAGGTTTGAGCCAACTGTGACATGAGTTCATATAATCAGCAGTCCCCTGGAGCCTGCTCAGGGCCAGGCCCCATGCTGGGTCCAGTGCATGGGAATGCCTCATCTACTGAGAAGTCACCCTTCCCTCCTGTCCCACAAGTCTCCTCATGAATAGTGGCAGGGAGCTCACATTCTTAAATTACATCTATGAGAGGAGCAGCTTTATTAATCATTTACTCTGTCCAGCCTGTGATTTTTCTCCTTACAGCATTCTTGGGGGTCATCCCTGATCCACAGATGAAGAAACAGGCTCATAGAGTGACAGTATGAAGTTACTTGGCAGGCAGTAAAGGGTGGAGCTGGGCTGGGACCGGAATGGTTTGGCTCAGGGTCCATGTTTCTTCCCCCACGTCTGTTGACCTCTCAGACATGGGGCATCCCAGAATGATGGGGCTGCATTACTGTGCCTCTACATCTGCTTAGCCCTGAGAACCCTGCAGTGAACCTAACAGATCCCTTGTCCTCACGGAGTTTTCCTCCTGTTGAGGGAAACAGAGGCAGTAGGCAGTCATATATATTACCATGTCAAGTGGCACTGAGTGATGGCTACCAGGCAGGATGGTGCAACAAAAGACATTGAGGAGGAATCCTATGTTCATCATCTCTGCAGCTTATAGGACCAAACATTTATTGTCTCAGTCTCTGTGGGTCAGGAACCCAGGAATAGTGTGGTTTGGTGCTTCTGATTCAGGGTCTCTCAGGAGGTCACATTCAAGATGTTGGCTGGGGCCATCTCATCTGAGGAGCTGGAAAATAGATTTCAAAGCTCACTCATGCGGTTTTGGCAGGAATCATCACATCTTCGCGATGAGGACCTCTCCACAGGGCTGCTCACTGGACATGGTAGCAGGCTTCCCCCAGGGTGAGAGATTGAGATGGAGATGAAGGTTGAGGCACACACACATACATGCACATGCATGCACACACTGCTCTGCCTGCCTGCTTTCCTTTCTGTCATAGCTATGATAAAATGGACAAGCAAAGGACAAGAACTCTACTGCTACTCTTGGGGATCACACATCCTCAGCCATCTCTGTCTGGCTTTTGCTTCAGGTTTTCTGAAAATGGCTTTGCGGAGTCTGCCAGTTGACAGAGGGCTTATCTGCCCCTTTTCTCTGTTTCCTGAGCAAGGAGATAGCACAGGTTTCTGTTGGCTATTCTGGTCTTCCATCACCTGCCAGTGTAGGGGCAGTGAGGCCAGTGCTGGTGTGCACTGATGCCCAATTGGAGTTGCTGGACAGTGTATCCAGTGCCTTTCTCAAACAAGGGGTTTACATTCAGGCAATGGGAACACACAGTACTGAGAGCTACCTGCTTTTTGTCTCATTTGCTACTGGAGAGCTGTCAGGAACAGCCCAAGTTCATCAGTCTGTGACAACAGGCCTGGATATTTGAGGAGCGAATTGGGGACTCTGTCCCCTTTTTAAAAAATAGTAATTTATTCTTTTGTTGAACACTTGTTCATTTTTTCCTTTAAAAATTGTGACATACACATAGCAGACACATACAAAGTATATATGTATACATATGCACATGTGTGTGTGTGTATATATATACATATATATGTGTGTGTGTATATATATATATATATATATATATATATATATATATACAGTTTAAAGATTTGCTATAGTATAGATCCCTGTACTCACCACGCTCTGACTTTTGTGACAATCATGTCTGCTGTGCTTGATAGTTTAACTCTCGAGAGAGCACCTCTCAGCTGAAGCATTATGTTTTGCTTGTTTTACTGCATTCAAGTGGATTGTGATGCATTCCCTCTTTGGGGACCAGCTGTCTGAGCTACTCACCTTGCTACCGGGGGTGGCTGTTAAGTGTTCTTTGTGTAGATGGGCCACATTCATACATTCTCCTATGAGGCACATTAGGCCCACTGCAGCTTGAGCTCAGTAGTACAACGCTCCAGTTCATGTCATACGCTTCACTGGTGTTTGTACCTAGGAGAGAACTTCTGGGTCAAGAGTGCTCATACTTTCCTGAGCAATGCTACAGTCTTTTCTAAAATGGAGCACTTTTGTGTGCCAGGCCCTGTGCTGGGTTTGGGGCTATAGGCATTAATCAAACCATCATTCAAATAAATCTAAGCTCTGATTGGCTTGTGCTGTGGGGAAGGGGTGGGCTGCTTTGAGAGGGATAAACAAAGAGGGAGGCCTAGCTCAATTTTCAGAGGGTGATCAGAGATGTCCTGCTAATTAAGAACATAGTTACTGAGAATGATGGATGGTATGGAGGTGTTGATTATGGAAAGCTTTTTAGGCAAAAGGAAGAGTGTGTGCAAAACCTTTTAGGCTGGAGAGAATATGTTAATCAGCTCTGGCTGTCATAACAAAATACCACAGACAGTGTGGCTTAAACAACATAAATTTATTTTCTGGAAGCTGAAAGTCCTATATCAAAGTCTGGCAGGGTCAGTTTCTGGTGTGGATTCCCTTCCTGGTTTGTAGCTGGCTGCCTTCTTACTATGTCCTCACATAGCTGAAAGAATGAGCTCTGATGTCTCTTTCTCTTCCTGTAACAGCAGCCCTACCAGATAAGGGGCCAAGTTTTTTTGACTGCATTTAACTTTGAGCATCTCTTCACAGGCCCCATCACAAATACAGCCACATTGGGGCTTCAACATATGGCTCTTGGGGGAACATGACCATTTAGTCCATAACAGGGGGTGAGGAGAATTTGAGGAACTGGAGCACTCATGGAGCGAGAGGGGAGATGATGTGTAAGTTATCTGTTGTGTAACAAACCACCCCTAAATTTAGTGGTTTTTAGAACAATAGTCATTATTTATTTACTTGGGATTTCACAGTTTGGGCAGGGCTCACGGAGACAGCGCCTCTCTGCCCCACATGACATCAGCCGAAGCCTTGTTCACAATGGCTGAGAGCTGAGAGCTCAGCTAGGGCCCCTGATCCTCCTCCATGTGTCTTTGTGGGCTTCCTCTCAGCATGGCAACTAATTTCTAAGAGCAAGGAAGCAAAAGCTCCCAGTCTTTTAAAGGTTAGGCGTGGACCTGGCAGAAGTGCCATTTTTGCCATTGTAGAAGTCCGAGAGTTTAAGTACACCTACTGGCATTCACATCACAGACCTCATCTTTTCTTTTTTCTTAGTAAAAATAATATGTATTTAAGGCGTACGACATGATGTTTTGTATACATATACGTAGTGAAATGATGAATGTAGTCCAACTAATTAACATATCGTCTCTTCACAGTTACTATTGACTTGTGTATGGTGAAGCATCTGAAATTCATACATTCAGCAAAGTTCTCGTATACAATACAGTGTTGTTAACTGTAGTCACTATGTTGTACAGTAGAAATGTAGGCGTGTCCATTCTATATAACTGCAGCTTTGTACCCCTTAACCAACATCTCTCCATTTCCCCTACCTTCCAGTTCCTGTTGACCACACAGACCCTACCTCCACTTGGCCAGGGGATGCAGTAAACACTGCCACCTTTTATGTTTGGCACCGTCTCCTAGACCTAGGCTATATATCTCCTTGCCTTTGAAACACATATTGGCTAGCTCTTTCCCTAAGCGAGCACAACTTCAAATGGTTAAGACACCTGGCAGGAGCACACAAAAGTGGAAGTCAGGGCCAGCTGTACAAAATGCCACCACCTGTGATTTGTTACTTTGTTGGCAGAGGCTCCATGACAAGATCTGCAGCTGTGTGTGTTTTTCTGGAGTGAGGTCCATGGCTTTGATCAGATTCTCTGAACGGTCTCTCACCGAGACAAGGGGTACCATGATCATGATGATAGATCTGAGCTGAATCCATCTCTATAACATGGGGGTGTGATGTGGATGGTTTGCTCAGCCTCCCCAAGTCTACTTCAGAGAAGCCACAGTTTATCACATTCCCTGCTCACCACCTGACTTAGTAGGAGTCCAGTAATGCATGCACCCAAATGCACTTCCTCTTACGTTTTGTGTTTTTAACATTTTCCTGTGGAAAATTTCAAATATTCACAAAAGTAGGCAAATCAGTATAATGATGGCAATCCCTATGTACCCAACTTCAACAATTATCAGCTAAAGCTAATCTATATCATCTATCCCTGCTCTTCTTCTTCCTTTCATATTTTTTTTCACTTTTTAAAAAAATAGAACAGCACACTTATTGAAAAGTGCTGGTGCTCTAAGTGTGTGGCAGGGTGAGTGTTCACACTGTGAGCTCACCTGGTAAAGATTCTGGTACCTGATTCTGACATGTTATGGAGTTTTCACAACACAAGCAATTCTTAGACACCTGCTGGCTATCCTATAATTCAACCCAATTCTGACACTCTCTACTTGGAGATAGCATCCAATCCCACAGGTTTGGGCTCAATCCCACAAGACTGCTACCACTTCCAACACCAGTCCAGGTTATCACCTGTGCTTCTGACTGGCTATAAATCAGAGTTTCCCATAATCCCTTGACTGAGTTCCATTAATTTGCTAGATCAGCTCTCAGGACTCAGGCAAACTTTACTCACTAGATTACCGATTTATTACAAAGGATATCAAAGGATATATATCAGCAGCCAGGTCCTATACTAAGGAGCTGCTGTCTCTGTGAAGTTTGGGGCCCTGCATGGTACCATGTTGAAGGATTCTGGTTCCCCAGTGTAGAAGCTGTGAACTCTCTCTTTTTGTTTTTGTTTTTCTGTTTGTTTGAATGAAAACTTCATTTTATAGACATAATTAACTTATGGCCATTGGTCATTGGTGATTGATTTAACCTCTAGCTCCATCTCCCTTTATTAAGGGGTGAAACTGAAAATTTCAACTCTCTATTCAAGCAACCATCTCCCATCCTTAGGTATTTTCCAAAAGTCACCTCATTAACAAAGCCCACCAGTGGTGTAAAGGAACTTATTATGAATAACAAAACACCCATTTTTTCCTTTATGGCTTTAAAGCGTTTTTAAGAACTGAGGACAGGAGACCAAATATAACAAAGGATGCTCCTATTACTCATCACTCTGGAAATTCCAAGAGTTTTGGGTACTGTGAGCCAGGAATCAAGGATGAAGATCAAATATATATGAGAAATATATTTCAGTTATCTGAATGACCAAATATGTATTTCTTGTAAGTCACAATAGCATACCTGAGTAACCATTACCAGATTAGAAACAAAACATTAGCAGCACCTATAAGCTTCTGTGTCCCCTTCCCACCTGCCCCAAGTAACCTTTGTCCTGATTTCTAAGAGCACAAATGGAGTCTGGTTTGCTAGCTGGCTGTTGAAATTGTGACAGGAAGATGACATAGTAGAAAGTGAGAGAATTGGGTAGAGTCAGCAAATCTGGGTTCAAAATGCCCCTTGGCGCTGGCTGATCAAGCAACTGTGACACCTATACAGCCTCCAGGAGCCTCAATCCCTCATCTATGCAGTGAGGACATATCAGGTGCCTGTGAAAATCATCAATAATCAAAAATCATCATGTCACAGTCTAGCCCAGTACTTGGCATATAGAGAGGATCAAATAAGGAGTGTCTCTCATAATCATCATCTTCAGTATTATTTACAATTTTTCACCCGTGATGAGATGGGAAGTGACCTTTGGCCCTAAGAGTTATATAGCTGTAGTAAGAGCCATGATGGCTGGAAACTTCAGGACAGCTGACATCTAAAGGTGTTTCGGATCCTTTATGGCACTCCAGAGAGAGTGTCCTGCACCGACCATCAGTTAGTTTGAAAGAGAACCTAGATAACATCTGTCACTGCAATGGGAAGGGGACGCAGGGTAGTCTCCTAATGATGCAGGACAGGCAAATTCCCCTGATTGGGGTTGGGAGGGACACTATACCATGTACTGAGAGTAGAGTTCTTGGCAGAGAGTGTAGAAAGAATTCAATACACGCGCCAGAGTTAGAGTCAGAAGGAAAGTTTATTGGAGGAAAGGTAACACTCCATGGACAGAGTGTGGTCTCCATTCTGAGGCAGAGAGTAAGAAGGTCTAAAAGATACTCAGAGAGACAGGGCCATGTGACTAGTCTTCAAAGTTACTGAAAAGGTAATTTACCAAAAGAAAAGTTGTCTGACTTTAGCTTGTGTGTTTTTATTTCTCAAGCTCTCTGGCAATAAAACCCAATTTGGGACATTCAGGGATTAGATTCTCAAATGTGTTTGCTCATAGATGTTTGTTCCTTCCGACCCAGGAAACCCAACTGTAGCTTTAGCCGTCAGCTGCATGTGGTTTAATCCTAAAGTCCCTTTCATTTGATTTACAGAGTGGGAAAGCATTGCTGTCAATAGATGAAGAGTATTTTGAAATTTCTGTGAAAGTTCTAGTATGCGTGATATAATCTAATTGTCCAGTTTCTTGACATTCAGACTTATCTCTTTTGCAAAGCAGATTTCTGGGTACTTGAAAATAGAGCTGGTAATGGGAAAATACACTGCAGATACCACATAGGGGAGACAGTGAGGCCAGCCACACTGCCCCCTCTCATTCATTCATTCATTCATTCAGTTGTTGCCTTGCAGAGCCCAGGCACATAGTTCTGGAACCACAGCCACTGCCTCTGGGGTTACTCCCCAACTGCTGGGGTGGTCAGATCTTGGGAAAACAATTGCAGTCAAGATGATGGGCACTATAAGGGAGGGAAGAGACCAAAAGCGTCCAGGAGGAAGTGACTTTCAAGGTAGAGTGCCAGGTCAAAAGAAGGGCAATATGAGACCCTTGGGCGAGATGTGGGGGTAGACTGCTGAGCCTGAGGTCCCAGAGTAGCTGGGGACCTCAGCATCTGCATATCTAATATCCTAGGGTGGGGCTTCTGAAGAAGGTGCCGGCATTCTAAGCATGTGTTCTCTCTCGTTGCAGGTCTGAAGGAGAGGGCTCCCGGAGCATCAGGTATGTCGTCAGCTTCTGTTTGCTGCATCTGTGTCCTGGGAGTGGGCAGCTTCGTTGAAACCACGTGCTTTGATTTCTTTCTGACGAGTCAGTTTTGCTGGCTTGGTGGTTGTTTCTTCCTATCAGGGGCTGACGGTGGCCTGGTTTGCTTAGGCTGTGACCCATCTAGGACCAGAAAAGCTTCTTAGCTCAGACAGCTCCTAGGGCCAGGCTGGGTGGGGTCAGAGCAAGACTTCTGAATGTTTGGTAGAGAGCTGGTGCTGGGAAATGCATGTGGGATGAATGAATCCACACTGTGGTGAGATTTTGACCCCGAATAGAGCTTGAGGTCCATGCCCCACCCCTGCTCCCACACTCCCACCTCAGAGTTCTGTGTGGTCGGTTATCAGAAAAGCGTTTTTGCAAAGCAGGTGATGTTAGAACTGAGCCCTGAATGAGAATGGTTCTCCTCGTAGGGGGAGACATTGCAGTGGGGGGCACGGATTATGCTTGGACCTGCATGGTGAGGGTAAGAAATGCCTTCAGAATACCGGGGGACTAGTATGCAGAGTCAAACATATGTTTGCAGCTTGAGCCAAATGTTTCTCAGCAGGACTCATAGAGATGTGGAGCTGAGCAAAGAAGAAAATTGATACAAGAAGAACAGAACCCCCTAACAACTGACAGTCCATTTTCTTGTGTGGACTTTTGGAAATGGGAGCCGTGATGGAAAACATTGCTAGGATTTTAAAATGCTCTTGTCAGGCCTTGAGTGCATGTCTTATGTTTCAGGCTTTGTGTTTCACTCTCAGGGAGCTGTCTACACAGTTGTCAAATCTCAGTCACATGTTCCATCCTGTGATCATTAGGATGGGCACAGAAGCACATATATAAAGTCCTCCCATTAGTCAGCACTCGAAGCCCCCCAGACTATTTAGATCTGATTCCTAGAGAGCCTGCTCCCACTCCCCATGCTTCAGCCCCTGGAAAGCTGCAAAATTTGTTTTTTAGGGAGGAGTGTCCATGAGGTTTCTTCCTTAATCAGCCCAGTCTCTCATCAGGTGTTTTCTCATAGCACCTCTGCCTTCTTAGAACGAGAAGAGGGAATGTTCTAAACTCAAGTCCCACAGTGACCCTCCTGCTTCTATCCCTAGGGATCCCATTGCCCATTGTGCTCTAGCTGCAGCTCTTGGTGAGACCTCTCTGCCTGGCACCTCCCACCTGAGCAACCCTGCTCCAGACCCCAGGACACCTGCAGCTCCTGGCCAAACAATGCTACTGGCCCTTCTAAATGCATCTGTTGATTCTCTGCCTACCTCTGACTTGTGTGACCATGCTGTTTTTCTGCCCTCCATACTCAGCAACCTCTAAGCCTTTCTCAGAACCTCCATGCTGCTGCCTCCCTGAAGTTTCCAGGGGCCGCGGCTGAAGTGCTATTCCACCTGCTTGCACTCTGTAGCTTTTTGTATTTGGTTTTGTTATCCAAGTTCATTCTGCTTTGTGTCCTAGTGATCTGAGCACTTGTCTTATTCCCCTGGGGCAGAGGTAAGGGATCTGGGATGAGGTACCTGGGTGGTCTCCAAGTGAGGCCAGCAGCCAGACACAGAGCAGGCACCAAGGGGCCTTAGTGAAATGGATTCACCTTGTTATCACTGGGAAGCCCAAGCATGATGCCTTGCACAGAACAAGCCCAAATTAATGTTTCTTTAATTTGATTCAGGATTCATAAATATTTTCAGGCCATAAACTAAAAGGAAAAGAGAAAAGGAGCCATCCAACTGCTCAGTGGAGATGAAATACACATCCCCGTCCTACCTTTCACAACAAACCCTCACTAAAAATAGTGGGTAAAGGGGGCTGCATTTGATGACTCAGAAAGACTGTATTTCATTACCCTGGCTAAGTAAAGTATAATTGACACCAAGAGCTGATGGTCTTGCTAAATATTAAGAAAAGGAACCCTGAGAGACCCTCTTGTACCCTACCCCCTACTCTGGTTCCTGCTGGGTGAAGTGATTTTTCTTTAAACCCAAATCATCCCAACGACTGCCTTTCTAGCTGCTTGCTTGTTTCAGCCCCGCCCCCACCCCCAAACACCAAGGAACTGTTTTTACCAGGAGAAGCAAATTTGAGAGTCTGTGTGCGCTATTTTCCCCCAGGCAAAACATTTGCTATATCATATGTATTCATTTTCCACAAATGAAATGACTCATTTTTAACCATTTTGCAAATGTAGGTATTTGCTCCCTGTTACACAGGAGCATGTGTCTGCTTTCACTCCATTCTTAGGGTGGCTCTGGGGGACTCCTGACTTTGAAATGATTTATTTAGGGAGGGCCACAAGAAGAGGAGAGGTTTGCAGAGTTTGGATTTTGAGGGCCCAGAAAGCTTGCAGTATACAAAGAACAGGACTTTCTGCAGGGTAAAAGCATTTATTTTTTTCTTGGCTCTTATCAACTCCTTGAAATGAATTTGTCAACTTAAAATGGTACCTGATAGGAATAGGTACCATTTAATGAGTGTTCACTATGGGTTGAGGCCTCAGCACAACCAGCTTCACCCCTTCAAGAGAGTTATTATGAGTCCTATTTTTTCAGCTCTGGGAAATTGAGGCTTAGAAATACTAAACAGCTTCCCTAATAATAATAGGATTTTCAATGCAGAGCTGGGATGTTGCATACCAAAGCCTTTCTAAGTGAGAATCACCTGTGTTGAAAATAGAGGTTTCCAGGCTCCATCTTTATGTGTGACTCAGCAGGTCCAGGGTGGGACAAGAAACCTGAATTTTAAAGAACTTCCAACATTATTCTAACAGGCAGCCTGAACATACAGCCTCTCCAAGAAGGTCAGTGTCCAGCACTGGGCTATGCCCACTTCACAAGTGTGAGCTGATCGATCCTCAGAAAAACAGTGAATGTATTGGTTCCTTGTTGGTCTCCTCCTCTGAGTGGGATTCTGAAATGCTGACTAGCATTTTCCAAAGGCACCAGCAAGTGGTTCAGGGCTGGAAACACCCCATAAAACCACAGGACTTTTTTTGGGGGGAGTGTGGTACATGCTTCTGGAGAAGCTCAGTTACAAACGTTTTCTTAATTGAACCAAGACATATAAGTGAAAGCAATTAGTCAAAATTAATATGTTCCTGTGACTATCTCCCCTCACTCTGCATGAAGGAAAGATAGCTTTTGTAATTAACTAAGCCTTTCCTCAAAAAACCTGAAATGAGAATGTGCAGTTTATTTTGTGCACTAGTACGAAAATTGCCAAAGGTGGCAGACAAAGCTGGGACTGTTTGCTGTGCTGGGTAAACAGAGCTGAGCCATCTTTCTCTGAAATGGAATGGGAGCTGGCTCCAAATCAGACACATAGACTGGGAGCCTTCTTCTACAGCCATGTCTGGTGGTGTGGACTAAAGGATGAACAAGTGACTTCAGGAGGTGAGCAAACATTTCTTAGCACTGTGGAATGGATGGAGTAGAAGCACTGGGGTAAGAATTTTGAATTAAAATTCTTTCTCCTTTTCTTACCTTCTGTGTCAACTTGGACCAAACACTGAACTCTCCAAGCCTCCGATTTCACACTCATTCGATACTCTTTATTGAGCACCTACGTATGCATGTCTTTGAGCTAACCACTAAGGACATGATGACCAATAAGACAGAGTGAATACCTGCCCCACAGTGAAATGGGGTAAGGATTTCAGCCTCATAGCCAATGAACCTATTAAATGAGGCTGTAGATCGGACAGTGTGTGACAGTGGGTAGCATTCAATTAATGTCCACTTCCTTTACTTTCTTCTCCCTCCAACACAGTCTCTGGAGACTTACCTCTTTGGAATTCTGAGGGAGGGTTGGAGGCAAATCCATTTTTGCTTGTGCAGGAAATGCTAGTCCCAGCTTGCAGAATATTCCATTTTGACTCTCTTCCATCCTCCCTTTTGTCCCTTGAAATTCTGTCTAGAATTTTTTGGACATCTTCTCAGCTCTCTGTGCTGCATCCTGAGCAATTTTCTCAGGATGGTCCTTCAGTTCACTAATACTCCCTTTATCTGTGTCCATTCTGCTGTGTGGCTCATCCATTGTGGTCTGAGGCTTTTGGATGGGGTCCATATGTATCCAGCCTGATTCTGGAGGCATCACTGGTCCTCTCTTTACACAGGAAGTGAAAAGATCTTATAGAATCCAGATTTAAGTTACTAGGCAAAGAACTCATCTACCTGGATGTGTTAGGAAAATCCTCCAGTGACTGTCTAAAAGATGGGCCAGAGATATATCAGGGTATCAAGGCAATGACAGTCTCCTAGAATGAGTTCGGAAGTGTTCTTTCTCCTGCATTTTTGGGAATAGTCTAAGAAGGATTGGTGTTAGTTCTTTAAATATTTGGTGGTATTCACCAGTGAAGCCATAGTTCCAGAGCTTTTCTTTTTTCCCCCCAAGAGATTTTTTGAGAAAACCTCTGATTCAATCTCCTTACTAGTTATAAATCTATTCTAATTTTCTATTTCTTTGTGATTAGTCCTGGTAGGTTTTGTATTTCTAGAAATTTGTTCATTTTATCAAGGTTATTTCATTTGTTAGAATACAATTGTTCATTGTACTCTCTTATAATTCTTTTTATTTCTGTAGAGTCAGTGGTAATTTCATTTCTTATTTTTAATAGTTTGAGTCTTCTCTTTTTTCTTAGCCTACCTAAGGGTTTGTCAATTTTGTTAATCTTTTCAAAGAATCACCTTTTGGTTTTCTTAATTTTCTCTATTGCTTTTCTATTCTCTATTTTGTCTCTTCTCTAATCTTTATTTTTTCTATCCTTCTGCTAGTGTTGGGTTTATTAAAATTTAAATTGTGGACTAACATATGATCTATCCTGGAGAATGTCCAAGTCCACTTGAGAAAAATGTATATACTGTTATTGGGTACTATCCTGTGTATATCTGTTAAATGTAGTTGGTTAATTATCTTGTTCAAGTCCTTGGTTCCTCACTTATATTCTGTCTGGGTCTTTTATCCATTATTATGAGTGAGAATTGATTTTGCTTCCTATATTTTGTTAGTCTGTCATTAGTTATGTGAATGTTTATCACTGTATCTTCTTGCTGTATTGAAACTCTTGTTATTATATCATGTCCTTCTTTGTCTCTTGTAAAATTTTTTGTTTAAAGTCTATTTTGTCTGACTATTTTGTACTGTTACACCTACTGTTATAGTCTGGTGACTATAAGCCTGGACTATCTTTTTCTACCCTTTCATGTTCAACTTTTTTGTGTCTTTGGATCTAAAGTGAGTGTCTTATAGATAACAAATATTTGGATGATGTGTTTTTATCTATCCTGCCAATCTGAGTTTTGAATGGAGAGTTCACATTAGTTCACATTTAAACTAATTACTGATATGGAAGGACTTCTGTCATTTTGCTATTTGTTTTCTATATGCCTTTTAGCTTTCTGACCTGCATTTTCTGCATGACTGTCTTCTTTTGCATTTAGTTAATTTTTTATAGTGAAACATTTTAATTTCCTTCTCATTTCCCTTCATGTTTATTCTATAGCTCTTTCCTTTCTAGTTATCATGGGATTACATTTAATATTCTAAAGTTATAACATTTTAATATGAATTTATATCAGCTTAACTTCAAGAATACATAAACACTTTGCTTCTGCACAGCTCTGACCACATCCCTTTTCAGTTGTTGATGTTACACAGTCATATTCTTATGCACTGTGTCTCCAAAAACATAGACCAATAATTTTAATACATTATTCTCTTAAATCAAGTAGACAACAAAAGATGGAGCTACAAACTAAAGTTATAATAGCACTAGTTTTTATAACCATTGAATATTGCCCTTTACCAGAGATCTTTCTTCCTTTATAAGGCTTTGAGTTACTGTCCGGTGTCTTTTCAATCCAACAAGAAGGACGCCCTTCCTATAGGGCAAGTCTAGTGGTAAAGCTTTCTCTCAGCTTTGGTTTATCTGGGAATGTTTTCATTTCTCCTTCATTTTTGAAGGACAGTTATGCCAGATATAGAATTCTTGATTGACAGCTTTTTTCCTTCAACAATTTCAATACATCAATCTACTGCCCTCTGGCCTCTAAGTTTCTGAAGAGAAATCTACTCATGATCTTACTAGTGAAAATATAAAAGATATCTTCTTCTCAGCTTTATAAATGTTAACGTTAACTTGTCTTATGCAACAGAACATTTTCCTATATGTATCATGATATTAATTAAGTTGTAGCATCATTTTGAGATCAATCAGAGTTTAAGGCAAAGGAATTGAATATTTTAGGTATAGACAACTTTCAGATCTTTAAAAGCCACAGAACCATCCTATAGATTCTAAATTTTAACTTTTAATAAAGTAAATATCAATCTCTAATATCCCATATGAAACAAAAAGCTCTTTGGTGTGGTCTTCTTCTTCTTCTTCCTCTTCTTCTTTCTTCTTTCTTCTTTCTTCTTCTTCTTCTTCTTCTTCTTCTTCTTCTTCTTCTTCTTCTTCTTCTTCTTCTTCTTCTTCTTCTTCTTCTTCTTCTTCTTTCTTCTTCTTCTTCTTTTTCTCCTCCTCCTCCTCCTCCTCCTCCTCCTCCTCCTCCTCCTCCTTCTCTTCCTCCTCCTTCTTCTTCTTTGTAAAGGATCTTGAGATCAAAAAGTGAGACAAGTACTTCGGTTTATCCCTAATTATAATTGGCCTTTTCTCGCTCTGACTTCATAAAATGCCATTGTGACAGAATTACAAAAAAACTTCTATATAAGGCCCTTGCTGGGCTGAGATTTTTTGTCCTTATAGCCCAGGAAGCTGATTTGTGATGATTTGGTAGACTTGGACAGGTTAGTTTGGTTTCCCCTTTTTCTTTTGCTTTATTTTGTTTTCTGCTCGTTTTTTGCTTTTTCTCTTTTTTTTTTCATTTTTTTCTCTATTTTTCTCATTTTTTTCTTTTTTTCTTTGTTCTTTTCTCATTTTTTTTCTTAAAATTTTTTTTAGGTTGTATTGTTAGTGCAATTAACATTGTTGGTCTAATTAATATAGTTAGCACAATAAGTATAGTTAGTAGTATTGTTTATTAGCATAGTTAGTAAGCATAGTTAGCATTGTTAGTATTGTCAGTTAGCGTACTTAGCAGATTACCATTTTGCAGGGTTTTGTGGCCATATTGCTAACAAAAAGTCCCATATTGACCATTATAATCTCCTGAACACCATTGGCTGATAAACTTCACCCAGGTGAAGTTGGCTGGCACATTCTTACTGGGACAGAGGTAGCTATCAAGGTCATTAGAGTCAGCAGAGCTCCTCTAACCTCCAGGGACTTTTGCATGAAAACCATTGCATGAAAACCATTGCATGAAGACACTGAATCACCCTAATGTAGTAGTTATTTGAGGTGATTGATACAGAGGAAACATTATTCCTCTTTATGGAGCATGTTAGCAGAGGAGACTTATTTGATCATTTATAAGACCACAGCTGTATGATGAAGAATGAGGCCCAAAGCAACTTCTGGCAGCTGGTATCTACTGTTCAGTGCTGCTACCAGAGGGGTGTGGTTCACAGGGTCCTGAAGCCAGGTCTTCGATGCTCAGATGAACATAAAAATTGCAGATTTTGGTCTCAGCCATGCATTTACTAGTCATAAACCAAGCACATTCTGTGGCAGCCCCTCTTATGCTGCCCCAGAACACTTCCTGGGCTCAAATTATGATGACCCACAGCGGATGTGTGGAACCTAGGAGTTGTTTTATATTCCTTGGTCACTGAGACCCTGCCTTTTGTGGAAGAGGACTTCTGGGAGCTGCAGCAGTGTATACTGAGTAGACAATGCCATGTTCCATTTTTTCAAGCTTTTGGAAAAAAAATTAATGATCTTTGACCTCAGTAGCAGAAAACTTTAGAAGAAATGGGATTACATTTAACATTCTAATGGGCCTGTGGCTAAACATGGTCCAGGAAGAGGAACTCAGACCTTATAGTGAGCTGCTCTGTGACAGCAAGGACCCCTGAGTGACAGAGGCTTTGAGTGGAACGAAATCCAGGACTAATTAATAGGAAGGAGGTATGGCAACATAATGGTCATGTACCTAATCCTTCCCTTCTCCTAACCCCAATGGCCACAGTCCTTCCCCAACACATGAGGTTCACCCAGAGGTCTCTGTGCATTCAATAAAATGTAGATATAGTGAGCCTGCTATTTCTAGATCTGCAAGGCAGAAAATCAGCAGCCTGAGAACCAGGCGTCAGGGCAGAAGGACAAAGAGCCTGTCACTCCCCTACCCAGCCTGGAGTCAAGGACGCCTCACCCAACCTAGCCTCTCAGCATGGCTCTGGGGCCTCCCCTTCCACCCACAGCACCAGCAGCAGCAGCAGTAGAGCCCCAGAGGGAACCAATTGCCTCCACAGTGTGTCCTTACGAGGAAAATTCTGTCCATGCTCGACAGCCAGATGGTGTGACCCCAGCCTCTCCCTGTAGCCACAGCCTGGGCTGGCAGGGGGTGGCTGAGAAGTTCTTGAACTTTATCTTAAAGAACCTCTTTAGAAGACCCAACATAGCAAATGGAACAGGGTTAATTAATTTAAATTGTAGGTGGCCAATGGAAGGCCACAATCAAAGACTGTGGGGAGGTCAAGCCATGCTCCCTGCATTTTAAATGCTGGACTTGCAGATGCTGAGCTTCAGGAAGGCTGGCGATGTGGTTTAGAAGACTGGACAGAGGCTGGATGCAAACAGCTGCTGGTGCGAGCAGTGCAAGAAGTACACGCTATGTGTGAAGGACCCCTGGGGGAGAGGACCTGGCCCAGAAGACAATGGAGGTGTGCAAATTGCCAGGCATTTTCTGCAAGGGATTCAGATCAGGAAGGGTATCTGGCACTTCCATGGCCTTTGAAAGCGTTGTATCCAAAATACCTTATGAGCTTGGAAGAAAGCCTGGAGCCCGCTGGAGGACAAGAAGAGAGGCTGTCCTAGCTTTAGGTCCACCCCTCACCTTTACTATGGGGGAAACCTTCAGAGACTGGATTATTTTTCGTGGGGCATTTCTCTCCTTTCCTGCCCTTCTCCGTCTTTGCTTTCATGTTTGTGGGGGAAGGGGACAGTTCTTATTAAAGTACTTGGTTCTTCCAGATCTTGTAATAAACTTGATGCTCCCAAAAGATGTATTATAGATATTGTTTTGCATCCACCCTGCACAGAATTAGGGCTTTGCATTCCCCAGTTTTAGAAGTGCATAGTGATGTAATACTTGTACTTAATCAGATCAGCTAAATGGAAAAATGACTGAAGAAAATTTTTATAAGAACTCTTAATGGCAACAAATATGCTTCCGAAGAGAAAAGGCTATGAGCCATACTGCAGGGTAGAGAGGCAAAAACTGTGTCATTTTCCTGCACTAACATTACCTAATATTTACAGAAGGACCAGGGGAAGTTTTGGTATTATGGCCTGTGTTAAATATGACCAAGAGGTCCACAAAAGGATAACAATGTCCCATGACCCAAGGGCAAGGAGTCAGAGAAGTGGAGTGGGTGTCATCCCAAATCAGCTTAGGGGTTACTTACCTGTGCAGCTTAGTTTCCTGACTATAATGCAGGAGTCAGGCCTTTCCGCTGTTTCTTCAGGGAGGGGCCTGATATATGGGTTTGACCAAAGGAAATGGAAAGAAGGTATGGGGAGCAGAAGGAAGCTGGAATGATAGATTCTAATGACAGAATACTCTGCTAAGGAGACTTTCTCCTTCTGTGAGATCCGGGCCTTGGCTAGCTGGGCCAGTGGCTGCCTGCCTCGGATTTTCTCATTAATCCCAGATCAGTTCCATAGCAAAGGCTTTGGGTTTTGTTTTAAAGAGCATGAGATCCTGAGTAGGGAGTAACATGGTCAGCATCCATTGAACAAGATGCCTCTGGCTGCATGTGTACAGTGGATTATGCCTGGAAGAAGAACCTCAGAATCAGTAATGAAGCTCCACCAGCAATTTCCCAACAAATTAAATGAAAAGCGCCCACTGGCCCATGGTGTTCAGCTGGTTACTGAATTATGAATTACTTAATGCAATTTGTTTGATGTACAATCTTTCATAAAACATGAACTCAGGGTAAGGAATGGTCAGGTGGTGGGAGGGAATGTTAAAAGAGGTGTGGCAGAGATGTCCAGATGGCTCCTGCTTCACTTCTCACTCAATGCAACTGAATACTGATAGCTTGGCAAGTGGCTACCAAGATGACAGAGTTCCCAGCCTCCTTTGCTGCTAGGCTGGGTATGTGACCAAACTCTCCCTCTAGGATGGAAGGGGAAGCAATTTGTGTAACTTCCAGGGTATTTTCTAGGAGAGAGAAGTAGGCTGTTCTTTCTTCTTTCTTTGTCCTGCTGCTGGGAACATGAGCTCTGAGGCTGGAGCATCATGCCGACTGGAGTGGATGAGGGCAGCTCCCCTGGGTATCGGGGAGAGGAGCTTCCTGGACTAGCCCTACCAAACCAGCCCTGGAATGTCACCTCCAGATTGAGTGGAGAGAGATGAAAACCTCTATTTGCCACTCTCATGAGAGCCCTTTGTTACAGCAGCTGAACATTATCCTAACCAGGATAGCAATCTTGGAGGGAATATTTCTGTATTGTTCTTTTGGGTCAGGGTGTGCCAAGAACCACAGCTGTCTGAAATTTGCAGCCCTCCCTTTCATAGGGTGACAGCCAAGCTCAGCTCCAGCCCACTCTCCTCTCTGGAAATCTAATGTGCAAAGATCAGTGCTGCTAACTAAAGGACTGGAGTGAATATCTTCCAGGGCCACCATCTTGTTCTCTTGTTCTATCTTCCTAGAGTTGTGCACCCCTCACTCGCTCCCAAAGACACAGCTTATTTTGAAATATGCTGTGCTTACACTTTCCCTGCTAATATCTGCAGATTCTAATTAAATAACTCAGGGAACAGGTTGTTGCTTGCATGGTGTAATTTGATTATTGGTAGAAAGATGAATTTGGAACTGACAAGTTTCCTGCTAAGCTGACACGTTTAAAAGCTTAATTTGAAAAACCAACTGAGTTCCACTTGCAGTATGAAGGCAGAGACTGGAACTTGGTCGAGACTTGGCCTAAGCTCTCAGTTTGAGAAGACAAATATTTAGGACTCCCCGGGGTCTGGTCTTGTCCATGTAATTTCTTATGTGCCTTTGACTCTTAGGAAGCCTACATGTTCATTTGTTCGCTCTTAAGTGTCTGCAAAATATCTTGTATGGCTGGTTTAAAATGGAATGTGTTAATATAACATTTGAGGGTCAGTAAGGCCAACATTGGGAAATGACTGCCATTGAAAAGGTAATCTGTTAGTCATAGTTTCCAGAGGAGGAGGCGGCACACCACACCGTGCAGTCCCACACAGGTAAGCACCAGGGTCAGTCAGGAAGCAGAGGGAGTGGAGAGGACTGTGGACAGGAGCCTTTAATGGGGTTTCCACAGGAAGAAGCAAGTGAGGCAAGGCAAGTGGCTTGCGATCGATCAGCTGGTTTGAGTAAGTTCATGGGCTATGCAGCGTGGGAGCTGTCCTGAGCTGTCTGGTACTGGCTCTTGGTGATTAGGACAGGGATATAGTAGCCAGGAGTATGAGCATCCAACAGAGGAGGTGGGGGTGAGTGAACACTGGACTGGATGATTTGTATTTGAAAAGTGGGGCCCGAGAAGGAGATGGAGGAGGTGGCCAACAGGGAGGCAGAAGGCCAAGTTGAGGTAACTTAGAAGAAAGCATGTCCAAGATGTGTGTGCAGGGCAGATGTTAAAGCATCAAGTTTACAGAAGCTAGAAACATGGTCCATACAGGGCTCAGCTTGGATGCCCCCTCCATAGAGGAGCCTTCCCTGCCTATGCAATCTACTGCGACAGCCTCAAATCTATCAAGACATTACTTTATTCCCTTTATCACATTCTGGGCTCGGCCCCCCTGCTCAGCATCCAGCTGTGGCTCCTACCAACCCAGAGGAAGAGTCCGTCCAGGGCCACAGGCCCTGCATGATCTGGGCCTGTGACCTCTCTTGTCCCCTCTCCTGCCCTGTTGCTGCTTTCTGCCCACTCCAGCCCCCATGCCTACCCTACTGATTTTTCTGAACTTTGCTCTTCTCTGCAGCATTTATTCCTCCTAACACATTGTGCTCACTGCACCATCTGCACGCGTGCATACACACACACACTCACACATGCACATGATGCCAACTACAGAGAAGCAGCAGAGTTTGTTTTTTTTTGGTTTGTTGTTTATTTCGTTCATTGCTATGCTTACAGCCTAGGCCAGTACTGGACACATAGTAGAGCCTCAGTAAATAGTAAATGAACAACTTATCACTGCCTGAAACATTCTTGTCTGCGGTCTACAATATTCACTCACTTAGTACCCATTCACTGAGGCCTACGGTATGCCGGGCTGGTTCCCGACTCCAGGGTACAGCAGTGCGTAAAGCAGGCAGAGGCCTCGCATCTCATGCAATGGGGGAAATAGAGGAAAAAATAAGTAAAATATATGCAAAGTCAGGCAGGAATATGCACCATGGAGAAAAAAGAAGTCAGGAAGGACATTTGAGCAAATTCCTGAAGATGTTTAGGAAGTGAGCCACGCAGAGGGCTGAGTGTGCCAGGCCGGGACAGCAGCAGGTGGTGAGGCCTGAGGCCATGGTGGGCTGCATACTGAGAGTCTCAGTGCTTAGTATGGATTCTAAGTTTTGTTTCAAGTCTATATGTTGCTTTTATTTGTAATCCTTAGTTTTCTAGTTTATTAACCTGTGCCTAGGTTATCAGTATGTTGAGTTCGGCAAATTCTATTCCAATAATTTAAAGCGAAAATGGGAGAATTTAAGTCAAATCAATGTAACTTTACTTGGTGGCCTTCCTGGGACCAGCTGAATTAGGCACCAGGAGGCTGTGCAATGAATACAACAGTCCGCCTTGGCCATCCCAGTAAATGATCTTCCTAGATGTCCTCAAGCCCTTGCCACTGCATCCCTGCCCCATCTCATCTGGTTTGAAGCTCAGACCCTGACCCTCGGTCACACCTTTGTTCCCCATGTTTAGCTCCTCCTGGACGTCTGTGTCCAGGTTTTCTACAAGCTTTTCAAAGTCCTTATGTCCCAAACTGAGTTCAGCCTTTGCCCCATGACTGCCTCCTCCTGTAAAGTCCCTCTCAGTGAGGGAAGCCACCACTAGCTGGATCCTTGAGCCCCCAGGCAGGGCCCTCCCTTGACCCACCTACCTGATGTGTCCCACCCTATGATCCCACCACGTAGGGCTTCCCATTGTCCACTCCCCTCTTCAGTCTTGGGCTGCTTACTGACCTCCTCTTCGCAAACCCTCATGAGGCACGTATAGTTACGCATGGGGTCATCGAGGCCACACTCATGGGTGTTTCTGGGAACAAGCAGTATCCGGGAGCAGAAGGCAGATGAGGGCTCCCAAATGGTCTGAACACAAGGCTCTTGTGGCAGCAAGCTGGCCACTATGTTGTTATAGTAGCCCTAGTGTGTCCTGTGTTTCAAGCTCTAGCCCAGGCGGGCTGTCTGTTAGGTGAATGCCCAGTCCTTTGTTTCTTTATTCACTCATTGGTTCATGATGTATTTGGCTCCAGCTCTGTGCCAGGCCCTGGCTATTTGATGGCTCATCCTAGGAGAGCTCAGATGTCACCTCCTCCATGAAGCCTTTCTTCATCCCCACCCTCTTCTTCAGCTCCCTCTGGCTTCGCCTGGGATCTCGCAGTACTATGATCACACTGTATTTACCTCTCTAGCATATGAACTCTGTGAGGGCTCTGAGCCAGATGCAGAAAAGGGCTCAGAAAAAATGTGATGCTGGATAAAACACAGAATAGGTGAAAGGATTAGCTGCGGGCCATGTGTCAGTCAGGTTCACTCCCTCCTTCCCTTTCTCCAGGACCAGAACTCCATCATAACATTAGCCAAAGGGACTCCTCTCACCCTCATGCTCATTTAGGCCATTAACAGTCTGGATTTTTTTTTCAAAGTTAATTATTTTTTAAACTTTGAAGACATGTTATGACAATACCCTCAGTAGTGAGAAAATTATCACTTCGAGTGAGAATCCATCTGTTGTGTGTGAACCAAGACTGGACAATGTGAAAGTGCAGGGTGTTGAGGAGGAGAGAACTCAAAGGCTGGGCCTCTGGGGAACAGGAAGCTCAG
Organism: Macroglossus sobrinus; assembly: GCA_004027375.1. Lineage (NCBI taxonomy): Eukaryota > Metazoa > Chordata > Mammalia > Chiroptera > Pteropodidae > Macroglossus > Macroglossus sobrinus. The sequence goes on from PVKZ01001705.1 coordinate 39,689, forward strand.
AGACAGATGAATAAAGACAGAGCTGCCAGGGCCTGAGCCACACTGGGAGGAGAGGGAGTCTAGGGGCTTCCAGATATCAGGGCAGGGGCTACCAGTGTCACCTTCTGATACATCCTGCTGCTCCTGCCTCAACATAGGAGCTGTGTTTCCCATGCTGCATCTCAAATCCAGGCCTTTGCACAAGCAGAGGCCTTCACCAGGAGGAGCCTTTCCTCTACTCACCAGTGAGCAACATCCTTTCCCCTTCAGGACTCTGTTTCTCTGAAGTATTTGTTCCTGACCCTCCTGTGTCCCTGCCCCCACCATGACACACTCACTCCACTCTGTACTAGCTCACTTGATTGTCATTGCTGAGGCTTACCTGTCTTCTGAGTAAAAGGCTACTCTTTGGGGGACAGCTTGAGAGATCAGCAGCCCTGGACTCTAAGCCCTCTAAGTCTGTGTGACCTTGGGCAAGTCCCTTGTCCCATTGGATCCTCAGCTTCTCAGGTAGGTAGGTCTGGAAGTGACCCCCTCATAGTGATGGCTGCACTGAATGAGCTGCTGGAGGTGGGATTCTGGGCCCCGTGCCTGCAGCTTTGCCCTTTGTGCTGACACTGGGGTTACAGCCTCACATGGCTGGATTTGTGGAATGCATGGATGCAGGATACATGAGGGAGTGGGAGAAGGGCAGCAGTTCATGGTGCAGCTTTGAAAATCAGAAGACAAAGGCTTCCCTTGGGGACATGTTCCAGAGATCTTGGCCTCGGGCCTGCTCCACCCCCACCCTTCCTTGGCGGCCTTCAGAGGGCATGCAATGAATGCTTGCTTTGATGCTGCAATCTCAGCCTTTTTTCCCCAAGAGAAGCTTAGGGAGCAGCAGGGACTGTGCAGAGGTGGAGACACAAGCTCCATCTAGAGGGTGGCTCCAACTCAGTTCCAGAGGAGCATTGCCTTGAGGGACTGTCACCCAGGTGGACAGTCTTTTCATTTTATGCATCCCCCACACCCAGAAAGCTAGCCACCTGGATTTTTATTTGAAATCTTCTAGTTTTTAAGTGTTAGAATTAATCAAACAACAACAACAACAAACACCTACATTTGTCCCTGGGTCCTAATTCCAGGCCCTTGGTTTAAGATTCTTGACTAGGGTGGGCTCAGGAATGGCTGCCCCAAGGCAAGGTCCAGACTCTGGATGCTCTTGTCACTACACAGCCCCCCACCCCCCACCCAGTGCTTCCTCATGGATGTTTAGGGGACATCTTCATGCCCCCGGGGCAGAGTACAGTGGTCTGCGGGCGGCTGGCTTGCTGCAGCATCGGGGGCCAGGACTCTTGAAGGGCTACCCTTTCTTTTATCAACTCCAAGGCAGGTGGAACTGCGGGGCTGACATAGGCCTCCCCGCATAGACCAGGAGCTTCTGTTCAGCCCTTGTGGAGCTTGACTAGGCTTGTCCTGGGTGCTGACATTTTGGGGGACACCTGTGGGAAGAAGAGTGAGTATGTGCTTACATTGGAGGATAGTGAGGAAGACCCTGCAGCCTTAAATGTATATTAAGCACCTACTGTGTACTTGGTCCTAGGTTGGGATCTAGGGAACTGTGGAGAGGCATCTATCCACAAGAGACCAACTCACACCAGATGAGGAGGCAGGGATAAAGAGGGCTTCAATAAAGAGCGGGTGCATATCTGATGGGGAGAGGGGCTGGGTTCTGGCAGGCCTTGGAACATTTCCATGATTTGATTCAAGGGAGATAGGGACAGTGTGGGTGTGTTTAGTGGAACAGCACACACAATGGTTCAGAGGCAAGACATTCGCAGTTTGGGGTGGGGTGCATATAACTGGGGCTTCCCGATTCCACCCTGCCCTGTCCTAGGCATCTGTCCTCCCTCTGTGATGGTGAAGAGAGCACCTCTTAGTGAGCACTCCTGAGGGCCTGTGGTCAGCTCTCTACAGTGAGGACACTGAGGCCCAGAGAGGGAAGCAGCTTGCCCCAGGTCACAGAGTAGGGAACCCTGCTATAACTCAGGTTCACAACCTGTGTCCTTAATTACTCCTCCCTGCTTCTAGCAGGGGTGCAGGCCTGGACTGGACTTTGAAAACAGACTGATTCAGTGCCCCCATCAGATGCTGCATTGTCTTCAGGAAACACCTCTCAACACTTACTTGCACACCCCAAGAATGGGGAGCTCATTGCTATTTCTGGAAACTGGCTGGGTCTTCCTGAGAATTGGCTGAGACAATCCAGGAGGGATTAGGGGAAGCCACACCACGCTGAGGCTTCCTGTGGCCAGGCAAGCAGCTTGGGTCCCCTTGGATGTCTCTGACAAGCAGTCACCTCACTTCTTTGTGCCGCAATTTCCTTATCTGCAAAAAGGGGTGACAATACTGGTAGCTACCTCATAGATTTTCATGAGGATTAATTAAGTTCATTTTTTAGTGTGCTTAGCACAGTTTCTGACAGTGGGTCAGGCTTCTGTTTACCTCAACAACAGCACTGTAATGTAGGGTTTTCTGTCTCCATTTTAAAGATGAGGAAACCAAGGCTGAGAAGAGTTATGAGATTATCCTTCAGTCTCCCCCTCCTCATGAAGCACTGTGAATATCCACGTGTCCCCTTTCTTCCCAGCTAGCCTCATGTCTCTGACCCTAGTAACCACCCAGCTAAGCAGGTGCTAAGAATTATTGAAGGAATTAGTGCTTGAATAAAGACTCTAACCATGCTCCTCACCTGGGGCTTTCAGTGCTGTGGACTGGACTGGAATATTGAGCTTCCCTAGACTGTCCGGAGTCAGAGTACATGGCCATTGCCTCACCTACAGTATGTTTAACGCCCAGAGTGAGGCAGGCCTTAGGGAGTGGGGAGCTACAGAGAGACATTGAGCAAGAGAACAAGTGCAGAAGCAGATGGAAAACGGCAGGTGTGTGGAGGCTGCCTGTCCTTTGGGAACTGAGCAGATCCACTCTGTGACAGGCAGCAATATCAATAATAAACTCCCACTGAGAGTGTGGACTACTCGTCGTTGATGTCACTTTGGCACTCTAACAGCAGAGTCCAGTAGTTGTGACAGGGACCATAGTCTCTCAAAGTCTAAAATATTTACTATCCAGCTTTTATGGAAAAAGCGAATTGACCCTGCCCTAGAAGACAGAAATCACAACAGCAGCCACAGCGTGCCTGGGTGCAGCGCTCGGCCCAAGCCAGCTCTGTGCTCTACCTGTTACCTCATTTACTGTCACCACCTCCTCCCCCCGCCTAGAGAGGAGAGATTTCATTACTACTTTACAGGTGAGGAAACGGAGGCTCATTTTATTCTTAGTTAGTAACCAAGTGGTAGAGCCAGCCTTGAACCTGTGTTCTGATTTCAAAGCCCTCACATCTCAACCACTGCTTTCCGGAGAGAGAGGCCCTGCCCACCTTTCCCCACCAGTGTTGTTCCTACACCAGTAATCCCTCTGCACATGCTGCTCCCCTCACTCTGCTGTTCCCTTGATGTTGACATTTCAGCTTCCTTGTCTATTTCTCCTTTATGCAGGATAGTGCTGATTGCTCACTCTGCAGCCTTTGCCTGCTCCACTTCTCCTTCTTCCAGTGGATGTTCAATTTGATAGAATCATGATTGGTCTAGGCTAGTCATGGCAACTACTTTTCCCCTGCTAGCGATTGATAGGGGCAAACACTTATGACCCATTTCTGACCAAAGAGATATTAGAGGAAGTCTGTGGGGGGTTCTGTGAGAGATTTTCCTTCCTGCAAAAGAAGAGACAGGCAGGAAATAAATGTGCCCCCATGCTTCCACCTTGAGTATAATATGCAGATGTGCTGGCTGTCGTGAAGGTACAACAATGAAGGAGTGACGCCCAGATTCTGTTAATGGTAAAGAAGAGGTGGGTGTTATGTGAATCACTGGTAACATTGTTGGATCCCCAGACCACCTCTGGACCTCCTATCTTTCACATTATGTTTAAACATTAAACGTTAGATGACTTTGTAATGTAAGTCACTCTTAGTGCGGTTTTCTGTTAATTCATCCAAACATATCTAACCGATGTAGCCTCCAAGTCTCATTTGAAAATTCTGTCGTTTACTGGTTCCCCAGCAGACTTGGGTCTCTGCTTCTGTCCCCCGACCCTTCTCCCATGAAAGAAGCTCACGAGCTGTGGTGTTCTGTCTGACTGGCTGGTTTGTCTATTTTTAGTATGTGAATACCTCTAAGCCAGGCCTTTGCCTTTTTTGCTCTGTGCAGTCTGAGCCTAAAGACAGTGGGTCTTCAGGACAGCTAAGGGACCTCACCCCCTCACTCCTATGCCTACCCACAGTGGTCAGAAACCTCCAGTCATCAAAAAGCCTTCAGATTCACTTTGGCCCAAGCACTGACTCTGGACCCCAGGGGCTTCTGCAGCCTCTTCAACATGAAGTGTGAGGTCCCAGCTGTCAGACCTTGCCTCATGTGTGCGTTTAAATGCTGAGCTGTTGATTTATTGTCAGCTTGGTATCCTGCAGCAGACACAACACGCAATAGTGCGGAGAAAGGGAGCACATAAGCTGAGTTTCAAGGGAAAGGGCAGTGATTGATACTTCCCATTCCAAATGGAGTGATGTTTCTGTGTGTTCTGGAAAAGACCACTGGTGTACAAGTGGGGAATAGGGTCCCCCAAGGCCCAAGTGAAGGACATGTCCCCAGGGATGATGGGGGTGAAGGCTCTTAGCTTCCACTCTAGGTGTCCCCAGATACTAGTCTGTGATGGGGGACTGCCCACATCATCACATAAGCATGACTCTGTAATTGCCAAGTAAAGCAAGAGCAAAGGATGCTGGGCATGGGGGAGCTGAGAAAATGTGGTGGTGCCAGTGAAGGCAGGTCCCTTCCTCCCTTCAGTGAGAATTGTTTTTGCCAGTCTCCTCATGGCCACGTGGTAGTTACCAAGTCTCAGGCAACCGCAGTATGCCAGGTGTGGGGCTGGGTGCCTTAGCCCCTGTCATATGGATAAGCCACATTATGTGGCCTCCCAGAGTGCAAACAGAATCTGGGTTCATAGTCTGGCTCTACGCTTTCTTGTTGTGGCCCAGTTATTTCCCTTCTCTGAACCTCAGTTTTTCCCTCTAAAATAGAGACATCAGTTGCTACCTTAACATGGTTAATCCTATGAGGATTAATTTGGGGAACATGAGTGTGGCCTAACTTATTGCCTGCCCTCCACAGATATTGCTTAAATATATTTGGATCTCCAGATTAAATTGGAGCCTTGCAGTGTTATTTTAAAGTTCTTCCTTGAAGCTAGCCTAAAGTCATACTGTTGTAGTTCCAGGGGGTTCCATATAGCCAGCTGAAAGGAATAATAAAAAATTTTTTGGTAGCCAGTGACAGGAATTCTAAAGCAGCTTAACCAATAAAAGTAGGAGTAACTTAGAAGTTTAAAATGCATATAACTTCAGGCAAGACTGTGCTTGGGTGCTTAATGATGTCAGCAGGAATCATCTTTCCCAGCTTCTTGAGTCTGCTTACTTCCCTCTGTGCTGGTGTCATTCTCTGGAGGGCTATTGCTTTATGAAAGCAAGATGGCAACCAATAACCACAGACTGACATCTATTCCCTTAGCACCCCAACAGAAATAGAGCTTCTCTTCCTCCATGATTCCAGCACTAAGGGATGAACCCTGGGACCTGATTGGTCACATGCTCAGCCTTGAGCCAATAACTGAGACCAGGAGGATGGAATATGCTGATTAGCCATATGACTACCCTCGCCAAGGGAATTTGTGAATAGTGCACCTTATTTCTGGGATGGGAGCTAGTATGATGGCTGAGAAAGCAGGGCTAAGTCCCCAACCACTGTGTTTCTCTGGGTTTAATTTTCCAGCATGTACTTTCACATATCCTCTTCCCATACCCTATTTTCTTCTGTTTACAAAAGGATTTATGGTGTCATCTCTTCCAAAATGAGCAAAATGGAGTGAGGCCTTCTGTTTGGAGACAGGACTTGGGATCCACTCTCAACTTTAAGGCCTGCTTTTTGAGTCCCATTACAATCATTTTTTAGTCACCCAACATTCACTGAGCACCTATTATGTGCTACTATGAGTTTTCAGGATGTTAATTATTCTGAGAAGTGGGCATCACCCAGGAGTCTTCTAAAAGAAATACGTTTTATCTGAGCAAGCATCTGGAGCTGGCTTCCAGTAACTCTCAGCCACTCCATATATAGCACTAAGGGAATTCCTTCTTTCTCTCACAGAATGAGGTATTGGAGAATATGAGATCCTGGAACCTCTCAGATCTGACATACTATCTTTCTATCTTACAACATGTCTCTCTGGCTTTGAATTAGCCCAGGGCAGGGGAGGATCTGTGGCTTTCTGGGTCTCTGAGGATCCTAGGCTCTAAGTTCTGTGCCGCCGCTGCAGAAAATCTCTTTTGGGGTGTTTGTGAATCCCAAAGCTTTGCACCACTTGTGGAGGGGAGAAGAGGCTGATCTAGAGGTTCTATGGAGCTTAGCCATCATCTGCCTTCCTCTCTCTCCTCAATTATTTATTTTTTAAGCAAGAGGTGAGCTTTACTAGAACCCAAGAATACACAGAGACTAAAGTAGCTGAACTTCTCAAAAGACTGGAGCCAGCAACTGATAAGACATGAAAGGCTAAGTCTGCCATGATTCTTCACCACTCTGGGGCCACAGAGTTGCTCACCTCTGCTTCTCTTTGCATAAGATCTTCCTGTCTTTTAAATCTATTGATTTCCCTCCATTTCCACTGCCATGACTCTAGAAAACAAAAAAAAATGAACTAATTTTTTTCCCTGAATTCACTCTTGCCCATTCCTAATCTGTTGTTCTTTTCACCACGGCAGTGATTTATTGAACACGGAAAATGTACTCAATGGTTTTCCATTGCTCTCAGGGTAGACATCTAGATCTTAAATGTGGTGTGGAACTGAATTACATTCGCACCATTCATTGTCTTTTGTTGTGCTGTCTTTCTCAGAGTTATACATACCTGCTCCTGTTGCTCTCAGGTATGGAAAAGGACTGTGAACAGTGACAAAAACGTGAGACACACTGACCTGTGTTCAAGTATGTTGAATTCACCCTCTCTGTCATTAAATCTCTTTCACTAAACTGTAAGTTTCATGAACAGTGCCCAGGAATTTAGTTCATGCTTTTGTGAGGCTCTGCTCCATCCCCACTTATGTGCCACGGTCCATGTTGAGGGGCTAGAGATAAAGAAGGTTGTAAACCAGCCATTAGCTCTGCTCTTACAAACCTACTCCATGTTAGGGAAGAGAGATATGCAAACGACAGCATTTGAACCCACTGTGAGTGTTCTATCAGGAAATGAGTATAAAAAAGGCTGGAAGGAAGGCAAGGAAGACTGCCTGGAGGAAGAGGCATTAGAGTGGGGTTTGAGAAGCTGAGCTGTCCAGGTGGGGAGCTTGCTGGGTGAGTATAGTTGGGGGAATTACAGAGCAATAAGCAGTGTGCACAAAGTTTCCAAGACTTGAAAGAGGAGGATGCTAGAAGCAGCTGAGACCAGAAGTGAACATCTGGCATCTATATTCCTGTGAATACAAGCATTCTTATTTCAGTGCCTTTGCAAGTGAAGAGTGGTGTGTGGTGTTTGCTTCTCAGAGTCTATGCATAGTGATGATAATAATAGGGTTCCAGGCCCTTCCACACAATGGGTGTCAGTCTCTGATCTGGGAGTCTGATGGACCACCTTTGGATACAAGCTGGTGCTTTGTTCTGGGATGAAGCAGCCGAGACATCTTTGTCTCCACTCTGCTCATTGGAGATGTCTCAAACCTTAAGTTCCTGTCCTCGTTTTCTAAGAACCTGCCAGTCAGTTCTTTCTAGCAAATCAAGACTTCCTGTGCAAACAGCCCTAGCAGTCATTTAAAATTTGCATAAAATGAATAAAATGGAAGAGAGATGAATAACCAAAAACACCATGTCTCTGCATATAATATCTCTTGATATTACCTCATTAATAAAATAACAAGGCAGCAGATCGCAGGATGAGACCTGATGAAATCCACTGCTAGGTGATTAGGACATGTGGTTACTCAGCAATCCCCTGCTTTGAGGAGGGGATGTGTGTTCACACAGGACTGGGGTTTCAGGGCTCTGAAGGAATGTGGCAGAATAGCTGCCAAGTCTCCCAGAAGGTAGGAAGGTGGGCAGTGACATTTGAAAGTCACTTCCATTTGTGGCCCTTGCTTTTCTTGTTGTTATAGTGGGGAGTGAAGTGCTATCCTCACTGCCAACTGTACTGGCTGTGAGGCAGATGCAATAGTGGAGAGTGCTTGGAAAAGCCCTTTTATTTCATGGAATTGTTGTTTCTGAAGGTATTGTATTTTTCATGCCAGTTGAGAAGTGGTTTCTGAAGGTCTCCCTGAAATAGGGGACAGACTCCCATGCAACCTGAACCCAGATTCAGTGTACAAGTTCTCCATGACAAAATTGACATCTAAAGGGGGGGACATTAACTCCTGCTGGGGAGGAAGGAGTTAAGGCAATGCCGCCGTGGAGGATTGTTGCAAGATGGAGCCAGAAAGAAAGGAAATGAGGTACCCTCCAGAGAGTGGGGCGCCCAGGAGCAAAGCCCTGCAGGCCCAGGTAGGCCAAGGTGGTGAAGGAATGCCATCCTTCTGCTTTTGGGAGGCTGGTGAGATCAGGAACAAGAGAGTCATTTCCAGGGCTGACAATGATCTCTGCCCAGGCCTTCGTGCTATGAAGCTTGCCAGCATAGGGTAGTCACAATCTTGCCCACCCAACAGGTGGAGAACAGAGCCCCAGAATGATGGTGAGTGGGCAGCAAGGAGTTGTAGGAGACTGGGGATACAGGGTTGGGCACTGTAGAAGTTAAGGTTCCATGCTGCCAGGTCTGATCAAGGCCAGTTCCAACATCAATGGGCCGCTCTCCAAGAGGCACTGCCTTTTAGAGTAGCTGGTGCCTGCCAGCTGGGCTTTATAAATCCCAGGCCAGAGCTGCATGGACTCTCCAGGTCAGCAGGTAGGTACCACTCAGTGTGCCATCTCTGATAGACCATCTCTGGTGGCCTGTAGTGCCAAGCTGAGAAGGGGTCCAAAGCCATATACTATGTGCTCAGTGTGAGAGTACTGAAATCCACTAGTAATATCTGAAGAGGGTGAAGCAGGGGACATCTGTGTTATGCATGCCAGCTATGTGTCATTCCTGAATATCCTTTATTTTGCATATGGAGAAATTGAGGCCCAGGTGAAGACATGCCTTCATCTAGTTTCCAGTCCTTTTGCCTCCTGGTCGGCCTCCCCATGGACCTCTGGGTACCCACAGGAACACAAAGTGAAAGCAGTAAACTATGTGATAGAGATATCAGAGTGGATCTGCCTGGATTTACACTCTGTTTCTCTTTGTTTTTTTCTTCTTTGTCTATATCTTTTTAAATATTTAATGTTTTGTATATATTATAAAAGATAATCAAATAAGCATCTGTGAACCCATCACTAAACTCCAGAACTAGAACCTTCTCAATAATTTGTTTGCATCTTGTCCTATCTTGGAGGTCATCACTATCCTGAATTTGTGTTTGTAATTCTCTTGCTCATATGTCTAAACAACATATTGTTTTGTTTGTTCTTGAGCTTTATAAAAATGCTATACTATGTGTGGACTTCTAAGATTTACAATTTTTACTCAGCATTTTTCTCTTTCTAAGCTTTATCCATGCTGCTGTCACATGTAGCTGTAGTTTATTTTCAACCATGTAAGAATAAATTATATTACTATTCCACAATTTATTTTGCACTCTCCTGTCAATGAGCATTTGAGTCATTTCTGTTTTTTTTAAATATTATTAACAATACTGCCATGAGATTTTGTACTTGTATTGTATAATGCCTAGGAGTGGTCTATCAGGGTTACAAGATAAGGTATGTGGTCGACTTGACAAGAAAATATCAAAGTGATTCACAAAGTGATGGTACTGGTTAACACTCTCATCAACATTACTTATATATTCCAGTTGATACTATACCCTCTTAAACCTTTGGCACTATCAGATATCTTGATTTTTGCCAGTCTAGTAGGCATAAATGATATATCATTTGGATTTTAATTTGCATTACCCTGTTACTAGTGAAGTTAAGCATCTTTTCATATGTTTATTTGTGTGTCTGCTTCCTCCTCTAAGAAATGCCTTCTTCTAGCTTTTTTCCTCATTGCTTATTTTTCTATGTATTTGTAGGTCATTATGTATTCTGGATATTAATCTTTTTCTAATAGTGCATATTTCAAATGTCTTCTCACCATTTGTGGTTTGTCTTTTCACCTATCTTTTGGTAAAAAAGCAATTCTTTATTTTACTGTAGTCAAATCTACCAATTTTGTATGCTTTGTGAGCTTTCCATTTCTTGTTTAAAAAATTTTTCTCAGCCCTGAGTTTGGAAAGATAGTCTCCAAAGAAAAGTTTTAAAGTTTTAAAGTTTTCCCTTTTAAATGCAGTTTTTAATGTGTCTGGAATTGGTTTGAAGATGTGGTGTGAGGTATAAATCCAACTTCATTTTCTTGAGTCATATATTAAGAACCCATTTTAAAAATCATAGAAAATGGACTAATATGTATATTATATACAAATTATATACAAAACTATCCTCTACATATTTGTAATGGTAACAACAAGCCAAGATTTGGAGCTGAAGTATATAACATAAAAAAAGAAGGACCAGAGAGAAAACCCACAAGACCCAACCAAAAAAAAAAAAAAAAAACCAGACACAAAAGGACAAGGAAGCAATAGAAACACTGAGCTACCAGAAAGCAAAACATAAAAAAGGTTATAGGAAAACCTCAGATTTCAATAATTTCCCTAAATGTAAATAAAGTGAACTCACCAATAAAAAGGCACAGAGTTAAAAATTGGATCAAAAAACAAAACCCAACCATATACTGCCTCCAGGAGACACAGTTCCAAAGACAAATATAGACTCAAAGTCAAAGGGTAGAAAATAATATTTCAGGCAAATGGCATTCACAGAAAAGCAGAAGTAGTGGTACTAATATCTAAATAGATTTCAAAATAAGAAAGATAAGAAAGATACTGAGGAATCATACACCAAGAAGACATAACACTTATTATTAATATCTATGCTCCAAATCAGAGAGCCCTGAAATATATAAAACAATTACTAACAGAACTAAAGGAAAAACAGACCAAAATACTGTCAGAGTAGGGGACCTCAATACTCCACTGTCAGATATGGACAGGTAATCCAAACAGAGAATCATTAAGGAAATAACATTCTTAAATGACACATTAGACCAACTGGACATAATTGACATATACAGAGCCTTCCATCCCAAAGCAGATGCTTATACATTCTCCTCTAGTGCACATGGAACATTTTCAAGAATTGACCACATACTGGGACACAGAGATAACCTCAACTAATATAAGAGGGTTGAAATCCTACAAACTATATTCTCTGATCATAATGCTTTGAAGCTGGAGAGCAACTGTAAAAAGAAACCAGGAAGAACAAATACATGGAGATTAAACAACATGCTACGGAAGAATGACTGGGTCAGAGAAGAAATAAAAAGAGATATCAAGAGATACATAGAAGTGAATGATAATGATAGTACAACATATCAAAACTTTTGGGACATGGCAAAAGAGGTAATAAGAAGCCTATATCAAATAAATAAACAAACAAACAAACAAACAAACAAATAAATAAATAAAGGAACGAGCCCAAATAAACAACCTAACACTTCATCTTTAAAAAGCTAGAAAAAGAAGAACAAATGAAGCCCAAAGTCAGCAGAAGGAAAGAAATAATCAAAATTAGAGCAGAATTAAATGAAATTGAAAACAATAAAAAAACAATAGAAATAATAAATGCAAAAAGGAGCTGGTTCTTTAAGAAGGTTAATAAAATTGACGAACCCCTGGCTAGACTCTAGACTAAAGGAAAAAGAGAAAGGACACAAATAAACATAATTGGAGATGAAAAAGAAGAAATTACGACAGACACCGTGGAAATACAAAGGATCATACAAGAATACCATGAAAAAGTATATAACACCAAATCTAATAACCTAGAAGAAATGGACAAGTACTTAGAAAGATTCAATCTTTTTAGACTGAATCAAGAAGATCTAAAAAAATCTAAATAGACTGATCAGCAGTATGGAAATTGAAACAATCATCAAAAACCTACCAAAAAGTAAAAGTCCAGGACCGGATGGCTTCCCCAGTGAATTCTACCAAACATTCAAAGATTTAATATCTATTTTCCTCAAACTCCTCCAAAAAATTGAAGAGGAAGCAATACTTTCCAACTCATTTTATGAGGCCAATATTATTTTTATACCAAACCCTGGTAAAAATAACACAAAAAAGAAAACTACAGACCAATATCTCTCATTAACACAGATGCAAAAATCCTAAATAGCAAGCTGGAGGGGGAAAATGATGTAGATAATAGAGGCTCTGTTCATCCCTCTGGCGACCAAAGTTGTGACAGAAACAAGGAGCAAACAGCATGGAAAAATCACCTGAGATCTAGGTTAACGAGCTATACAACTAGGGAAAAATCTAAGAAATGACTGGCAGAAGGTAGAAACAGGTGAGAATGTGAGGCTGCCCGGGCTGAGCGGCTGAACAGATCAGAGGCTGTGGCAGTGGCAATGGCAGCTGGCAGATGCAGGAAAAAACAAAAAAGACATTGAAGAGCAATTTGAAGAAATAATGATGGAAAACTTCCCTTACCTGGTGAATAAAATAGACACACAACCTCAGGAAGAGAGAGTCCCAAGAAAGAAAACTCAGAGGCCCACACCAAAACACATCATAATTAAAATGTCAAAGGTTAAATACAAAGAGGGAATCTTAAAAGCAGCAAGAGAAAAGCAGTTAATTACCTACAAGGGAGCTCCCATACAATTGGCAGCTGATTTCTCAAAAGAAACTATCCAGGACAGAAGGGCATGGCACAAAATATTCGATGTGGTGAAAACCAAGGATCTACAACCAAGAATACTTTATCCAGCAGAGCTACCATTTTGAGTCGAAGGACAGATAAAGAGTTTCTCAGACAAAAATAAGCTAAAGAAATTTATTAACACCAAGCAAGTATCACAAGAAATGTTGGAAGGACTTCTTTAACAAGAAAAAACATGTATCAAAAACATTAATAAGGAATGATAACAACTACATTTCTAAGTATCTCAAATGGAAAAGAATTAAGTTCTCCAACCAAAAGATAGAGTGGCTGAATGGATAAGAAAATAAGACCCCCACATATGCTGCCTACAAGAGACTCAATTCAGATTAAAAGACTTCAAACTATACTAAAAAGCCACAATAATCAAAGTGGCATGGTATTGGCAGAAAAACATAGACACAGACCGGTGGAACAGAATTGAAAGTCCAGAAATAATTTTTGACAAAAAAAAAAAGCCAAAAATATACAGTGAAGAAAGGAAAGTGTCTTCGATAAATGGTGCTGGGAAAACTGTAAATCCACCTACAAAAGAATGAAACTAGACTGTTGTCGATCACCACACACCAAAGTAACTCAAAATGGATTAAGGACCTGAATATATGAACTGAAAGAATAAAGTATATAGAAGAAAACATAGGAACTAAACTTGTGAACCTTGGACTTAAAAAGGACTTTTTGAATTTGACCTCAAAGGCAAGGGAAGTAAAAGCAAAAATAAATGAATGGGACTACATCAAACTCAAAAGCTTCTGCACAGCAAAAGAAACTCAACACACTAATTTGACAACCATCTGAATGGGAGAAGATATTTGCATTCAATGCCTCCAATAAGAGCCTAATATCACAAATATAGGAAGAACTCATATAATTCAATAACAAAAAACAAATGATCCAATCAAAAAATGGGCAGAGGACCTGAACAGACACTTCTTTCTAGAGGACATACAAATGGCCAACAAACATATGGAAAGATGCTCATCATCACTAGGGAAATGCCAATCAAAATCATCTCACACATGTTAGAATAGCTGTTATCAACAGGATAAGTAATAACAAATGTTGGAGAGGATGCAGAGAAAAAGGAACCCTTATACACTGCTAGTGGGACTACAATTTGGTACAGCCACTATGGAAAACAGTGTGGAAGTTCCTCAAAAAACTAAGAATTGATCTACCATATGATCCAGCAACTCCTCTACTGGGTATTGTACATCTGAAACTTACTGGATTTTGTTAACCAATGTCACCATGAAAAAAAATCATAAGTATTGAGGCCCTCAGATCTTTAGTAATTTGTAGAGCATCCTGCAATCATACCTCTTGTCTATCTTCTCCCCTCCTCTTTCTTACCATTGTAATTTCTGGTATGTGCAAGTGCCTCTGGAAACTGGGATAGCAATCCATGGATGGTTTTGAGAGAATGAGGAAATGCTAGCATAAAGTGGGGGCTGAGTGTATGATGACTGGGCTGGGGTAAATCTAATATGGAGTCTAGCTGGGACTCACTGAAGGCAAGGTTTGTGTTCCTTCCTTTGTTGTCTGCCTACACAGTGTTGCTAGTGGATTGAGACTTGAGTTCTTTGAGCTGGTTCTGTAGGGATCAGACCAGACTACCTGCCTTTCCATTTCTTTCCTGTGGGTTGCACTGAGCTGGAATGGAGACCATTCTGGCACATTTCTCCTAAAGGCCTGAGAGGATCTTGCTGCTTCTGCTTCTCATCCCCAGCCTTATCCCGCCTGGTGTCATTTCGACAATGAAGCATCTGCAGTTTAATAAACTCCTTCTCTCTTTCTCCACCAGCTCCTTGTCCAGTAGCAAGATAGAGAACTCTGGAGGCAGCACCCCATCACCCACAAGCTCAGAACAATAGCTGTGTTCTTGCCAGGAAGCCTCTACCCTATTACGAGTGCAGAGTTGAGGCCTCTGATTATACTCCCCACCTCCCTTAGATCATCCCTAACTCCTAGGACCTTAATGTAGGCCCCCATTCTGAGGTCTTGCGCCTGGAAGGGAGGTAGTCCTGACCTGTAACCAGTAGTGCATACTTGCTCCAGCTCACCTGGCATGGTCCCTGTCTGGTTCCCAAGCTCACCCTTTCCCTGAACCCCAAGGGTCAGTGAGGGTTTAGGCCCCAGGGAAAGGCTGTTGGAGCCTCTTAGACTCCTACTATGGCTCGTCCCTTACCCTATGATGATAATAATGATGACAACAGCTCATTTCCACAGCAATTGTGATATGCCAGGCCCTGATCTAAGCACTTAATGAGGTCCTCATAATCCTGTAAGGAGACACTATTTTTATGCCTCTCTTACAGATTAGGAAGCTAAGGCTAAGGGCTATTGCATGACTTGCTCAGGGTCACTCAGCAGGTTGATGGGTGAGCTGAAATTTGAACCCAGGCCGTCAAGCTCCAGACTGCATGCTCTTCACCATGACACTACATAGTTCCTTTGGACTTTGACCAGGCCTCTAGCTCTGGTGACTGGTCTGAAACTCCAATCCCTATGGGGGCTGACCCCCATCGCAGAGTGAGGAAGAGCTTTGTCTCTGAGCTCTGGGTCCACAGCAAGCCTAGGCCTCTCTGTCCCTGGAGGATGCCCCTTCTAGCTTCTAAGGCTGGGCTAGGCAAGCTGCAGAGGAGTTCTAGTGCTCAGTTTAAGAATTCTGTCTTTTGCAGGCTCTAGCAATGCTGAGAAAGGCCCTGAATGCCAGGCCTCAATTAGAGAATTAATTGTAATAGTAGGAGCTCCTGGATAGACCCTGCTTTGTGGAGCCTCCCATGTTCCATGGAACAGACATCCAGGGCCACCTCAAGTCAAGATATTTTTGACAAACTTCTGTCACCCACATGAGTCTTGTAAGCAATTACGCTATAGCTGTAAATATGGGCTTATACTCCTGAGTAAGACATCAGCTCCTAGAAGTGGCTGAAGCATGTCACTGCCAATAGTGTTGCTGGTGGTTATCAGGCAGAGAAGACAGTGGGCTGCCTCATGGACACCTGGGCTATAAGTCAGTTGGCTCTGTGCCCTGGAGGACCCAAGGCTGACCTTCCTCACTGTCCCACCTCACTGTACCACTTTCCCATATAACCCTTGCTGGCTCTCACTGCAGGTCTCATTACATGGACATTGTTGTGCCAGGTCATGCTAAGCACTCTGAAAAGAAAGAAAGTGGTAGGATGGCATAGAAAGCGATAGGTACCATTTGATAAGAAGCGATCCACTCAGGCTATTTGAGAAAATGGTGTTGGAGCAGAGTCCTGAAGGAGCTGAGGACGGAGCTGTTTGGATGCTAGGGAAGAGCATATTAATTCAGAGAGCTACACATACAAAAGGATTGATTTTGTGGGTTGAAGGCTAGTGTAACTAGAGTAGAGTGAGAAAGTGGGAGTCATGAGCTGAGGAGGATGTGGGAGCAGTGAAAATCATGTGGGTTGGGTGAGGAGTTTGGATTTCACTCTGAGTGTCGTAGGAAGCCAAATGGAGGGCTTTGAGAAGAGCTAGTGAGCAGGAAAAAGGGCTTGGGCACGGGGATTGCAAGGTGAACTAACTATATCTTAGTTGTAACTGTGTAAACTGAAGCCCAGGGTCTCGTCTATAGGGCAGAGCCCAGACAATGGCAAACATGAGGGCCAAGTGAGAGCCCCCACGCCAGCCACCCCATCTGTCTGCAGTCAGGCTTTCTCCCATAAATTCTGGAGTCTATGCACTCTGAGTCCTGCATGCTCAGAATTCCAGGATGCCCGTATCAGTTAATTTCTGTGGCATAACAACCACTCCTAAATGTAAAGGCTTACGACAACATTCATTTACTTAACTGGGTGACTAGCTGACCCAGCAGGTCTTGTTTGCTCCCTCAAGCATGTGGCCAATATCAGGGCAGCAGGATTGATCTGTTGCTGAGGGTTGGCTGATTGCTGGTTGGCTGTTGGCTGAAGCAACCTGAGTTGGTGGTAACTGGGCTACAGGACTTTCATTCTTCTAAAAGGCTAGTTGGGCTCCTGCACATGGTGAAGTCATGGTCCCAAGAGGGTGGGCACACAAGGCCACAAGGCCCTTTGAGGCCTATGCCTAGAACAGGTACAGAATCATTTCCACCACATTCTGTTGGCCAGAGCAAGGCATGGAGCCGGTGCAGATTCAAGGCAGGGGGTGCGGTGGGGGGAGGAATCCACTTCTTGATGGGAAGAGCTTCCCAGTCATGGTGCAAAAGTTATGGGGACAGAGAGGTGGAGAATGGGGCTCGGTATGGATCAATCAGAGTACCTTGTTCCTGAGGGAGAAGCAAGGCAGGATCCAGGGCCCCTGTACAGTCAGCTGCACCTGTGACTCTACTGCCCTAAGGAAAGCAGACCCAAACACTCCAGAACCAAGCTGAATGTATTCAGACCCTTTGTGACTTTGTCACTTAATGCCGCTCTTTAATATCACCACCCAGGTGATAGAGATAGACTCTACAGTCCTGATGGAGATTTCTTTCCCTGGGATACTCATCTCCAAGAACAAAGATCTTATAGAATATAGTACACTTTTGGTATCACCTTCTGCAGAAAACCCTCCAGCTCCCCAGGCTTTCTCAGGGCTCCCTCAACTGCCACCCACTGGCCTCTGTCACAGCAAATGATGTACTGTGTGGTCAGCCTTCTGAGTCAGAAAGGCCAGGGCTTGAGGACAGAGCTGTGTCCTACTGGCCCTGAATCTCTATAGCTGGGAGGTGCCCTGAGGATGAGGCCAGCGAGGTATAGGTGCTGGGACCTGCAGTTCAATGCTGACTCCCACTCTGTATCTGCAAGGGGAGCGGGAGAGTCATTGTATTGAGCTGTAGACGCCAGCTGAGCGCAGCCCAGAGTGGGAACAGGGGCTTCTGGGAACAGGTCCTGGACACAGGGCAGAAGCAAAAGTACGGCAAGTGAGGGTGGATGCCACGGTCCCCTCCCAGACAGTCAGAAGCAGCACTGAAGCTCCAAGCAAGAGCACTGAAGCAGGAAGTGAATGCAGAGGACCCGCTGCAGTGCTCAGGGGCTGCGCTGGACAGATGGGAAGCTGGGCAGGACCTGCCGCTTCTGGGGTGAGGAGAAACATCAGCAACTCCTGGCAACAGTTAGTTTCCAGTTACCGGAGTTTCTGTTGCCTGAATTCTGACTTACCCCAAATAAATAATGCTAACATTAAACAAAACAAACAAAAAAGCCACCCGGGACCAGATTGTCCCATTGAAATAAGTATCAGATCTTCTGGTGTCCAGATTCTTTTCTACAGGAACACACTGACAGGGCTTGCCAGGCCTGGACTGGTGTAGCATCTCTGCTTTAGCTGGCTCCAGGTCCTTCATGGGCCTGACAGCTGGCCTCCAGGGAATGCACGCCCCCCGCCCACCCCACCGTCTCATTGTTTTTCTTGGTCAGGGCATAGGGTAGAGGAGGTGTTTGGAGTCTGCGTTCTTTCTGTTACAAGAAATGGCAGCATGTAGAAAACCTTTATCCGACAGCAACACAATTCCTGCAGGAGAGATGCCATTATCTTCATTTTACAGATCTGGAAACTGAGGCCCAGAGGGCTGTTGGAGAACACAAACTCCTAAGAGATTTGGATGGGATTGGATCCAGGCCGCCCAGCTCCATCGTCCTTTCTTCTGACCACCACACTGCACCGCCTACCTCTGTCTGTCTGTCTCCTGCACCTTCAACTCCTGACTGGGCCCCAGACTGTTATCACCTCCTATTCCTGCTTCTACATTCTCAAAAAACAAAATTTACAACTATACATGTATTTAATTTCTTCTTCTTTTTTATTCACAAATTCAATAAATACATATTCTTATGGGAACTGGGCACTGTTCTGGATACTGGGGATACAGCAATAAGTGGTTGAACCCTGGCCAGGCTCAGTCAGGTGGAGGAGAGACACTCAAAAATAAACAAGTAAGTATTGGATGTCTGCCCTTTGAGTAGCACTGCCAAAAAATAAGCAGAGACAGAGACAGGGCACAGCATGGAGTGGGGGCTCACTCGGTGGGGAGGGATGGTCAGGAAAAGATGATTCTAAGGACGTTTGCAGGGGAAGTTGGCAGCCACCAAAAGAGCTTGAGAAGCAATATTAGGGGCAAAAAAAAAAAAATGAAAGGAGCAAAAATCTTTACGTGGAAATGTGCTTGGCATGTCTGAGGAAGTGGAAGATGGGCAATATCATGAGAATTTGGTGTCAAAGGGCAAGGCTAGATAGGGGAGCAAAAGCCAAGGTGTAAAAGTTATTCTAAGTGCACAGGGAGTGGCTGACTGCTCTAGACAGGAAAGTGAAATCACCTGAATTCTGTATTAAAAGGCTCCTCTGGCTGCTGTGTGGACTAGGAGCAGAGCAATGAGACCCCTTAGGAGGCCTTCCTGATGCCTAGGGCAGACGTGCTGGTGGCCAAGCCAATAGTAGTATGGAGGTGGCAAGTTGCTGATTTGAATTTGGGATCTGCCCTCGCCATGGTGCTGAAAGACTGTTGACGGGTTAAGTGTGGGACTGAAGCAGCCCCTGGGAGGAGGAAGGCCGTGACCGAGCTAGATAAATCTTGGGGGTGGCAGATGCAGGTGTACCTGAGAGCTCCTCTTGTTGTGGGCCAGGTGTGTGGGGTCACTCTCAACGACCTTTGCCAGTTGCACCACTAGTGGCAGCCCCACTAGTGTACTTTCTTGAGCTCTTAACATGTGCCAGCCCTGTCAAGCCGATCACAGCTTGGGTATCTCTTCCATCTGCACAATTGCAATCGGATCTGTACAGGGAGGTGAGGGGACATACCATCAACATTCCCATTTTACAGGGAAGCCACTCCTAGCCACCTCAGTTTTCTCAGTTGTCAAAGAAAGGGCTCAGAGCCCTGGAGGTTCTTATCAAGATTCACAAACTGTCCTGGCCAAATCAGGGCCTCAGAACACATCAGCTTATGGGTTCACAGCTCTACTCAGGGCGACCATAAGCAGGGAGTGCCTTGTCTCCAGAGGCCACCAAGAAGGACCCTGTGACCTCAAACTCCACCCAAGAATGGGTCATTCATTCAGTCATGTCATCCAACCAGCAGCAAACAGTCACCAAGCAGCTGCTCTGTGTTTGGCCTCACTGTGGGAACAGGACAGAAGCCTCGCCCTGATGGAGATGGCCTCACCTCTCCACGCCTTTGGTTCCTCCTCTGTGAAATGAGAATAACCTTGGCTTCCCTAGTAGGCTGCCAGGAGTCAATGAAACCAGTATTGAATGGGGATCATGAACTTTTTCTCTAAAGGACCAGATAGTAAATATTTTAGGCTTTATGGGCCATATGGTCTTTGTCATCACCACTCAGATCTGCAGATGTCTCAGCCATCAACAATATGTAAATAGTGGGTGTGGCGATGTTTCAGCAAAAACTTACAAAAAGAGATAGTGGGCCAGACATGGCCTGTGGGGCACTGTTAGCTAACCCAAGGCATAGAGTGTCAGAGGCTGGTGTGGAATAAGGGACAGCTGCTACTGTAATCATCACAACAATGATGACAACAATGATGATGATGCTATACTCCTCTGGAATGCAGACTATAGGAATCTTGAAATCCAGGGGTTGTGTGGTGATGGGGGTAGTAAGCAGACAGGAAGTGGAGTTAAACAGAACTGCCTCCTATTTAAATCTGTTTAAGCCTCATTTAATCTGGGTTTCCCTGGGTCCATATTTAATCCTGGGTCCATATTTAATCCCTAACCTAGCAGGATAAATTCTCTGAGAGAGGAAAGCTAGGACTTAATTCATGACTGAGGTCTGCTAGGAGGCCCAGCAGAGGCAGTTGATTTTGCCCTCTGTACCCTGCCTCTCGCCATCATTTTGAAGGAAGCCTGGGCTGTGCCCCTGAGGGCACCTGGGTACAGGCAAGAGCCAAGCAGATCTCAAGATTCCTGCTTCATTGCCCTCAAGACTCCTTTGCTGGCCCCATCCTTTGCTTGCTCCCTTCCTGGTACTCTGAGATCTCTCTGCTTATTGCGTTATGCCAGTGGACCCAACCTTTTTGTCACCAGGGACCGGTGCTCCTATGAAAATCTAATGCCTGATGATCTGAGGTACAGCTGAGGTGTGATGCTGGTGCTGGGGAGTGGCTGCAAATATAGATGAAGCTTCGCTCTCTCCTCTGCCTCTCACCTCCTGCTGTGCAGCCTGGTTCCTAACAGAACACAGACCAGTACTGGTCCACAGCCCTGGGGTTTGGGGACCCCGGCTCTATACAACTCTATCTCAGATTGCATAGTTTTTCTTAATTAAATATTTGCCTTCTCCCTCTAGAGTCTAGACTGTGAGCACTTCTGCCTAGAAGAAGGGCATTCACTGAGTATATGCCACCTGTAGCCTTGAGGAGGTGTACAGGAAGCTCAGAGAGGTTCCATGCCTGCCCGAAGGCACACGGCATAAAGCTGAAGAGCTAAGATCTGCAATCGAGACCCTCCCTTGATCCTATGCCCTGCCTGCCCTGTGCCTCATTCTTGTGGGAGAGGGTAGGCATGAGGAACATAGGCTAGGGTTAGAGAGACATGGGTTGAGAATACCCCCTCCCACCAAGCCTCAGTTTTCTCATCTGTAAACTGGGCACAGTAACAACCACCACCTCACAGAGTAGTCTCGAGGGTCTGGTGAGGTTGAGAGGAAGGAAAGGGAGAGGACAGAAAATCCTTGACCTGTCTCTTGGGAGCCTGAAGGTCACTGCTGCTGCAGACTGCCCAGCCAGCCCTGTGCATACCCTCAGTTCCAAGCTGAAGTGGTTGGTAGCAAGTGTAGGTGTGTGTTTATCTCCAATATTGTCCATGTGCCAAGGGAATATTTTCCAAGGAACATGCCACTGTGGCCAAAAAGAGCTTTCAAAACCTTCCCTGGGGAGCAGAGAGCTGCTTGGAGGCCATCTAGGTCCATTTTTATGGAGCTGCCACCAGGAATGCTGCTCTGCCCTACAAGCCAGCGATTGTGCCATGTAGGAAAATCAGGGTTCTGGATCTACACTTCATCCTTCCACCTCTTCATCAGCTTCATTGTCATTCGTCAAGATCATTACATCCACAGCCACCCTTATTCTAGGCCACACAGAGCAAGACGATCCTAGATGCTCTGTACAAGTGTCTAAAAACTACAGCCGTATTCAGCTCACAGCTGCTTTTTTTCTTTCTTTTATGAAAGGTTTTGCAATTTGATTTCTAAAATGTATCAGTCATAACAGTAAATAAAAACAAAACAAAACCCCTAGAATTTTGTTGGTCTTTCTTATGTTTATTTTGTAGTTTATTAATATCTCTATATTAAATTATAAATAACGATATGCAACATGGAGATGAGATCAGACCATCTTAAGTTAACACCCTCACTCTGCTTCCACCACCACAGAACTGTCTTTAAAAGCTTATATTTTAAGCTGTTGTCAGCAGGGCGAGATTTATAGTTAAAGAAGTTTTGGCTTGTTGAGCCTCTCAGTTCTCTGGGTCCCTTTTTAAGGGTGAGGTTGGAGGTTCTGAACATTGTGTTCACATAGGTATGCCTTTGGGGGGCCAGTAAAATATATATAACATAAAATATACCACTTGAACCATTTTTTAATGTCCAATTCAAGCATTGATCACATTCATTTGTTATGCAATTACCACCACCATCTATCTCCATAACTTTATCTTCTCAAACTGAAACTCTGTTCTCATGAAACAACACCCATTCTCACCCCCAAGTCCCTGGTAACCACCGTTCTACTTTCTGTCTTTATAATTTTGACTTCTCTAGGGGCCTCATATGAGTGGAATCAGTATTTGTCCTTTTGTAACTGGTTTATTTGTCCTTTTCTGACTAGCATAATGTCTTCAGAATTTACCCATGCTATAGCATATGTCAACATTTTCTTCCTTTTTAAGGCTGAACAATAATCTGCTATATGTATAGACTACATTTTGTTTATCCATTTATCCACTGATGGACTTTTGAACTGTTTCTACCTCTTGGTTATTGCAAATAGTGCTGCTATAAACATAGGTGTGTAAATATCTCTTCAAGACTTTGCTTTCAATTCTTTGAGGTATCTAAAGTTGAATTGCTGGATTTTATGGTAATTCTATGTTTAATTTTTTTGAGGAACCAATATACTATTTTCCACAGCAGCTGTACCATTTTACATTCCCACTAGCAATGTACAAAAGTTCTAATTTTTCTACATCCTCACCAGCACTTGTTTTCTGTTTGTTTGCTTGGTTTTGTTTTGGGTTGGGAGTTGATAATGACCATCCTAATGGCTGTGGAGTGCCATCTCATTGTAGCTTTAATTCACATTTCCCTAATGACCAAGCATGCTGAGCACTTTTTCATGTTCATATGGTCATTAGTAAGAATATCTTTTCAAGCCCTTTGCCCATTTTTGAATTGTATTGTTTTGTTGTTGCTGTTATTGTTGAGTTTCAGTTCTTTATATATTCTGGATATCAATCCCTGACTAAATTTGTGATCTGCAAATATTTTATTATTCTGTGGGTTTTCTTTTCACTTTATTGATTGTGTCCTTTGATGTATATAAGTTTTTAATTTTTATGAAGTCCAATGTAAGGGTTTTTTTGCTTGCTTGTGCCATTTCTTGTGCCAAGAAATCATTGCCAAATCCAATACCGTGGAACTTTCCCCATGTTTTCTTCTAAGGTTTTTATAGTGTCAAGTTCTTATGTTTAGATTTTTGATCTATTTTTTATTTTTAAAAATTATTTAAAATTTTTGTATATAGTGTTAGGTATGGATCTGACTTTATCCTTCTGCATGTGGACTCCAGTTTTCCCAGCACCATTTGTTGAAGACAGACTTTTCACCATTAAATGGTCTTCATGCTCTTGTAGAAGTTTATTTGACCACATATGCAGGAGTTTATTTCTGGAATTCTACTGTCCGTTTTTGTAAGTAAAGTTTTATTGGAACACAGCCATGCCCATTTGTTTATGTATTGTCTACAGCTGCTTTTGAGAGAAAATTGGCAGAGGCAGAGTAGTTAAAACAGAGAGAGCTTAGCCCTTGAAGCCAAAAATCCTCTCTAGCATTCTGGTTCAGTCCCATCCGTCCTCCCTAGGCTGTGAGCTCCCTGCCTGGTTTCATCCATTCCCCCTACTCCCCATACCAGCAGACAGCACAAGGCATAGCACACAGGTGTTGGGTCAACCTTATAGGTTCGTTGCCCTCTTTTCAACCTGGAGGATTTCCAGTTGTGTCTGGCCTGGTTTGTCCTCCAGGGAGAAAGTGGCAAAGAGGTTAAAGTACTACAAGAGGCTTCGTTCATTCCCTAAGTGCCCCTCCTTCTCTATTGTTTTGGCTAGAGGAAAAACAGAGAGGCAGACTCATAATTGTAGAGGCATGGGTACACTACTTTGGCCATCCTGGAGGCTTCCTGCTGCACCAGATGTTAACCTTTTAGTTGCTGAATTGTGTAAAAGTGGAGAGCTGATCCAGGCAGATGGCCAAGAAGTGGGAGGGCGCTCATGGCAACAGCTACTTACCAACAGATGAGGGTGATTTACTATTTAACAGTGGACATCAGCCCTCAATAATAACACCAGTCTCAGCTGGTGAGATGGGCCTAGGGCAGGCCATGGCCCATGGTGAGTGCCCACTCCAAATGCCTGGCCCTTTTTGGGATAAAGTAATAGGGGCCCAAATGTTCTGACAGCCTCAGAACCAGTTACCACTCTCAACAAGATGATGAATGCATTACTGTCCCTGCTTTACAGATGAGGAAACACATTGGGAGGGGTACTTATCCACAGTCATGGAGGGGATGGAGTACCTCACCGGGGACATCTTGGTGGCCCAGACCTCTGAAGGACACTGTATCCCGGCCCCATTTCTCATCCTGAAATTGGAGCCTGCCGAGCACCTGGTGAATCAGGACACCCTAGAGGGAGAGGGAGAGGATTTGACTAGGGGAACAGAGAAGGAGATGAAGTGGGGAACTGCCCTTGCACTGCAGAGGAAGACTTGCTCAGTTGGGCCAAATGCTCTGAGTATTTCTTTGCCTACCCCTCCATGGCATGCCCCAGCTGAAAAATTATCTGTGGCTTCCTATGGACCATAGAAGAAAACCCAAACTCCTGGCCCTCATTCAAGGTCTCCCCAGAGCTCTACAGCCCCTGTAGCCCAGAGCTCACCATTCCACTTAGCCCCGCCGTTCTCGCTTCTACCATCTTTTATGCAGACTTTCTGGCCTCCTGCAGCTGGGGCTGTGGGGTCCAATTCCCCACTGCCACTGGCTGAGACACCACCTTTTCTCTGAATCTCCCTGGTGCTTGGCCCCCCTTTTTGGCACTCCATGCCATCTCTTCTAGGTCACATATTCTTAAACTTTTATTTTGTAAAATGTCAAACTTGTAGAAAAGCTGAAACAACAATATAATAAATATCCATGTAGACCCTTCTTGGGTTCCCCAGCTGTTAGCATCTTTTGGAGCCATTTCGTCTCTCTCTGGAGATACATACCCATGTTCGCCTTTTGCCAGCCTACAGGCTACAAATGCCATTATACCTCACCCTAACACTTGAGCACACATTCTTGTCCCAAAAAAAGGATACTGTCCCAGAGAACCACGTCTGAGTAAAACAACACTAATTCAGCAACTTTATCCACAGAATCCATGCTTAATAAACAACAAATGAGCACATTCTGCTTATGACTAACTAAAGCTGGAAGGAGGCTGTAGTGCCTTTTGGCCAATGTCCCCAACTTGCCCCTTGCAATAATACCTGCTGTCATCTGTTTGGAGTGTATCCTTGAAGAAAATTTTTGTGCATTTTCAGGCACACACACATTAAGCTGACAGTATTCTCTGTGTGTTTCTCTCTCATGAGTAGAACCACATTGAATACAGAGAGTTCTGTAGCTGGCTTTGTACTTCCATGTCATTCTGTACCTGCAGCTGAGAACGCACCACAGCATAACTTAGCCAGTCCCCCATTAAGGGACATCCAAGTAGCTTTCCTGCTCAGCTTTCCTTCGACTGGATTAGCCCCTGCTCCACTGGCAGAGTGGGAGGTTCCTGAGGGGCTCCTTCACAGCTAGCACCCACTCCTCACATTCTCGCGGTGCCCTCAGGAAACCATGAGACCCTAGAGGCAGTTGTCTGGATGCTGTGCCTGCTGTAATTTCTCTAATCCTTACTACACCCCTCAAAGGTGGACAAGTTTATCCTCACTTTATAGATGCACAAGCTATGGCCCAAGAGGTCGTGGAGCTAGTCAAGGTTATGTGGCAGCAAAGGACAGGCAGATCAGCACTTCACTGATGCTTCCACATGGAACAGGCCCAACTGAATGGAATGCACCCACCTCAGTGTAGCAGCCAGTCAGCGACAGCCCTTTTATTACTAACACCTGCCTTCTCTCCTCACCTCAGACCTAGGCAGGCCAGGGTTTAATTCCAAATATGCCTTCCTCTAAGCTGTGTGACTTTAGCTGATTACTTGCCTTCTCTGAGCCTCCATTTTCTCCTCATGAGAGAGGCTGGGAGCAGAACCTTTCTTTCAGAGAACGACACTGGATGGTCCCCTCACAGTGCCGAGTGCATGGCAGAGCATCTGCTCCCCGTCCAGACCAGTTCAGGAGCCCAGCTGCCTACACAGAGCCTGATGTTCAGCTGCTGTCGCCTGAAGCCAGAGTGAGTTGATGATGATCTAGCTGGTTTTTAATCACAGCAAGATGAAATTGGGAGATTCAGATGTTGATTCATGTGACAACACTGCCTCACATCTCACTTGGCTTTCCCAGCCTCAGTGGTGACATGAGGGAAGCTTCAGCATTTTGGAGCCCCCACATCACTAAGACCTCCTCCACTCCCCCCACGCCTACTGTGCACCCACATTACAGTAGGCCTGGCCTTTGCTACAAATTAGAGAGAGGGACATGGGACGGGTGTGTGGGACTCTCCTAAGGTGCTGCCCCAAGGCCACTTGCCCCCTGCTCCCTCTGAGCAGCTCCAGCAGGATCTGGCTCTGGGCAAGCAGGCAGCCCCCTGGCCTACCACCCAACTTCCTTCTGTTGGGTGAACTGCCTGGCCTGCTGCTTATGAGAATAATAGCCTAAGAAGTTAGCAGATGCTCAGAGGTGTCCAAATCACCTTCACTTAAGTGTCACCTCCTCAGGGAAGCCCTCCCTGACCACTCTAGTAAGACTGTTCTCTTTATAGCTCTCAGGACTGGGGAGCTTTCTGCTTGACTATCTACTTGTGCATTGTCCTTCCCACTGAGAGTGGTAACTGGCACCTGTGTAGCACTCTCCATGCACTGGAACCATGCAGGGCCATTTACAGGTGCTAACACTCCCAGACAGCCTCACTTTTCAGACAGGATAGAGTTCAGGAATTGCACCAGGTTACCCAGCTTGTAATTCCAGTGCCGAGAACACTGCCAGTTACCCAGTGAGTGCTCAATCAGTATTTGCTGACTGTTGCGCTGAAGAATACTGTTTCATATGCTGGGACTACTAGGAAGCTGCTGTCTGTGCATCGGCATGCCAGGAAAAGATGTCAAGAATAACACTAGAGAAGGGGTAGCAATTCCGCTCTGCCTTGAGGCTGAGCAGGGGTCCAGTTTGCAGATGGATGGAAGGAAGGCAGAGGGTACAGCATGTGCAAAGGCACGGCAAATGCAGGGAACAGTGATGAAGGTGGAGGGGCTGGGGCAGCAAGAAGAGATGAGGAGGGCTGCCCAGCGTAAAAGCTAGAGGACATTGTAAAAAACAAACAAACAAACAAAATCACTTGGCGTATTAGTCAGCTTGGGCTGCTCTAACAAAATACCATAGACTGGGTGGATTAAGCAATCAGCATTTATTTCTTACTCATCTGGAGGCTGGAAGTCCAAGATAAAGGTGCCGGTGAATTTGGTTCCTGGTGAGGGCTGTCTTCCTTCCTTGCAAAGGGCCACTTTCTTGCTATGTCCTCACATGCCTGGAGTGGGAGGGCTGGTCAAGGGGAGCTCTGATTTTTCTCTTCTTATATGGGAGACTTATACAAGGGGCTTCACTCTCATGACCTCATCTAAATTTAATCATCTCCCCAAGGTTGGGGCTTTGATATCTGAGTTTTGAGGGACACAAATGTTCACTCAATAACACTCAGCTATTGCAAGCAGAAAGAGTTTTAATCCAGGGCCAGATGCTAACCCACATCATTGGAAAGTCTTGGGGGCATAAGCTCTCAGTAGGCCTCCAGGAACAAGCCCAGAATAGCGCCACAGAAACTGACCCTCCTGGGCAACTGAAGGCTTTGCCACAATCAGGAAGCTGTCAGTTGAAGAATCGGGAAGCCACCATGCTTCCCTTCACCACCCAGGAAGCCAGGGACTGGGCTTCTGGACACTGCTGCAGGAAAACCCAGAACCTCCCAGACTTGTTGGCAGCCACAGCCAAGGCAATCGATGGCTTGCACCTCACTCCAGCCTTACCACTCTCTCAAATAAGAGCTAGGAAAGGCTCAGGCTGGGCAACGTGGTGAGCCCATGAGTGTGAAGGAGATTACAGGGGCCAGGAAGCCCAGGTCAGGACATCCCTAGCCCTAGCTGCAGGTTGAGCTCTCCAGCCTCAGGAAGTTGGTACAGATACTCTCCAGAATACCTCTTGGGGTGGCTGAGGCCTCAGCATTACCTTTTTGTTTCTTACCTGCTCTCTGGACCCTCCTCTTTATGGTCCTCCAGCCTCCTCTGTGTTTTTCTCTTATGGAGCATAGTAATTCCCCCCAGGCCAACATCATTGGTTACTGCTGAGCCCATATGTTCTCTGGGAAGCTCTTTAAGATGGTGTTCACAAAATTGGTGTTTTGCCTGCCCAGTGTAAATCTCCAAACCCCAGACAGTAAGTGCAGAGTACAAAATCTTGCAGGTATTAGAACAGCAAGCAGTCTACTCTGCATTTGTCTCAGTTGCTCAGGAGCCTCAAAAGTACCTATGACTAGCATATCAGGCAGGGTTTTTGCATTCAAGAGACAGAATCCGACTCTGACTAAAATCAAGTAAAAGCGAACGAGACATGGGATCAGAGCAGGGGGAATGCTCACAAGGTCAGGGTATGGTAGAAGCAGAGCCAGGCCTGTTGAAGCCAAAGCCAAGGCAGCTGGGTGAGGGCCGAGGGCTCTGGAGCAGAAACCAGTGACCAGGCTTGTTGAGACACCCTGTTGGAATCAGCTCCAGTTGTATGGTTTTCCAGATTACAAAGTACAGTTGTCCCTCTGTATCTGGGGAAGGTTGGTTCCAGCCTCCCCGCAGCTGAACAAATCTACAGGTGCTCAAGTCTCTTATATAAGTCCCTTATATAGTATTTGCACATAACCTATATTTGCATTTAGGCTACAGCAGGGCATGCTTATACATCACTTCATTTGCATGGATTCAGCATAGTACGTGGCAAATTCAAGTTCTGCTTTTTTGGAACTTTCTGGGATTTTTTCCCCAAATACTCTTCATTTTCAGTTTGTTGAAACTGCAAATCAAGACCCTCAGATGTGGAGGGCTGCCTATATTTCAAACCTAGGAAAAATAAAATAGGCTACACTTACATAATACCACCAATGTGTCCAAAGCCATTCTAAACACTTAATAACAAAAACTTCTTTAGTCTCATAATGACCCCTTGAGGCAGGTACAACAAGGGACAGAGGAGTTACCTGGATGACCTCCTTGGGAGGTGACAGAGTCTGAATTTGAACCCAGCAGTATGAATAAAGAGCCCTGTACATTCACACGCCCATAATCCAGATAAGCTGATGTTTGTATTTTGGCTTAAAGAGGAGGATGGGAGTGAAGGAGGGAAAGAAGAAGAAGAAGCTACTGTTCAAAACTGCTCTTGCCCTTCCCAGAGTGAACAGTCCCTTGTGTATGTGTGTGTATTGGCCAGAGACTCCATGCATGCGAGGACCTTGGTAGACCTTGTCTGTACCCCCTCTACTATCCTGGCTATGGACATGCCCTTCCATGGCTGCTATCTGGAGGTCTGTATCCAAGGTTAGGGCCCCAGAAGGACATGTTGGCCATGTGATGCCTGGACTTGGAGGATCCTGATCCATATCCTGTCCATTGTCCCTCACATTTATCATTAAGATGTTTCCCAACTCGGGAGCCATAACTTGCAGGTCCCTCCAGCCCATGCCCAGCGGAGGGGCTATGTGGGCCATGGGCTACTATTTCATTTGTGAGATTTATACAAATTTTATCAGATGGTGCTTCTATTTTTGTAACTTATCCTATTTGAATCACGATTGTGTTTTTAAGCTTTCTCCATGTTAAGACCTGAACAGCAAACAAGCATATGTAAAGATATCTCTGGAGGATTCTCCATCTTGGAACCACTCAGCTCAGGATCCAGACTCGGAGGGAAAAGTTAGACACCATGAGCCAGCAAGGGAGGTTCCCACAAAGACTGACTCACAGTAGAGGCGAGGTAATCCCCACAAAATGGAAATTTTTGCAAGAGAGAATATGAGTATATGTGGATTTAAAGCATGTGCGCGTGCGTGCGCGCGCACACACACACACACACACAGAAAGAACACACTCACTGCAGACTGGAGGACAGTGTGGGCATTTGTATTGAGGGTCCTCAAAGTGTCCCTATGCTTTGACCTATAATTCTACTTTTTGGAACACTCCTGAAGGAACTCCACATAGATAAAAACAAGGAAATGCCTCACCACATGTCTTTATGATTGCAAAATATTTGCAATAACATTGATATCTAAAAACAGAGTTTTCATTTCATAATTGATATTACAGCTACATATATGATGATAAGAGTTTTTAAAAAATAAGGTGGAAGGATACTCATGAAATAAGTCACTGAAAAAGTAGAAGGCAAAGACTAAAGACTCCAGCAAGACATCAATTAGGTCAAAACAAATGCCTCAAAAAAACAACTGGGAGAAAATTCACAAAAAAGCAGAGTGGTTCATTATAGGTGGTGGGATTACAGGTAACTTTTGTTTCCTTTGTAATTTTATGTAGTTTCCTAGTTTTTTTAGATTTAAAATGCCGTAAGGTACTAGTGGCAGCATGAAGGGTTAATCCCATAGGGACCGCTACGGATCACGGAACTCAGCTAAGGGCCAAGCTGGCACAGAGCATGGGGAGGTGTGCATCCCTCACATCTTGCGGCCCAGGTTCTGAGGCCAGCTGGCAGTGAGGCAAGGACTCCATCACCATGTCTGTGCTCACAGAGGCCTACCTAGAATGTCAGACCCAGTGGCCCAGGGTTCCAGGGGTCAGGTAGGCAGCAGCAGGATCCTAGACCGTGTTTAGAGGTCCTGGCAAAACAATGCTAAATGATAAAGCACAGACCACCATGATGCAAGCAGATGTTATAACTGTGGCTATATTTTGGATTCTATCTTGGTGCTGAGCAAATCCTCCTCTTAGAATATGAGTGTTAGAACCAGCCTTGGTCCTAATCTTAGGACATCTGTCACCAACTGTATTCTTTGGCAAGTGATTTAACATCTCTGAGTCTCGGTTTAGTTTCTTCACACATAAAATGGAGATGATAATGCTTACCTGAATTGGTTACTGGGTAGATTAAACACATAGGAAGCATCTAACTGTGCTGGCCATATAGTAGGCTCTCAATTTATTGCAGCAGTCAAGGGGATGGCAGTCATGTTGGTGATGCCCTCTGCCTTTACTTACCTGAATAATTTCTACAGGGTCTGACCACAAGGTTAGAAGTGGGAAATGGCTTTATTTTTTTCTAGGCACTGCTCAGACTGGTCCTGGCTGGGTCTTTCTTCAGGTTCCCAGATGACGTGCGGGCCAGATTTTAGCAGTCTTTCAACACCTGCAGGGAATGCACAGAGGACCTCAGGTCTCTGTCCCTGGTAGTCACTCCAGTAGAGCCATCCCACACCTTCACATCAAAGGCTCAGGCAGTGAGAAACAGCTGGGCGTCTGCCAGCTCTGTGATGTTTCACACGGATTGGGATTTCACTAACATTTAAGCCTTTCCATAAAACCACACAAGTGTTTTACTATTTTCATCATTCTTGCTAAATCCTGGTTAACTTTAATGGGCCATGAAGTTGGCATTTGGTGTCTCTTCTCAAGCAGACTTGTAATGATATATTTGGTGGGAAGATGCACACTTAGGATTTTAAGGTTGTGAACTCAGGATATTCTAACTTCCAAGAATGGTTGTCCACAGGATGTTTGTTTAGCCACTCATTTTATAAACATCACTGGAGCAGATACTCTGGACTTGGCCTTGTGCTAACCCACAGGGGTAGAAAAGGGTAAGGCTCGTGGTCTACAGGAGGCAACAGACAGTGCATATTTATTTATTCTTCACTGGTCAGCCATCCATTCCAACACTTACTCATCCACTCATCACTATTGGCCATGCTCCTTCCAGCAGCATTGCTGCCCAGTGGTTAAGGGTGTGGAGTGGTTGTGATTTAAATCCCTATCCTGGCTCCTATTATTGTGCAATTCAGGGCAAGTTTCTTGGCCTTAGTTTCCTCATCTGTACAATCTGATGGGGTTGTTCTCAGAATAATATGAGATAATGGGCTCAGAATTGTACCTGACATATGTAAGTGCTCAAAAAAGGAGATTATGATGACCCCAGGACGAATTCTGAGTTCTGGGATAAAAACAGTTAACAGGATGCTGAGCTTGAGCAGCTGGCCTGGGGGTGGAGGCTGGAGGAGGAGGACATGGAGACAGAGAGCCACAGTGCAGTGTGGACAGTGAGAGCTACATGAGCTGGGATACTTCCTGAGAAGTCTGGTTGGGGCTTCTTAGGCAGAGATGAGGGATGGGTTCCAGACAGTGGGTGGACAGATGTTCCTTTCTCTCTGTTAAGAGTCTAGAAGAGTGCTGACAGCTTGGCTACTAAGGACTCTACTTCACACAGTCAGCAAGAACCCAAGCCCTCTTCATCTTGTGGCTCTGCCATTCCCTGGTGGTGGCGGCCTGCTCACCACCCTCCCCCAAGGGTTGTTGGTGAGAGAGGATGTGACCCAGAATCTAAACATATCTTCGTGGCCAGAATGCAGTCACATGGCCATACTTCACTGGTCAGCCCTCTGCCCTGCTGGAACTGGGGGAGGGGTAAATGAATACCCCTCCCCAGAGAGGGAGGGGACAGAAGCAAAGTGTCAGGTAGCAGAGTACATATATGTTGTGGAGTGAGTTGTACTTTTGGGTAACTGGGTGATATTTTCAAGTGCAAATGCCAACTTGAACACATTTTAAGGGATGCACAATGCTCCTGAAGTTTCTTTCTTCCATTTTCTCTGCTCCCTGCTGGTGGAGTGGGGATTTGGGGAAGGGAGTGGTTGTCCTTGAGCAGCATCCTCTCTGCTGACCCTCCTCAAGGGCAGCAGAAGGAACCTGGGGTGTGTGGACGGGAACCTGGGCTCCTGTCCCCGGCTGGAGGGTGGTGAAGCCTGGGCAGGAGAATCTGATGTGCAGAAGAGGCGGTTGCAGTGGTTTCTGCCCGGGAGTGGGAGCGGGGGTTGTAATCAGAGATGGCTTTCTAGGGAAGACAGCATCATTCTGGGTACAGGGGGCAGGCCCAGGACAGGAAAGCATCGTCATACCTAGAAGTTCACTCTGGACTCAAAGGGACCAATCTATGAAAAGCCTTGAATGCCAAATCAAGAGTTTACTCTGAGTGAGGCAAAAGTTACAAACTAGCAGCTGATAAATTACCTCTGGCCTGCAGAATGTGGGTTAAAACTTTTTAGTTTTAAAAATTTAATAATGTAATTACCTATTGACATTTGAAAATCAGGTGTCAGGTGAAATGCTTCCATCTTCTCTTAGCTCAGAAATTCTGGCAGCCTGGGTTGGTTCCCTCCTGGCACACATAGGCTGGAGCCTCCTCAACCCTGCAGAGCTGTGTCCTGTCTCCCCTACCCTTACGTGGCAGGTGATTTTCCAGCCTGCCCCACCACAACCTCTTTCACTCGTTTCATTCCTTTCAGGAGGGCACCTGTAAGCCCAGCCCTGCCACCTGTGGTGGAGGCGCGGTGAAGGGTTTGAAGGTCAAAAGGACCTAGTTGGTTGTCTGGGTTAGCATTTGGTGGTGGCCTAAGTTAGGGGTTAACTGGAGGGGTTGAGATGGACCCTACATCTGTGGTCCCATGAAAAGACCTGAGTCCAGGGACAGGGCCCAGGGGAAGGGGCTGATGGGAGGAAAGACATGGAGACGGAAGAGGACAAGGTAGAGAGATTTGCGAGATCAGATGGCTAAAATTTGGCACCCCATGTGCACAAGGAAATTGATGACAACTAGGGTGGTTTCAACCTACATGTTGGGTCAACAGTAATCATCTACTTACTTCACTGGAAATTTTAAGACTCCAAATAAAAATGAAATCATGGCTCTAAACCTGCTTTGTAGATTACAGAGAGCTCAGATATAAAGGATTGGTGAGGAGGAAATTGAGGTGGAATCAGAAGGTCCCTAGTAATAGCCCTCCAGCATGTCTTCACTGGGAGGCTTGTCACCTCAGGGTCCCCCAAGGGGATGTGCGCCTCTTCTCCTCTTAATCCCCAGCCAGAAGCACTCTAGTTTTGCGCCCAAGGGACTTGTTGACCATGTTTCAAAGAAAGCAAGGAATGAAGAATTCCCTCATTTATTCACTCAACAAATGCAATGGTGTGATTGATATATGTCATGGAAGTTACATGAGGCACAGAGCCAGTCTCTGCTCTTCAGAGCTGACAGGCGAGAAAGAGCAAGTAAGGGAGAGTAGCGTAGAATGGAGCTCCCAAAGTAGATAGCCTGAGTTGTAATCTCAGTTCTGCCACTTGCTAGCTATGTGACCTTGGGCAAATCATTTAACCTTTCTGTGCCTCAGTTTCCCCACCAATAAACGAAGATGCTCGTAGCATCCACTTTAGGGATTGCTGTGAAGATTAAATAGGATAATTTAGTGAAGATCTTTGAACAACGCCCAGAGCAAGGAGAATGTTCTAAGTGTTGGCTAATATCACTGGTTATTTAGCAACAACTTACTGAGCACTTACTATGTGTCAAGAACTGAGGATAGAACAGTAAGACAGGCACAAGCCTCTACTCTTGTGAGGGGATAGGTACCACAGGGGTAATCAGGTGAGCATCAGCGTGGAACACTGAGGAGCCACCAGGTGTGAGAAGCAGACCAACCCTCCCAGGGTCATGTTCCCCTACCTTTCCCTGCTTGGAAGCCATAGCTACTGGCCCCTCCCATTCCCCTGCCAACTAGACTCCCATTGTTCTGCAGCACCTGGAGAGCCTTTGCAAATTGCCAGCCCCAAAAGGCACACTCAGCCTGGCTCTTGTCACCTTAGGGTGCTGCTCTGACCACTCTGATTCTCTGGTTTCTCTTTATCATGGACACCCATTCCCTTCCTTGGGGCTGTGGAGAGGAGCAGGAGACAGACGGGGGTGAGGGTGCATCCAGGTGGTGAGGTCAGCTCCACTGTCACGGAAATGGCTTGAAACACACCTGCAACTCCCCTGAGGCTTGTGTAGTCTCTTGGTTTGTGGTCTGAGAGGCCAACAGGAGAGGATCTATCAGTGCCTCGGGTGTGTTGGAGGAGGGTTAATTAAAACGGTGGCTGGGAGATGAATTTCTGGAAACACAAATTGGAAACCAGTGGAAGATATCGATTGCTTAATGTGAAGCCAATAGTATCTGAGCGAGCAGATGATAGCTCTGGCTCAGGGAAGTGGCAGCAATCGATGCGGCTCTTTGCTGAACCGACATACCCAGGGTGGGCTGGGGATATGGGCCAGGGAGGATCCCCCACCTCTCAGTGGGGTCCCTGCTGACTCTGGATCAGAGCAGGGGAACAAGCTGCATTTCTGCTGGGGGTCAGAGCCTTCTCCAGCAGCCCCCACAGGGGCAGCCTCCTAGGTGGAAAAGTAACAAACCTCTTCATGTATGTTTCCTCCTCTGGAAACTCCTGACCCTGGGATTGTTGTGCAGTTAAATGCAATAATAAGTGGGCTGTGGCGGGCACTGTCCTCAGCACTGGGGACACATTTTAGTGGGTGAGATAGGCACTAAGCAAATAAGTCTGTCTATAACATGCTGGCAAGGAGAATTGCATGTGCAAAGGCCCAGAAGGGTGAGAACCCAGTGGCCTGCAGTTGACAACTGCAGTCTATGGTATGAGTGGGACATTGTCATGGCAAACAACAGCCTCCAAATTTCCAAGCCCCGCCCCACCGGAGACAGCAGGACCACTGTGAAGAGCCACTGACATGTACCTGCTCATTTCCTCCTTACAGAACCCTGTGACATACATGTTTTGATGCCTATTTCACAGATGAGCAAATTGAAGCCATGGGCCCCAGCCAGCATGGCTAGGAAGTCAGGACTCAAATGTAGTCCTTCAACCCACTTGCAGAGCAAGCATTGGCTATATTTCATTGGTGTCCCCACAAGATCGGAACAAGGCTGGACTCAGGGACCAACTCATCAGCTTCTGCTGGTCTCAGGCTGGGCTGTTCTGGCTTGTGTGGGGGTGACTGCTCACACCAACGTGGGTGAATGGCGGACAGAGTTTGTTAAGCACAGGCTAGTGACTGGGCTCCCATCTCCCTGCACCTCTTCCTTCTCTCCCTAGGCGGGAGTGATTTTGAAAGCCCTTACCTTTGAAGTCTTCTCCCAGGGTCTGGGTGAGGAAGACGGCCGGTGTTAGTCTGTTTATTGATTCCTGGACTTTATAAGGGTTATCTCTGAAACAATAACATTGACAGATGGCCTATAAATTTATATCTCTAGCCTGTAACCCTACTTCCACCCCGCTTCTCCCCGCCCCGCTCGAGTCTCCTGTATCAATACCCCTCCAGGCACCACATCACCCACCCACCCACTCAGGAGCCTCCCGGCTCTCCCTGCTTCCTTTCTAGTCTTTCAGTAGCAAGGGAGAGCTTTCGAAAACACAAACCACATCCTGTCACTGGCTTGAAGCCACCCAATGGCTTCCCACTGCACTTAGCATAATCTCCAGACGCCCCACGACACCTGCCCTGCCTCCTCCTCCTCCACCTCCGCTTCCCCAGTGAGCTCCTCTCCAGACACTCTGCTCCCTTGCAGCTCATCAGCACGGGAGGTGTCCTCTGGCCTCAGGGCACGTGCCGCTCCCGTCTAGACCACTTGCACTTCAGGTCTTCACGTGGCTGGTGCCTTGTCAC
This sequence comes from Macroglossus sobrinus, assembly GCA_004027375.1. NCBI lineage: Eukaryota > Metazoa > Chordata > Mammalia > Chiroptera > Pteropodidae > Macroglossus > Macroglossus sobrinus. The sequence continues at coordinate 76,823 of PVKZ01001705.1, forward strand.
TGTTCAGGTCTCAGCTCAGAAGTTGCCGCTTGGAGAGGCCATCCAAGGCCTGCAGCAGCTTTTCTCTGTTACCTCTGATGTCCTCTCCTCCTACGCCTTATCATACCCTCTGTGCCAGCCATACTGGCCTCCTTGCTGTCCCTGGAACATGCCAGGCACACAGCCAGCTCAGAGCCTTTGCACGTGCTGAGCCCTCGACCAGGAATGCTGGGGTACAACCACCTCCTTCACGGATGCTCTGCTTGGATGAGGAGAGGAAGTGAGGAGGGGATGAAAAGAGACCATATCTGAAGCTGCCCTGGGGGAACCTTTCAGGATACACTAATGGCTGTTTTACTAAAACTGGGGCCAAGGAGCCCTCCCAGACATGGAGCCCCAGGGTGATCTGGTAAAGTCCATTTACCTTAGCCTGATTATGAATGCTGGCTTTTGCTTCCTAGGACATCAAGCTCTGTTATCAATGCAAGTTAAGTGGGGCTTCCTAAGGGCTACCAATGCATGTGTGGCCAATCAGGTGAGGGATCACGACCATCTGTCAGCCCTGAATAGTGCCACTTACCGCTCTTTCTGAAGAGAGGACAGTGGTGACCTCTGTGACCACCCTAGTGACCTGTGCCTAAAAACCATTTGTCCCACCAGCTTGGAGATGATGTAATTCTTGTTTTTATAGTGTCAAATTCTCATAAAATGCAACCCTGCACACCTGAAGTTTATCTCATCACACCCCACCAAGTATTTTATGGCATCTCCAAATGGGGTCTGATGTGGTCCTCACACCTAACTCTGGCCTTGACTTCCCCGAACAGCTTGCCTGGCTCCCACTCCTGCTTGCACCTGCATACAGCAGTGCCCCAGATGGCAGGCCTGGGACAGGCTAGTCCAGCTGTCATCCTGCTCCTAGACCTGAAGCTTCATTCATGGCTCTGCTCATATGTCAATTCCTTGGGGACACCCTTTCTGACTCCCTGACCTTATCCCCTTATCCCAATTCCTTTTTCTTCTTGACATTGATGACTACCTGACATATGACATAGATGTTTTACAACAGCTTCGTTGATATATAATTTACATCCTATAAAGTTCACCTATTTAAAATATACAATTCCATGGATTCAGTGTATTCACCGTGTTGTACAACTATACCACTATCTAGTTTCAGAATATTTTATCACCCCAAAAAGGAACCCTGTATCCATCAACAATCATCCCCCCTCTCCCAAAGTCCTGGCAACTACTGAACCTGCCTTCTGTCTCTGTGGACTTGCCTGTCCTGGACATTCATATCAATGGAACCATAAGCTCTAGTCTCTTGTGATTAACTTCTTCCGTGTTGCAAAGTGTTATTTTTAATTCTCCATTTCCCCAATCTCAGGGCCTTTGCACTGCTGCCCCCTCTGCCACAAACAGTCTTCCCCAGATGCTTCTGTGGCTCCTTCCCTCACTCCCTTCCTCACCAGTGTTGTCCCTTCCCCTCTATTTAAGTGGATAACTCTCTCCTTCTTCTCTTACTTGTTTTTCTTTTCTTCAGAGGCCTTAGCTCCTGCTGACATTTCTGCACTCCTCTATTGTTCTGTTATCAACCTCCCCCGAAACTCAGGGACCTTCTCTTGCTCTCTGCTATGTCCTCAGTGCCTATAAAGATGGCTGCATGTCATAGTTGCTCAATTAATACTTGCTGAATGAAGAGATTCTGCGGTGTTTTAGTATCCCCTTAGCTTGCTCAGGCCCAGCCTAGGGTCAGGTGAGGCCGTGAACCACCTTAGGACAGCAGATATTGGCTGTGCCGTCACCCTGGGATGCTCCATCTTGGCCTTCAGAAGCCTACACAGTGCTCGGGGCACAGGGGGCTGAGGCCTTCCATGCCTGTGGTGGGCCGATGGACATCTTCCAGGATGCCAGGTCATGAAGAAGAGGACTTCAAACAGGGTGTAGATTCCATCATGCCCAAGTGACATATGGCTGATAATTAATATTGGGCCTGCACTTTATTAATGAATTTAATGTGGAGTGCACAGCCAGAAGCAATTCCAAGAAAAAAAATATTGGGCCCACATCCTCCTCATTCTTACTCATCAATTACCAATTTTGCAAGCAGCTCATTAAAATGTAGATAAAATTATAGCTGGGGAAATTGAAGGCCCCTAAAGGCCCAGAGATGGTTTATCAAGGTTTTGCAGATGCGGATGCAGAGAGGGGGGAAGAGGATGCCTGGAACGCAGAGTTGAGGGGCTGGGCCTTGTTTCACAGGGCGCAAGGCTGAGGTTAGAGCAGGGCAGCAAGGTGAAATCTGGAAAGGCTAACACAGCCCAGGGATGTAGCTAGAGGCTGGAACCCCCGGGGACAGGCCCTGGTCGGGGAAAAGGGCAAGGTGGGCAACCAGGAAGAGTCTAGATCTCATGGGGAAGACTACGTGATTGCACTGGCACTACATCTGAGTGCAGGGCAGGTAAAAAGCATGTTTTCATGAGTCAGGCATATTAAGATCTGACTCTCAGCTCTTTTCCCAACCAATGATATTGGAGGCATGTCACCTTTCTCTCTGAGCCTCAGTTTCCTTAAGATGCAGGAGAAAATCAGATACCTCTCAAAGGTTTGTGCATATGAGGGAAGGCCATGTATCCAAAAGCCTGGGAGAGTACCTTATGCACAAAGTGTTCAGTCAGTGATAACTATCTTCCCAGTGGTCTGAAGGCTCAGAACTGGTCCCAGCAGACAGATGAGGTTGCTTCTATATTACCCTAGAGCATGAAGGCAATATTGAGGTCTGTAGCCAAGCAAGTTTGCCCTTTCCCAGGACAGTATTTCAAAGAACCAGGAGGCTGCTATGCCTTTGCTCATGCTGTTCTTGCTCTGGGAGTATACTTTCTTCACTTATCTCCTCCCTCCAGGAAACTCCTATGCATCCTTCAAAACCCATCTCACATGGCACTTCCTCTGTGGTGGTTTCTCAATGCTGAGTCAGCTTGCCTTCTGCACTTCAAAAATATTTGATTCTTGCTAGACTGTGAATCCCTTGTGGGAAGGTTATTGTGCCTTATGCAACTGAGTTTGCAGTGATATAATAAATTTTGTTGAATGAATAGTAAAGAAATGGTGAATAAATTAATCAGTAGCTCTCACAACACCTAGCCCTTCCTCAAAATCACTTAGAGGCCTGTCCCTTACTATCCTCTGCCTCCAAGACTGTGAACTCAGCAAGAGCCAGGGCCTGGCCTGGGAGTCCTGTCTATGTCTGTCTTCCAATGGCCAGGAGAGTTCTTGGTATACACTAGGTAGATGCCAAAATGCCTGAGAATGAAAAAAAAAGGGATAGGTAAGCTGAGCCCGTGTTTAATAAGCACTTAGAGTCAGGACTGGTGTTGGGCGTTTTTGCCCATAGAATTCTTTCTTTGCTTTATACCAAGCCCATTTCACAAATGTGGATACTGAGACAGAGGGGGCCAAGCAGGTGCACGAGGCAGAATTTAAACTGCAAAGTCTGGACATCTCTGAGAGCTCTTGCCACTTCGTCATGGTGCCTTCCAAAGGGGTTAATGCTGCATGTGTGGATGAATGAATAAACAAATACACGAATAAATTACAGAGACTATAGAAGCAGGCTCCTTCCTCTGTCTTGCCCCAGTCCCTTTGCTTCCTGTCCAGGACTCTCCCCTGTGCAGCTGGCTCAGTGCTTTTATTTGGGGCTATAGAATAAGACCATCCAGCCCCTCTGAAGGACCCGTTCCTCCCCCACCCCCAGCCCCCAGAGGTTTTCCCCTGTGGCCACAGCTGCGGGCCCCTCCCGCTAGCTTTCCTGCCAGCTTTCCTGCCAATCAGACCCCCATTGTCCTGCCACATCTGGAGTGCCCTGTAAATTGCCAGACCTGAAAGGCTCACTCAGCATTCTCAGCAAGAAGCCGTTCACACGCACCAGTTCCTAAAAGGCTGGTGATTGCATCCTCAGTGTCCTCTCCCCCACCTTCTACCCGCCTTAGAGTGTCAGAAAAAGCTCCAGATGTCTGGGGAGGGAGGGGCTTGTCAATTATTATCACTGAGCAGGAAGTGGGATTGGCCTCTGAGAAGGCGCCTGGTACGTGTGTATGTGTTAAGTGGGAAACACATTTCTAAAATATCCTTTGCTCTGTCTGTTCAGCTGCCTTCCAGAGGTAGTGTCTCCCTAGTGGGGCAGCACTGATGTCACTGGGAAGACTGTTAACATCCTGAGCGGTGGGCCAGCCTCAGGTTCTGGTTCAGTAGGTATGGGGTGGGCCTGAGAGGGTTCCCTTTCAATGCTTTTGGCTGTGGTTGGGGACCACGAGGGGGTTTTAGGAAGGATGGCACAAAGAAGAGGCAGCCTCTGGTTCAGTTGTTTGTGGAGCACCTTCATTGAGCTGGGCTAAGCCAAGAGCAAGGTAGAAAGGAGGGGAGGGAGAGAAAGGTCTAGGCTCTGGTCCCAGCTCAAACTAACCATCATGGTCGCCAGCATCATACAACAGCAGCACCAGGGGTACCCTTTCCAAGCCCCTACTGTGTGCCTGTTGTGCCCCAGGCCCCAAATGCCTCTCTGGTGTGTGATTTCATGTCACTGAAATCTGTGTTCATGGGACATCTAAATGCATATCCCACTGGGGAGGTAATGACTGAAATCAACTCTCCCACCCTCCCTGAATTTTCATTAGAAACCCAGAGAGATCATGCGCCCTCCCCCAGGTCACACAGCTTACAGGGTTCAGTACTCATTGGGAGAAGGCCATGGAACTTCTGGTCGCTGCAGTCATTCAGCTTGGGTTTGGCCCCTATGCCCTTGTGTCCAGAAGAATAGCCATGGGTGGGCCCTTAACTTCTCTGCCCTCAGTTTCTGCATCTGCACTACAGGTCTGAGGAGAAGAAAGAGGCTGCCACAAACACTTGCTCTCAGCCTTCATCAGTGGACAAAGTTGCTCCTCTGCTGGTACCTCTTCATGGTAAACCTTGGAGCAGGATCAAAACTGGTCTTGAACCCCTTTAGCAGATGAGAGTCAGAGTGAGCAATTTCTGAAGGCCGTATGGTGGCAGACCCTGTCCTGAGACACTGCTGTGAGTCCTTTGGAAGCTGAGATTTGGGGGGCTGGGCAGGGGGTTCGGGGGGCTGGAAGCCTCCTTAGAGACAGTGTCCAGCCCATTCACCCTGAACATGAGGCTCTAGGGTCAGACCTAGAGTGGTGTCTCCCCGAGCAGAGTAAAGGCAGGGCCTGGCCTATACAGGGATGTGAGAGACAGGCTCCTAAAGGTCTTGGTAAAAATACATAAGAAAAAGAGACAAAAGGAAATTAATAAATGCTGAGTTAGTGTCCTCAGGGTGAAATGTGGCAGCTGAACGGGTGCAGCTTAGCCGACTTTCCCAGGCTCTGAGAGAAAAGCTGCGAGAAGCACAATGAGAATTAGAACCTGAATGGGACACTGAGGGGTGACTTAGGACCTAGGTGGGATCACCAAGGGGGTGACTTAGGACCTGGGTGGGGCAAAATAACCCTGGGTAGTGATATGCTATTAAAAAGATGCAATCCATTGACAAGACCCTGAAGACTGGGAAAGGACATTGCCTGGGTGGTCAGGGAGGGCCTCTGATCACATATCTGAACCCAAAATTCAGTGATGGAAGGAGTCAACTGTGGTACTGGGAAGAGTGTTCCAAGCAGAGGTAGCAAGTAGAAAGGACACGAGACTTGACATTCATTGGCTGTAGAGTGAAAAGCAGGACTGTGTGCCCAGAGCCAAGGGGAGGAGCTGACTGTTGGGAGGTGAGGCCAGAGTTGGGCTGTGGCAGAATGTAGAAGGCTTGAGGCGGTACTGGCAGATTGTGGCCTACTCATGGGCATGGGTTGGTGGGGAGACAAGGCACCACTGATGTTTTAGAAGCATAAAGGGGCAGGAGGAAATTTGATTGTCAGAGAAAGAGAATGGGACAGGGCATTGTAGCCAGGGAATAAGGCATAGACTTGGACATGAAGGGGGTGGTCTCAGGTGCAGGCCTGGGAGGGAACCAGGTCCATTGGGCCTCTCTGGATCTCCTTGGAAACCAGGGCTTTGGGCTTTTACAGGCAACCTTTCCAAGACTTTGTAGCAACTAAGTGGTGCCCTCTGCTGGGATATCTGAGTACTACACCCAGTGACGTTGGGCAGGACCAACCTTAGAATTCCCTGAGAACTTGAAAGGAACAACCCTGGAATCCAAGGTCCTCAGGGCTGTCAGGAACTGCTGAGATCTTCTTCTTCTGGCCCTGATAGATCTTTGCCTACTTAAGCCCAGGGACTGGGAGCTCACTCCATTTTGAGGAAGTCTATTTCACACTGCATTTCGTAGAGCGCAGATCAACTTGACCCCAGGAGTTGCACCTGGCTTCCTCTTGGCCCTGACTCTGCCCTCTGGGTCTCAGGACTGCCTGCCAGGGCCTGGGGGAAACTGAGCCCACAACACCCACCAGATACCCTGCTCCAGGCTGGGTTGCTCCAGTGCTTCTAGGCCCTGCCCATCCTAGATCCGCCTAAACTTCCTTACGCCTATCCGTCTTCTATATGGGAGCCCCTAACCAAAAAGACCTGGTGGAAGGTCTGAACAGCCGTAGCCCCCACAGAGAATGTGGCTTTCTCGGGAAAATCCCTGCAGACCTCCAAAATGTGCTAATGTCTCTGTTTCTATGTCAGATACCTCTTGGTCAGGTACCTCTGGGTCTCCCCTAATCCAAAGGGACATTGACAGTGGGCCTGGTCTTGAGGAGTGGCTGGGTATGAACAGAGAGGGCCAAGCTGTTGACTAAGAGGCCAACTGGGGTGAGGCTGCAGCACAGCCAGGAGCTGGAGCTTCTCTGGAGCATCAGGGTCCTGTCCCATGCTGGGCGTCCAGGACCTTTCACGGCCCTAGCCTCTGCTTTTGCAATAGCTGCAAAGGAGGGCATTCTCAGGAAGGCCAAGAGGAAAGGAGAGGAAAGGAAGGAAGTTGGCAGGCTTAGTGACAAAGAAAAAGGACCAGTTATTTGAGTAAAAAGCCCAATGACTTCACATAAGCAGATTTATGTCACATAAGCAGATTTATTCGTTTATGCATTCATTCATTCATCAAGTATTTTTTGAATACCTACTATATGCTAGGCACAATCCTAAAATTTTGAGGCTATATTGGTAAATAAAACAGAAAAAATACTCTGCCCTCATGGAGTTTACACTTTAATGAGAAAGACAGGCAATCAGCAAACTAACAAATAAAATTCTTTCAGAGCGTGATAAGTGCTTTGAAGACAACTTTGAAGTGACGGGGCAAAGACTGGCAGGGGACCTGTGGGTAGGGACGGCCTCTCTGAGAAAAGACTTGAATGATGAGAACAGTGGCCAGGTGAAAATCCAGGAGAATATATATTATATATACACATTTACTTATTCTTTAACAGCTAGAGATACAATTCCTATAGCACAGATTTCACCCATTTAATGGATTTTAGTATATTTACAGAGTTGTGTGACATTAATCACAATAAATTTTAGAACATTTTCTTCAGTCCCAAAAGAAACCCCATACTCACTAGCAATCACCTTCCAATCCTCACTCTTCTCCTAGCCCTTGGTAACCATTAATCTATTTTCTATTTCTATGGATTTGTCTCTCCCAGACAATTCACGAAAATGGAATCTTATAGTATGTGGGCTTGGGTGACTGGATTCTTTCACTTAATATAATGTTTTGCAGACTCATCCATGGACACATTTTATTTAGCCACACATCAGTTAGGTCCTTTCCCCCTTTTGGCCATTATCAATAATGCTGATGTGAACATTAATTTACAGGTTTTTGTGTGGATGTATCATTTCCAGTTCTTGTGGGTATATACCTAGGAGTGTAATTGCTGGGTCACATGGCAAACTATTTTCCAAAGTACCATGCCATTTTACATTCCCCCCAGCAGTGTATGAGGGTTCCCGTGCTCCACATCCTCACCAGTGTCTGTTATTGTCTATTTTTGATTCTCATTGTGAAGTGGTATCTCACCATAGTTTGGATTTGCATTTCGCTAAGGACAAGTGGTATTGAGCATCTTTTCATGTGCTTGTTTACCATTTGTAGATTTTCTTTGGAGAACTGTCTATTCAGAATTTTTGCCCCATATTTGCTTGTTTTTGAGAACAAATACCCATTCCTATACAGGATGGTTACCAAAAAATCTTAATAGAACTGGTTGTCTTTATGGATGGGAGCCACAGAGCTCAGATCGTAGAAGTGGAGTCCAAAATTTTCACTATAAACCTTTCACATTTTTTGCTTTTGAATCCTGCAAATTGACTATGAAAGTACATTTTTAAAAAGTAAATGTGAAAAATAACTGCATCAAAAGCAGATCTTAGAAGCAAATATCCGAAGCTCTTCTAAAAAAGACCCATTTCCAGGCTCCAGCGGAGGTCCTTGACTTCTCTCCTGCTGCAGGACCAGACCCCTGCGAGGCCTCCCCCAGGTGATTCTCATGCAAAAGCCACTTTGGAGGAAGACATGAGCATCCCTGGCCAAGCCTCGAAGGGGATAGGCATCCTTGGTCAGGGATTCAAATTAGCGATCTTCACCGAGCCCATACTAGTCCCAGGGTATGAGATCCCTTACTGTGTCCTCCTCAAGCCCAGCAGAGTACCTGGCACACACAGGTACCCAGTAAATGCATGTTGAGTGAAATTACGCCAGGCTGTGGTGAGAGGCAGACGTGGTGGGGCTAATGAGTACTAGTGGTCTGTGCCAGAACCTGCCCCGGCAAGAAACCCATAGAACCTTTACCTTCTAGACCTCATAGGCACATGCAGCCATCAATGCAAGCAGATGTGGACACCAGGAGGGACATCCTGGGGACAGTCAGGGCCAAGAAGGGGGATGTGCCTGAGTCGTGGGTCTCGCTGTGGAGCTGTACCTTGAGCTCAGACTCCATTCATTCAACATTTTATTGAGCACCTAGTATGCCCCAAACACCGGAATATATCAGTCAACAAAACAAGGTAAGATAAAAATTCTTATCTTCATGGAGCTAACATACTAATGGAGATGAGGGGACAAACCAAAAAATAGAATACATGGCTAAAAATATATGATTCTTTAAGTGTACCATTTTAGCATATTCATTGAGTTGCACAACTATCACCCACCAATTTTAGAACGTCTATTGTGTGCCAGGACCCATCAACGCACTGAGGAATGCTATGATGACCAAGGTAGGTGATAACCGCCCTTGGGGACCCAGCATTCTCTCGAGTGAAAACAGAGGTTGAAAAAAGCTTTAAAAGATTATTTTAAATGCTCTGGATCAAACAAATGGGTTCCTGGGGAGGAGGGGCATTTAAGGAAGCGTGCTTAGGAAATGCTTCCCAAAGAGATGAATTCTGAGTTGAGACCTGAAAAGAGTGAGCCGTGCAGAGACCTGGGGGGGGGGGGGAGGTGTTCTGATAGAGGGAACAGCATGTGCAAAGGCCCTGATGTAGGAACAAAGTCGGCACGGAATGGAGCCAGTGAAGGGGTGACTGTCAGCAAGCGATGGGTGGTAGAGCCATGGTGCCAGGCCAGGCAAGAGGATTTTATGCTGAATGTCATGGGAAGCCAGAGAGGGATGGATCTGACTTGCATTTGTATGAGTAGGCAGTAGCCTCAATTAGGTTCGAGAAAGATTCTGGCCCTCCCAGAAAAAAGACCCCTAACCCTAGGGTGTCTCTGTGTGCCCAGCGTCACTTGACTCTTGCCAAGGCTGAACTGGCATGGACACAGAGGCAGGCCTCTCAAGGCCAAGGACGCTGATGCTGGGCGTATCTTTACTGAATGAACTGAAGCAAGTTCCTCTCCTGTAACCCTCTCATGTCTGTTTTCCATGAGGACTCTACTTTTCTCATTTTCCAGGGTAGGAACTGAAGCTGAGACGCGCAGTCACTTGCCCACTATCACAGAGCAGGTGGGCGGTGGGATGAGACCTCAGCTGAGGTCTAAGGTCAGAGTCCATGCCCGCTGTGCTGTCCGCCTGCTCCACTCCCATCTTCCCCTCATTAGACCGGGTATGGCTATGTCTTTCTCTGGACTGGGTAACCTGGTTCCCCAGCCCTCTAGCATAGACCCCACCAGCAGCCTAGGTCACCAGCCAGACCAACACTGACTGGCCCAGATCAGAGCCACTTCCCAAATCCCTCCCCAGTGTAAGGATCAGCAGGTAACTGACAGGGAAACCCACAGTTTCCTGGAAGTGGGAGTGAGAGAAGACCACAGGGCCTAGGCACCCCAGGGCCAGCCCTGTTCAAGGTGCTCTCTGCAGACCCAGCCTGGCTTCCAGCTCTGAAGTTTGTCAGGAGCACAGCTCATGCAAAGATCCTGGGGGCAGGAGTAGGTCTGACAAGCTGGAGAAAAGAAGAGGCCATTATGCCTGTGGCAGAGTAAGCAAGGAAGAGAGGAGCAGGAGACAGATTAGGATATCACGTGGGGGTTTATGGGTCATTGCAGAGGCTGCAAAGAAGTCTCACTTTAGTAATGGCTACAACACAACTTTCAAAACTGTAAAAGGGGCTCTGAAAGTGGCACTGCTGCCAATCTCAGGTACTCAGTCCAATAAGGGCCCACCCAGGGCTGCAGTCAGGTGACCAGCCAGCTGCACTCTGTGCCCGAGAGCTTCCTTCTAACTTCTAGGGATGCTGGTCGCCTTTGTGAAACAGCTGTCACAGGCACATACTCTTTCAAGTGTGCTGCATACGCCCACTCAGTCAGTATTCCCAGCAGCTTCTGCCAAAGGTTAGATGAGAACCCACCCTCAGAGGGAGAACCAGGCTGAGAGGAGCTACGATGTGCCCAGAGCCACGCCGTGGGTGGTGGAGCCAGATTCCAAACCTGTGCATTGGTCCCTGCAGAGTCCCGACCTTCTCTCTTCTTAAAACTTAGTTCATCGGTGTTTTCAGTCATTTTTAGATGACTGAAGAATTTTTTTTTCAGTATTTTTAAATTTTAGTTAAGCATGTTGTAGAAATTTTGAAAAAAATTAAAACAAAAAGGAAAAACAATTGACCAGTAATTCCATCACTCAGAGGTGCTGACAACTCATGGTGGCACATTGGCATGTGTCCTTCAAGCGTTTTTCTAGTTGTGTGTTATGGTCACGTTGTTAAGTTCATAATGAATATACAGTTCAATTACCTACATTCCTTTCACTAACTAAACAGTCAACATCACTGCTTATAAATGTTCCTTTGTAAGGGCTATATGATGCCCCATCACATGCTATAACCATGTATTTTTAACCAGCTCCCACTATTGGAAATTGACCACAGTGCTTGTTTGGGATTCTAGTTTGTTGTTGTTGTTGTAAATAATACTCTGACAAACATCTTTGAGCATAAAGCTTAGGGCTTCTTTTGGATTCTTTTTTGCTAAGAAATGTCACTTTGTTTCCTCAGTTCCTCAGGGCGCTGGGCCAAGGGCTGACCCACAGAGGCAGGACAGGCACATGGTGATTCCCAGGAGGGGCCAGCTCCAGGAGCAATCATGCTCGCCCGCCCAAGGTTGTGGTATGGACGATACAACAGTGTTCAGCTGCGGACAGGGAGAACTGCCAACACTGGGTTTTACTACCTTCTTTGCTGGCTTTTGTTTTTTCTTAAAGGTTCGCATCTCTTGGGTTCTGCCCAACCTCCCCTCCTCAATCCTCACTCTCTCCCAAAACCTAGCCTCCAGCCAGACCTTTATAGCCTTCTAGATGCCTCCCCCGACACATCTGAAACCGTCCAAAAAGAGAGGGGTTGAAGGGTCACCTCTCCTTTTACACTGCATCTCTTGTGTCCCAAGATAGGTAAATGGAGCCACCATCCACCCAGTGCTCAGTCCAGGAACCTGGGTGTTGACCTTACCCACACTCCTCCCTCAAACACCTCTTGTCCCCCATCCTAAACTATGCTACATTTAGGTCTCCTGCTCCACCTCCCTCCAGAGATAATGTCCCCCAGCCTCTAATCTCTCCCCTTCAATCCATCCTCCAGGAAGAGGTCTATTTAATCATGTGTTTAATCACGTCTCTCTTCTTTCCACCCAGAAACCTCTGGAGGCTCCCCATTACTCTCATGATGAAGCCAAAGCCCCTCGGTATATTGAGCCTCTACTCCTTTCTTCTCACCTCCAGACCTGTGCACATGATGTTCCAATGGCAAGTAATGCCTTCCCACGCACTGTCTTTCTGACGAATTTTTATTCATCCTTCAAGACTCAGCCTCAACATGCTGTCCCCCAAGAAACTTCCATTTTTCCTTTCTATATCTCTTTTCTCCAAAGAACTTGCCCTCCTTCTGTCATACTCACATAGTATTTTGTGTATACTTCTATTGAAACTATCACTCAACATTATAAAAGTCACTCAGAGTTATAACTTTTAAAAGAAACTTGTATTAGGACTTTTGTTTCAAGTGACAGAGAGCCCACTTCCAGCTGACCTGTATGAAATAGGACTAGCCTTCAGGCATGGCTGGACACAGAGGTGTCAGTGATGACACTATGATCTGTTTCTCTTCTGCTCTCAGACTGGCTTCTTCCTACATTGGCTTCCTTCTTAAGGAGTCTTGTGTAAAGCACTTGCTCATATCTTTTAGGTTTAAGCTCAAGTTCAAGTTGAAAAGTTCTTTCTCTCTTAACAACACCAGCAAAGTCTGGTTCTGTCTTTCACAGGCCCAACTTCAGTCTTATGCCTGATCCTGGGCTGGGAGCAGAGTCAGCCCCACCTGAGCCACAGGCACTGGGAAGAATAGGGGTGAATGCCAGGAGGGGAGGTGGCTGGGCAGGGAAAAGTGCTGGCTGTATACCACAGGCCTCAAGACAAACTGTTTCCATCCTTCAGGCAGGAGATGTGGCTTTTTCTCACCTTTGTGCCCCCACTGCCAAGATCAGGCCTGGCCCAAAGCAAGCATTAGTTGGCGTTCGTGGTTGTAGGACGAATAGATGGAAAATTAGTGCTATTTTGTGCTTAAAGAACACTCATGACTCTGGGGAGTGAGGGCTGGGTAGCAAATGGCCCACAGTAGCTGGTCCCCAACCATCCACATAGAGCCCAACATGGCATTGTAGATTCCTGTGAAGACCCAGCAGAAGACAAATCCTGTAGATGTAAGGTGGCAATAGGGCATGGTTGCACCCTTCATATGGGTCTCAGAGGCCTCTTCTACCCTGTTCCCAAGGAAGAATGCAGATCACTAAAGATCTCTCTCTCTCTCTCACACACACACACACACACACACACACACACACACACACACAGACACACACACACACACACACACACACACACACACACACGCACACGCACACCCCTCCAGCTGAAAAGGGCAGGTGGGTTTTCTGGAAGGGAAAGGGGCAGTTACCAGCCCTATGACCACGCAGGTCCCTGCTCCAGCCTGACCCAGCTTGTAAACAGAGCCATCCTGCCACCTGTGCTGATACAGTCCTGTGCCCACCCTGCCCAGTGTCCCTAGCATCATCAGCACAGGGGTTCCCAGACTGGGGCATTCAGACCCCAGGGGCTGGGGAAGGCCTCAGATGGACAGTTTTTCTTTTATAACCATATTTATTTATTTGAATGTTTATTAGTGAAGGAAAGTAACTAACCCACCAAACACATGCTTTAAATGGTGACAGAGAGTTTAGTTTTTGAATAGAAATTATTTTAGATTTTAAGAAAAATATTAGGCAAATATTTAGACAAGAAGAATGAGAAACAGGAGCTGCTGTGAGGTTGGTGCAGAACAGGAAGGTTTGGCGTGTACCACCGGTTCACATGTCAGCCTCACAGCCGGGGTTGTATGGAGGGCGTTAGCTCAGTCCACTTTACCCCATTGCCCAGAAAATTTAGGTTCTGGAAACTTTCCAGTAGCCCAGCCCAGTTTTAAAACAACAGCAGGAACAACCACACTTTTGGAGGAGGCCGAGTTTAGGTCACCTACCCCAAATCACACAGCTGGTGGCAGAGACAGCTCTTGGTCTTGACCACCAGACTATACTGCCTGCTGAGAAGGAGCAGGGACATGGGGTGGGTGTAGATGGGGAGAAGGTAGAGCACCTTTTGGGTGAAGAAAGAAGTCCACAACCCTAGGACACATTCGGATCATTGTCTGTCATTTAGTTATCTGTGGGTGGCACGTCCTGCCCTGCTGTACCCCACACAGACCTCAGGATGGCCAGTGAGGCCTCTCATTCATGCTTACACCCACCCTCCATCTTACAGGGGCCAGTCACAGGCTCACGAGTGGATGTTCAGAAGGGCTGGGGCTGCTCCTTCTGCTCCAGCTCATTCTTGCCCTCTGGGTGAGCAGGACGAGGAGTTCCAGTCCGGCAGAAGCAGACACACCAAGCAGCACCGGTCTCCCCCGCCCCCTCCCTTAGCCGGCACAGCCCCAAAACAGCTTGTGCCTCTGTAGGGAGTATTTATCTGTGGGGCCATGGTTCCCCAGTCCTCATGGGCCTTGGCAGACTCTGCAAGCCTGACATAGTGGTGGAAGAACAGGGACTGATGCCAGTATTGGAGCTTCCAGATCTCCACCAGCTGAGGCTCTAAAATTGCACTGAGAAGCGGCAGCCATTGCATTTCAGCAGCATGTCGGTGATGCCTGCTGGGTTGTTCCTGGGGCCAGGGTCTGGTCTTCTCTCCCCAGGACAGGAGACAGAGCACCTTGGTGGTATTCGGTGCACTTCAGAGGGGGTGTGTGCCAAGCTTCCAGGAGCCCACATGTGTATCCCTTCCTCATCCGAGAGCACATAAACAGCAGGAGGTGCAGGGATGTGGACGGCTGTTCTCAGCCCACGCCTGTGATTAGAAAAGCCTGTGATGTGAAACCTCCACATGGAAGTCTGTGGTTTAGAGATTCCGTGATTCAGTGTCCCAAGCATAATAATGAGTGAGGAAAGAGACTTGCAGAAAATGACATGCAGTGATTCTATTTATGTAAAGTTTAAAAACATGTGCGAGTGTTTGTGCAGTTGGCAGGTACCTATTTACAAAGGAAAACTGAATAGGAAAGTTTGCTCTGGGAGCAAACTCACTGTGGGTGTGCGAAGAGGGAAGGGTGGTGAGGGGACAGAACAGAGGCAGTAACAGGACTTCCATAAGATTCGCAATGTTATCATTCTTATTGTGGGTGAGAGGTAGATCAGAGTTCATTGCATTCATCTTTATGACTTTTGATGTATTTAAATTTTTCTTTAACTTCATCACTTAACATTTAATAATTTCTTCGACCCTTTTTTCAGGGTCCACATGATACCTTATATTTTCTATAAACACAAATATGTAATTAAATGCATAGAAAAAGTTCTGAAAGGGTATGCTCCAAACAGATGACAGCTGTTTCCATCTTCTACCTCTGCAGGCATGGGAGAGGGGAGTAAGATTTAGGGGAGTGGCCAAAGCGGACTTTATTTTGTTTAAGAAAAAAAAGATGTTCATGTTCTTTGTACAGTTAAGATTTTGTTTCTTTAAAATGTAAAGCTTAAGCAAATAGGGCAGGGAGGGGGAAAATCCAGGACTTCAAGGATTTGTGATTATGATATTTGAAAGGCCAGGGGCTCTGTTCAGCCCCTGGGAAGATGTTTAATCCTTGGGACTGCGTACTCCAGCCCTCTCCATATCCTCTAACCAAATGCTGTCACGCCTCTTTCACACCAGGGACATATTGGAGCATTTCAGCTGCAGGTTGCAGGAGCAAGAGGCTCCCTGTGTGAATGTTCCTGTCAGGCTGCAGTCTGGAATTTTCCAGTTGGGAGGAGAGTCCCTAATGTAGGATATTTCCCCACTCATTTTTTGGCAGCTGCTTTCTCCTTGTGCTGGACACCACTCGGAGTCAGAAATCAAAACAGCCCAGGTATACTGCAAACACTGCCCACATGCCTTGAAAAGGCCTACACTCTTGGCATTTGTTCCTGAATGCCAAGGTCTTTGTCATTTGCCCTATTTTAAAGTAACAAAATAATGTATAAGAAAGATGCATGTACATTTATAAGGAAGAAGTGCCCAAATACAACGGATGTGCAGACGGATGTCATGGTCCCCCTGGGGGACCAAGAGAAGAAACTTGGGGAAGGAACACTGGAGCAGCTTCTTCAGTCAGGGGTGGGCTCAGTTTCCTCCTCCGGAAAACAGACTTGAGAAAATAATCCCTGCTTTTAGGAGGTCATGAGGGGAGTTGTTAGGGTCTACATTTAGGACTCATGGAGATGTGGCTTCAACTCTTGGCTCCACCACTGCATAGAGATGAGACCTTTCTGAATGGGAGTGATTCACCCACTTCGTAGGGTGCCTCTGTGGTTTCACTAAAGGTTAGACCCGAAACAAAATAAGCCTCATGACACCCTTGTGATTATAGTTATTTTGTGTTGTACAGCTCCACTGAGAAGAAAGGTAGACTGGGCACTGTAACGTGTTAAGCCTGCTTCTTCTCTGGAGGGAAGTCCATGCTGTAGGAAGATTGGTCATTCAAAGATTCACTTCAAAGGGGCAGATCAGGAAGCATCGGGCCATTCTGAGGTCGTTCACTGTGGCTACTGGTTGCCTCAGCTCTACCTCGGCTTCATACAAGAACATGGAGTCAGAAGAACTTGCTCCTACTTCTGCCACCCTTTGCTGTGTCTTTGAGTTCCATTTCCTCCACTGTAAAGACAAGAATAAAACTCAAAGATACAGCACCCGTCCTTCCCCTAAATTTAATGAGTCTGAGAGTCCAAAGAAAATGGGAGGAAGAAGAGAATGGTCCTCTGAGCTGCCAGTCAGGGACCAGGCATTCATCTTCATTTTCTCATGTAATCTTCCCAATTAAAAAGTTTTGCAAACTCACTTAAGAGCCAGGGCTCTGGAGCCAGACGGCCCTGCTGTACCACCCACCAGCCCTGTGAACCTGGGCAAGTTAACCTTCAGTTTTAGTTTCCTTCTCTGTAAACTAGGATGATAATCTTATACCTTACTGAGATTGTCCTGAGGATTACAATGTATTTTAGATAGGCATGGAACTCCTGATTTATAGAAGAAGAAACAGACTCTGATCAGCTTAGCATCAGATAAGAAGAAGGAGAGAGATCTGTATATGAAAGAAAAGTGCGTCTAGGAGCAGACGATCGTGACCGCCCCTTCGCTCCCTGTGGCTCGCCCACTCCTGCCACACCGCCTTCTCAATGATAAAATACACGAAGCTGATTTCTGCCTCAAGGCCCTGACATGAGCCCTTCCCTCTGTCTGGAACGCTCCTCCCTAGATCTGCCATTACGCAGGTCTCAGCCTCCACATGCCCTCTTAGAAAAGGCTGCCCTGACCACTGCCTCTGATTGAGATGCCTTCCTTCTACTTCCGACCCCTGTTCCCTCCCTTCCCTCTTTTGCTTTATTTTTATCCTGATCCTTATTACTGTGCAAAATTGTATATTTGACTCCATGTTGATCTGCCATTTTCCCCTCAGTAAGCACTAGGAGAGCAGGTACCTGGCCCTGCTCACCACTGCACTGCCAGTCCAAAAGCAGTGCCTGGCACGTGGAAGGTGGTCTGGGTTGCTTGTAGAACGAATAAGTGAATGCGTGAATGAATGAATGGGCACCACAGCTAAACCAGAAATTCTCCCAGCTCCAAGACGTGACAAACCAATGAGGAAACAGCCATGCCTCTGTGCAGATGGTGTGTGGTAAGCCCGCCTGAAACTCTGTAGCATAGCGGTTATGATCCCATTTTACAGAGCAAAATCCAAACTGCCGGAAGAGAAGCGGCTCGCCCAAGATCTCACAGTCCTTAGAAGCAGAGCCAATTTTGGAATTGGTCGGTCTGACTCGACAGCGCCAAACCCTTGTGCTCCACGGCACGTCTCCTGCCAAAGGCAGAAGGGCCGCCTTGGAAAGCAGCGTCATACCAGGGTCAGGGGGAGCGCACGCATTTTAGCAACAGATCCCCAGCGCTGGCTAGGAAGGGCCCGGCACGCCCACGGCGCCCTCGCACCCGCGGGGGCGCCCTCAGTCAGGTAGATGACTTTGCAGCTCAGGCGCCTCTGGGCGGCCGCGCGTGATGCTGCAGTTGCCGTGGCGACGAGCACCTCGGCGATTGGTTCAGCGCGGTCGCTCTACGTTGCTTCCCGGGCGCTGGGGGATGGCCGCCGCGCGCCCGCCCCTCCTCCGGATGCTGCGAGAGCAAACCCCGCGCAGAGTCCCCGAGCCCACTCCTCCTCCTCCCCGCGCCCCGCCACCCCGGATGTGCGGCAGGAAAAAATAAACCTAGGTGGTCCCAGGTGGTCCCAGTGAGTCGGACGCCTCCGCCCAACCTGGCTACGATGGTGACTCAGCGTCCTCGCCAGCTCCTGGGCAGGGTGTGAGCCCTGCGTGCTGGGGCCCCTGGGAGCCAGCCACTGCCAAACCCCTGCTCCCGCCCCATCCTTCCTGGAGGAGTCCACCATCCCCGGGAATGTGACTCGACCCTCGTTTTAATTTTCTCTCTTCCACTTCTCGTCTGAGCACCCTGCTCTTCCTCTAACTACGTTAAGCCTTCCCAGCTGGAGAGGGAGAGAAAGAGAAAGAGAAGGGGAGAACAGCCCCCAGACAGGATGGCTTGCAGAAGACGCTATTTGTGAGTATATGTGGCAGGTTATGCCTGAAACTCTGAAGTCAGAGGCCAGAGAGGCTCCAGTTGAACTTGCAGCTGGAGCGAAGGGCTTGTGGGGGTGGGACAGGTTGCCCTGCATGTGGCTTGCAGAGGGAGCCAGCCACCCCGTAGAGACACCAGTGTTTGTCCCCTGCAGCAGAGGTGTTTGTCGTTGCCGAATAGAAAAAGGCTGTTTGTCAGCAGGTCTGCGTCAGATTGTGAAATCCCTATCTCCGGGGGCAAGGACGTTCCCCACCCAAATCCATAGGCAGGGTCTGCAGACTTACCGGCGTGTGGTATAGCCCTCAATATGTCTATTTGGGAAAAGCCTCTTATGCCGAGCTCAACGATGACTGACACCTCAGCCATGCCTGATGGAGGTTAGCAGGAAGGTCGGGGTGACACAGTCTGTGTCCACCACCCAGAGGTGAAGGTCCAGCCCACTGTCACGAGCAGGGGACACTGGTATCCCTATGCCCTGTACCATGCAGGTGTTCTTTGGGCTGGTGGTAGAGGCCTGTCTGTTAGACCTCATGCCAGCGGCAGAGGCTGTTGAAGTCTGTAAAGGGTGATGACATCACAGCTCTTCTGGGTATTTATGGAAACCGAAGCCATGCCTCGTCAAGCCGGGCTTCCCTGGGGCATCCAGCTTAGAACGCCAGCTTCCTTCACAGCTCTGTGGGGCTCTGCATCCTGCCCTTCTAGGGTGAACGACCTTTGGTCTCTGGCCTTGCAGGACCGCCCCTCTGGGACTCAAGGCCATAGAGGTTGAGACCCAGCTCAAAATCTCCACCTGCTCTAGGCAGCTTGCTCACTGCCTGGGCCATTTGGGGCTGTTCCGTGACCTCAGATCTTGTCAGTTAGAGCAGAGCTGAACCCTCGCGGGCTGGGCTCAGTCCCCAGGACTAGGAAGGGTAGGACTGAAGCAATATGTATGCGGACACATGGGAGGTTAGTCCAGCACCGTGGAGCCCCTAATTAGGCAGTACCCACCCTTCTCCACTGAGGAACAGCTCTCTTGTTAATGGTGCTTGAAGGAATGAAAGGATAGCTCTGCGTCAGTGGACCCAGGTGGGAGCCCTGTGGGTGACAGAGGTGGCCTGCATCCATGGTTTGCTGTGACATCCATCTGCTCTTTTTGTGGAAAAGCTCATAGGTTGGTTGGTTGATATAAACAGAATACACTTGATCTCTCATTTCTTGTGACAAAGCCCTGGCTGTATTTTTGGAAACAAGTAGTAAAGTCTTACCCAGTGCAGAACTTCTGCCACTGTCCTGGGAATGGTCCTCCCAAGGCAGCTGTCTCCTTCCTGTCGCCTTTGCCAGAGCCCAGGGGCCTGATGTCGGAGAAGTTCTCAGTTCTCATGGGTTGTCAAACCCTGGGTTAGGGGAAATGTTGTTAGCGTGAAATTTAACAAGCTTCAATGCGTACTGATGCCTAGTGATGAAATCCTTACAACAGCTTTGTCTGAGAAAGCACCAAGACTCTTATTTTGGAGATGGGGAAACTGAGGCTTAACAAAATTCTCCTGGAAACTTGGAATGTACTAGCCTGGGGGAGGGGGTTCTAGTCCAGGCTTTATATTAGATTCACTTGTGGAGAATGTTTTTAAATAACCATACCTGGGTCCCCCGCCCAGAGATTCTATTTTATGGGTCTGGGGGAGGGCTCAAACGTCAAAATGTTGTTAGTTCTCTATGTGATTTTAATGTACATCTGTAGCTGATGCTCATGTGTGCAGCTACTTCCCATAGTCATGCTGCCCAAGTCTGTCCAGTCATCATCTTGCCAGGGACACAACTATTATACAGATTTCGACACCTTGCAACACCGATACAGATCTGCCTGGGGGCTCAGTAACCTGTATTTCAACATGTTTGCTGACCCATGGACTAAACTTTTCTTGCCTGCTTACCTGGGAGAGGGACTGGACCGGTGTGAAGGGAGAGCTTTTCAGTAGCTCTGTGCTTCCTGCCTCCCATTCCTGTGAGTCTTTCCATGCTTCTCCAGCTCTCAGGCTCTCACAACCCAGCGTCATGACATCCAGGCCATCCCTCCACGTGCTGCCACCAAACCACCAAACCAATGGGCAGCCGGGGACTGCAAAGAGACTGGGGAGGAAATGGCTGGAGAGGAGTGATTGCCCTGTTTTTATAGAGAGATTCTGAGACGTAGAGAAGGCCTTGCTTGATGTTGTACAGGGGCACTTGGTAAGTATGTGTTCGCTCACCCTTTTAGCCTTACCCAGAGCCAGGAGGGGTGCTGACCCCCAAGCATCGCGTGTTCCTAGCACCTGCCGCTCAAACCTCATTGTTACCATAGAGAAGTTTGCTTGCTTGCTTGCTTATTTATTTATTTATTTATTTATTTATTTATTTATTTATTTATATTATTTATGCCTACAGCACCTAGTCTTCGTAGGTGGTCTCCCATAGAAGTACTAACCAAGCCCAACCCTGCTTAGCTTCTGAGATCAGACATTGGGCTTGTCAGGATGGTATGGGCATGCTCCACTGGGGCATGAACCCAAGGCCTTCTACGTCTAAAGCAAACATCCTAACCACTACATTATGGAACCACATCCACCATGGAGAAGGGAAGGGGAGTTGAGTAACTCTGAAGGTCTAACTGACATGGCAACAGGCTAGCACAGTATCACAGTATCATTGTAGCTAACATCGAGTCACAGTTTCGCTTCAAGGACTTCTCATGCCTCGTTGCCTCGTTAGTTCTCACCATCTGCGGTAAAATGTGATGTTACTGATCCCACTTTACAGAGGAAGAAACTGAGGCTCAGAGAGGGTTAAGAACTTAACTGGAGTCACAGGATTATTTCCTGCTATGCACTTGGCAATGATATTCTTCCCCCAGTATGCCACACTCTAGACCTAGACAGACTTGCTCTGGTGTCCCCATGCATGGCAGGACTGGAGGAGCCCGGCCAGCATGCCCTCCTCATCCCTTCCCTGCCACCCTGTCTTCCAGTTTCTTCCCCTGCACCCTCGGAGCCCCTGGTGTGGGTCCCAAGTTGGTGTTACAGAATCTAGACTGTGGTTGAAAGGGTGACGGGTCACTTATAGAGGTGGCATAATGAGATTTATTAATGAAATAGTGGGGCAAAATCATGAGGCCTGCAAGAGTTCCTTAATCAAACTTGCTAACAACTGAGGTCCTTACTGTACTGACAGCTTAATTAATGGTGTCTTAATTAAGGTCAGCCCCCTTCTGACTATAATTACCATCTTACTGGGCAGGCGCGTCCTACTACTTTATGAGGGAAGCTGGGCTGTAGAAAATTTGCACTGAGTAGGAAAGATAGAACTTTTGAGGGACCGGGGCTGAAGCAGGCCAGTCTCCTGCCTCCAGCCCTTGCTCTCTCATTCATTCCTTCACTCTGCTAGGACTTCCATGGCCCCTTTCTCTCTTCCTGAAGGGCTTTGCTCCAACCACCAAGTCCAGCAGATCCCACCCTGGCTTTCTCTCCACCCTTCCCTGCCCAGCAGTGTCTTTGGCCCACTGTTGTTTCCTAACTTGTTGGTTAACTGGTCCCTCTTTGCCACTACAATATCAGTTAGACCAAGGCAGAAGGGGTGACAGTATGTTAGCTGCTGCTATCTATAGCTCATAGAAACGTGCTGGACATATAGTAACTGCTCATTAAATCTTTGTTGAATGAATGAGTTATGGATCCTGTGCTTGGCATTGCCCCAAGCAGTAGGGCACAGAGCTGAGTAAGCAATAGTTTCTGCCTTCTGGGAACCTGCAGGCTGGTGGGGGAGACAGACGTGAATAGACAATGTCAATACAAAGCGCCAAGGGCCAGGACAGAAAAATGACCCAGAGATGCAGAGGGTCACCACAGACTACAGCTTGCATGTACTGTGAATGAGGGGTTGCAAGGGAGTTTAGGAAGGAAGAGAACTCCAGGTGTGCAAACATCGGGCCTCAGATCCAAGCATTGTGCAGGCATTAGCTTATTTGACCCTCATAGTGACTCTGGGAGGCAGAGCTGTTATCCCCATTGTTCAGGCAATGCAACCGAGTTACTGAACAATCAGTGCCAAGAACACCCACTGAGGGGTAGAGGCTAGACTTGAACTCAGACAGTCCAGCCCCAGAGCCCAGCTGTAATGCTCTGCTATATTAAAGATTTCTGCTGAAAGTAACTGTCTGTCCTGAGCTCCAAGTATGAAGGAAGAGAGAGAACACTGGAGGTGTGGGCAGGACCCGAAGCAGGAGTCTCCTGGAGTGTGAGGAGCAAGTTCTCCCTGAGGGCAGTGAGCCATGGAGAGCCATGGAGGATGCTGAGTAGGGTGGGAGCCATGCTTACATCACTGCATCACAGAGGGAAGTTGGAGGGGAGAGGCTGGGCAAGGCTCTCCGCCATCCTTCTTCCATGCCCAGAGCAGGGCGCACAAGTCTCTGGAGAGCAGCAATGTCCCTTTCCCAGGGCCTTAGACCTCCAAACCCCACATGGGAGAGTCAGGAAAACCCACAGATTGAGTGAGGAGGAGTATGGCTTGCCCGCTGGAGGTCTGCTGAGGGCCATGGCTGGGAGCCAGTGTGCTGCTAAGAATGTACCAGGTCATGACCAACAGACTAACTCTGTGCCCTGGGCTGAGAAAGGCCCTTCCCCTCGCCACCTCCCATCTAACCTCCAAACTTAAGTCAGGTCTGGCCTGGGATGGTGCCAGGTGGCCTGGACAGGGTCTCCCAGCTTTGTCTTAAGGACATTACCAAAAATAATAGGTCAGTGCTTGGCCAGGGCCAGGGTGAGTGCTCATCCTTGCCTCCCTCTTGACAAAGTGCTTTACCATACCTCCTCCTGTCTCCTGGAAGCCATCTTGTGGGTGGAGTCTGCCCTGACCCTCCAGACCCCTCTCTTCACCAGCTCCAGTCTATCTGGAGGGGCCAGGTACACAGCAGGTGGACAGATGGAAGAGCTGAGGTGGCCAGGCAGACCCAGGTGATGGGGACCGCGGTGCTTTGCCCCAGAGCATGTCTCAAAGAAGGTCCCAAGCACAAGTTTCTGTTCCTTTACACTCACACATGCTCTGCATTGAACTAGAATGTGGCCACGGCTCAGCCCCTCGTCCTCAGCACTGAAGGGGCCTTGTCTGGCAGCAGGATGGAGCTCAGCACTTATGACCTGTGGAGAAGACCAATTTGTCACCTTCATCAGGGGCCTAAGAGGCATTGTTGCCAGGTGCTGACTAAGTTTCCATCTGCCCCTCCTCTCTTACCTACACACTGGCTTGTGTTCTCGTGCTCCTTCCTCCTGCCACTCAGCACTGTCCCTTAGTCTCTGAGGCCCAGGCACTCCTGGGAGCTCACAGAGCAGGAGAATGCTCCACTCCAGCTCTGCCCCCACCTTGCTGTGTGACCCTGGGCTGGTGCCTTGCCTTCTCTGGGCCTGTGACGTCATGTGGAGCCAGAGTGGCAGGGTCAACTCTTGTAAGTTCTCAGTTAGGCTGAAACACACAGAAGGCTGTGAGGAGAGGGGCCAGTGGCTACCAGAAGCAAAATCTGAACTTCAAACATTCTGGATCCTTTACACACACTCAGTTTTATCTGTCACTGTGGCCACCATGAGGTCATCGTCCACTCATTTATTCATTCAGCCCACAGTGGTTACAGGGCTTAGTGCCAGGCCTGGTGGGCTATACCTACAAATGGGCCCGGTGAGGCCCTGCTTGCATGGAGCTGACCGTCTGGGGAAGGGATGTAATGAATCAGGCCATAGAGGCCCACCACGCTCACGTCCTGCACTCTCCTGTCAGGAGAACTCACGTCGCCACATTTTTGTCCATGCTGGTTCCTCTGCCGGGAAAGCCCTTTACCCACCTTACTGAAGACTCAAGATCCGACTCACGCTCCTTTCTTGACTCTCCCAGGCACACGGGTCCTCCGCTGAGGTCCTGAGTCACTGGTCCTTCTCTCTGCCACAGCGCAGGCCCCTCTCTTATCACCAGCTACAGGTTTCTTTACCTCTATCCCAGACTGAGTGCTTCTCAGGCAAGGCCCTGCCTTTGTTTCCTGGGGTCTCTGCAGCCTCAGCCTGGCCAGGCACCAGTAACTTTAAAAAAAAATTGTGATAAAATACATATAACATAAAATTTGCCACTTTAATCATTTTTAAATGCCCAGTTCAGTGGCATTTGTGCAACCATCACCATCATCCATCTCTAGATCTTTTTCATCTTCCCAAACTCCATACCCATCAAACACTCACTCCTCATCCCTCCTTCCCCCAGCCCCTGCCAACCACCGTTCTACTTTCTGTCTCTATGAATCTGACCACTATCGGGACCTCATACAAATGGAATTACATAGTATTTGTCCTATTGTGTCTGACTTATTTCAACGAGCATAATATTTTCAAGGTTCATTCACACTGTAACATGTGTCAGCATTTCCTTTCTTTCTTAAAGCTGAATAATAGCCCATTGTACGTATAGACCACATTTTGTTTATCCATGCATCTGTTTACGGACACTTGGGTTACTTCCACTTCTTGGATATTGTGAATAATGCTGCTATTAATATGTGTGTGTGAACATCTCTTCAGGTACCTGCTTTCAATTCTTTTAGATATGTACCCAGAAGTAGGATTTCTGGATCATGTGATAATTCTATATTTACCCTTTTTGAGGAGCAGCCATACTGTTTTCCACAGCAGCTGTACCATTGTACATTCTCCCAGCGATGCACAAGGGTTTCAGTTTCTCTACATCCTTGCCGACACTTGCCATTTTGTTTTTGGGGTGTTTTTGTTTTTTTTTGTTTTTGTTTGTTTTTACAATAGTGATCCTCATGGTGTGAAGCAGCATCTTACTGTGGTTTTTATTTACCTTTTCCTGAATAAAGGCAGCTGTGAGTGATAAAGTTCTGATGGAATCCTCAGCCCACAGGAGCCCTAGCATTGACTTTAGCGGGGTGAGCACCTGACAATACCTCTACTGCTTTTGTCAGAGTTTCTGTCCTGGGGCAGAGGTAGGGGGAAAGTGGGTCTCTGGGCTCCCCACTCAGACCCCAGTCCTCCAAGACATAAGTAACTCAGGGAGTTCTGTCCTTAGGGGTACCTGACACATAATATGTGCTCAAAAATATTGTCATTCCTATAATTAAGAGAGAATGTATCTATGTGATATAATTTATCCATATGGTATAAAAATGTCTGTACACAGTACATAGTTGCCTCCCTTTCTTTTTATTTCTCTTCTGAGAGGCCACTATTGTGTGCAGTTTCTCTGGAACAATTCTGTACATTTACAAGTGTGCTTTGTTATGGAAGCACCTTGACCAGTTAGTTACACAAAGCAGCTTAGTTTCCACTCACTGCTTTATAGTCCTGGATTTGAGCCAATTAAAGGCTCATTTCCAGGGACATGGTGACCAGCTGGCCTTGAAGGAGGGGAGAGACTCCCCCTGGTGGGAAGCCATGACCCATCTCTTGCAGGGGATCTCCTAGAAGGAAACAAAGTCCTGGCAGGAGACGGGAGGCTGTTGGGACTGGTCCTGTAGTGTCCCAAGATTCAGACTTCACTAGGCATTCTAGGAACATGTTCTTTGTGACTTCATCCTTGTCACCTTGGCTGACTCCATCCAGATCAATTCTGTTGGGCACCTTTATTAGCACCTACTGTGCACTGGTCTTGGGCTGGATCTTGGGGGAACAGCAGTCCCTACCCAGACATAGGTGGAGTTACCAGTGTGGGGAGCAAAGGGTGTGTGCCACCGGTTTTCAGGCCATCTTGCCCCCTCAAAGGCCATTAAAGATGTGGGCGGATGTTCTGGGAGGATTCAAGGGGAAGTGTCTGTCTGGCAGGGGCCAGGGGAGCTAACTCCCTACAGTGTGGGAGGCAGGCCTGTACTGTCAAGAACTTGTGAATGTCTTACCAGATATTCATGGAAGTGAAAATCCATGTGTAGTCATCTGAGCCTGGGACCTCACTCCAATTCATATGATTTTAATATACATTTAGTTTTTTAGGAAGGCAACTACTCTTATCACAGCTGAGGAGAGGTCGGACTTTGACATGTTCAGAGCTCTGCCAAGAACTTTCATCATACAGATTATCACGTCACAGGTGGCAGTGTTCCTTGTGGTACCCAAGTTGCAAGATGCTACCATTGGAAAAAATGGAGTAAAGTATAGACAACTACTGGCGAATCTACAATTATCTCAAAATAAAAAGTTTAATTTTAAAAAGCTGGGGGCAGGTGTTATGTCTGATGGGCTAGACTCCTGATGGCTATGAGACATGAGGGCCACTGACACCCATTGTTAGTTTCATGCCTCCTGTGGGAAGCCTCTGGGGTCACCAACCTCTGCTGTCCTTCCCTCCCTGACAGTTGAGACCACTTGACCCTTTTTTCCCAAAGATGAATCCCACCAGAGGCACTGGGACAACATAAGAAAGAGAGCATAAGCCCCTTTTGCTGCCAGCTGGTGTTTGGTTGGCTCCTGGTGATGACTTTGAGACCCTGGGGCAAGGTCTCACCCACTGTTCCCCTACTGGAGCCAGGGCTCAACCCCGCGCAGAGACCCCTTCTGGTGGGCCTGCCTGCTTCCCTGTGCTTGCTGACCATCTGCTCCCTCCCACCCAGCCTCTGCCCAGTGCTATATGAGTGATAATGCAGTCATCTCATTCTTCCCTGTCTCTCAGTCTCCCATTCTTTGCCTCTTGCTCAGCAGCAGGGACCTGGAACAGAAACAAAATGAACATTTCTTGAAAATGGCATTTGAAGACAAAAATGAAAACTAGCCAACTAAAACTAAAAGGGCATGTACATTTGATGAGTTTGTCATCCTGCAAATGGACTATTCAGTGAGTTGGCTTTTGGCAAACTAGTTTATCACAGATCACAGGAGAGCTGGGACAAGGCTGGTGGAACTAGGCAATGGAGTCATAGCGAGACTTGGTGCTCTATCAGCTCAGGGATCTTGAGGACCAGACTCACTAGACAGGGCCCGGGTAAAGGGTTCTGGCCTTCCCTTCTCTGTTTATCTGATTTCCTGGGGATGAGGTGGTGACACCAGGTCTCCAAGAAACTGGACCTGGAGGTGCCTCAAGTCTCCAGTCACGTGACCCTGATGTACTGTATTGGCCTGACCTCAGCGAGACGAAGCTTTCAGTTCTGAGAGGGTCCCATCAGAGCAGCCCCTGAAGCTCGGAGGGCGGCCAATCAGAGGGCAGCTAATTGCAAGATATTTTATTGACTCCTTTGGCCTTGTTTTTCATCAAGACAGTCCCCAGCATATGTTTAGAATGGTTAATAAGGGAAGTTTTACATTTTTAATCACCACGGCCCTCCCTGAAATTTGTAGCCCAAATTTTACAACAACTTGCCGGCCCTGAGATAACACAAATATTTTCCTCACATTTGCACTTAATTATCAAATGAGAGAGGCACTGGCTTCACTTAGTCCACTGGGGATGGCCACAGGCACCTCCTGAGTCCCTCAGATCCTCCATCCTTGGTCAGGCTTCTGAGCAAGCCCCTCCAGGGCTGCTGAGTGATTGGGGCACCTTGGAGGAGCTCCCTGAGATGGGAGGGACCCAGTAGAAGTGGGAACCAATGTACTGGGGTATTCAGGATCTTTTCCAGTCCCTCCCCGTGATGCAGGGCTCAGCCACCCTCCAAGAAACTTCTCAGATGGAACGCCTTATCTGCCACCTAGTGGCTGTGTGACTTGGGTAGACAACCTCAGATTCCTTTTCTGTAAATGGGGTCAATAATTTCAGTTTTGCAGGATGACCATAAGGATTCATTGAGGTAACAAAGCACATGATAGATCTGTGCCCTGTAACTATTATTCTCTTCCTTTTGTCCCCTGGATTCTTACTGCACAGGGATAGGCTTGGGGAAGTACTGAGACTGAAGAAACAGGGACATCAGGGAAGGAGAATGAAGCCAGGTGGGAAGGAAGCCAGGGCCTGAAGGAGTGTCTTAAGCAGAAGTCTTTGGTTGCAAAGGACAGAAACTCAAGTCAGAATGGGTTTTAATGGTTCTCATCAGTGAGCAGCCTAGGGGTTGGGGTTTGGTGTTGGGCTTCAGTGCTGCTAGATCAGGGTTCTGACACCCTTATTTCCATCTCCTGCCTACCTTTTCCCCAGGCCATGTTTCCATATCGGAGTTCTGGCCACCTCAGAACCTTCACATCCCCCACAGGTCATCCCTATGGCTCATGGCCACTCCTCAAACCATCTCCATGGCCTAGAGGAGGCGTGTGCTGATTGGCCATCCTCTGCTACTTGGTCACTGTTGGAGCTGGGCAGATGGTATAAGCCTTACCTGAACCTTGTTTCTTTGCCATCTGGGGCCTATATATAAGAATCCCCCTTTTTGCTATTTCATCTTTCCTCTTTTCCAGTGATATATACTACAAAAAAGAAAAAGAAAAAAGCCTGGAGCAATGGGTGTCACTCAAGAAACTCATCATCTATTTCAGATTGACCTCACATCCTTTTCACCAGCACCTCAGGAAGCCTCCTGAGCTGAGCTGAGTCTCCCTGGGGAGTAGGTGTGTAGAGCGAGGCAGAGAGAGAATTATGGGGCAGACATACATGCGCTGCTGGTTGCACATCCCTATGTAGCCATCTGTAAAATGGGCCATTCTCAGTCTCTGAGGCCAGATTGAGGATGCACAAAGATGACCAAAAACAGCACACCGCGTCCTCAGAGAAGAGCAATTTCTCAGCAACGGCAGGGCCACTGATAGCCTGGGATTCTACAGCTGGGATGACTAGCACCCTCACTGTTGTCCACCATACTTCCCAGTTTCCAGAGCACCCTGGAAGCTCTGTAACAGAGTTCAGAGGCCCATCTGTAGAAGAGGAGACTGAGGCTCTGGGAGGCAAATAGCTTATCTCAAGGGCGCCCTAGGCCGAAATAGAATTCAGACCCAGGTAGTCTGGGTCTGGTTTTGGGTCTTGGGATCAGCAGTGTGCTCCCTGAACCAGGTCTGGCTCTCTGAGTGCCCTCTCTCCTGTTCTCAGGGCTGCCACCTCCTCCTGGACCACTGGGGTCTGCCAACCCTGATGCCTTTGAGCTGGGCAGCTACTGCTCTGGCCACATGAACAGGGCCCACGCCCTCCCAGCAGCCTTTCGGAGTTGGGCTCAACTTCTGGCTTTACCTCTTTCTTGTCCTTGTTCCTTAGACATGCCCTTGGCTGGTCATTAAGGCCTCAGACAGGTCCCTGTCAGGGACCCCAGTTCTATGCAGGACATGAGCACACAGAGAACAGGGCTCTTCCCAAGGTTGCCCAGCCCATCAGAGGAAAGCCAGGGCACAGAGTCAGGCTTGAGGAAGGCGGACTGCTTACCCTTTCTCCTAGGGCCATGTCTGTCTGACTGACATTATTCATGTATCAGGGCACAAGTTGTGTGACAGGGTGTATGCATCTGGGCCAGGCCTTGCCCGCCTCCTCCAGCCACAGCCCCTCCTTCATGTGGCTGCCACATTTTCCCTTTTAGTTCTAGCTTTCCCACCAGATTGTCACCTCATGGCCCACCACTGAGTGCCCAGGCCTGGAGCAGTGCTTGGAGACAGTAGCTGCTCCACAGCAATCTCTGTACCGACTGAGGGACCAGAGACCCTGGGGTGCTGCCCAGAGGAAGTGGCACTTGGGCCAGGCCTTAATGAGAGGCCAGAGCCTGACACAGAGAAGCCCTCAGTATTTGTTGAGTGACTGAAGGATGTCCATCATTGTCTCCTTCAGCTTGATGTGTGTTTTCTGTCTGTTTCTTTCATCCAGGAAACACTGTCCAGAGGGCCCCCTGTGCCACCCAGGCTGGGTGGGAAGGCATAGTGGGAAAGCCAGAGAGGGTCTAATGGGGAGGCCACAACAGCTAACAACAGAATGACCAAGGTGTCCGTTGAAGGATGGCCCAAGGCTGGTGGGGTGGCATCAAAAGCATCACAGACCTCAATGCCTTGAGAGTCTGGATGGATGACAGTGCCTTCACCAAAGGGGGTCTCCAGTGTGCAGGCTGCTGGTGCAGGGAGATGCATGTGGGACAGCCAAAGCAAAGCTGGACAGCACCTAGCTTGGTGTTCTGCAGATTTTCATGGGAGGAGGTCAGAGGCTGGGATGGACGTGTATTCTTATGCTCAGTGAAGATGCTGCCCCTCCAGCCCCCCACTTGGCCCTGCATTCCATTGGGTGAGGACACCCAAGGCCTTCTGCCAGAGCTGCAGCCATCCGCCAGGAGAATGTTTCATGTCCCAAGCGGAGGCCAAAGGCATCAAGAACAGAGCATGGCATCTTGCTGCCCCTGAAATAAAAGCCCTCACATTGCAGCCTTCAGGATGAGCTTCTTTCCTCTCTAGTTCCTTCCTTTCATAAATGGAGCAGAGGGTTTCAAGCTCCTTATTTATCCAGAGACCACCACACTCCTGGATCCAAGGACTGGAGATCCTCCTCCACTAAGACTTTAGGCCCCACTGCAGCCCTCAAGAAAGTATCTGCACAGAGCCAAGGTCTGCTTGCTGCTGCAAGTTTGTGTCCCCCAACAGCTGTGCAAATTCAGTTCCACTTCCTTTCTCTCTTACCCTATCTACTCCCCAGTCCCTATCTACATCCCAGCCTGGCCTGCAGTCAAGGATGGTGCCCGGGGGCTCTCACTTGTTGTGACTAGGCATCAGCTCTTTCCCTTGCTGTGCCCAGCTCACTCCTGTGCAAGTTAAGGGCAATAGCAGTACTTACCCCGGGGTATTTGGAAAAACAGAAGCCACATGCCCAGCTCCCACACACAATATTTTTAACTTTCATTTAACTAAAATGAATCAATACACCCACTTTGAAGGAAGGGGTGGCAAATCTAAATGAAAGAAATTGTGAGTTAAACCTGAGCTGTTCCCCAAGGAGTCCCAAACAAGATGAACCAAAAAAGCCCAAGCAAAATTACATCATAATTAAAATGCCAAATGTTAAAGACAAAAGATCTTAAAAGTAGCAAAAGAAATTCAGTTAGTTAGATATAAAGGTGCTCCCATAGGACTATCAGCTGATTTGTCAACAGAAACTTTTCAGGCCAGAAGAAAATGGCATAAAACATTTGAAGGGAAGAAAAACAAAAACCTACAACCAAGATTACTTTACCCAGCAAAACTATCATTTAGACTCAAAGGAGAAATAAAGAGCTTCCCAGATAAGAAAAAGCTAAAGGGATTAATCACCATTAAACCAAGATTACAAGAAATGATAAAGGTCTTCTTCTCTAAGTAGAAAAGATAAAAAATCTTTCTTCCTTTCTAGGAAAGAAAACAAGTTTCCGTGACAAAAGCAATCAACTATAAAGCTAGTATAGGGTTAAAAGTCAGAAGTAGGAAGAGCATGTATAATTATAAATTAAGGGATACAAACACACAAAAGGAGTGAAAAGAATGACAAAAACTGTGAGTAAAAATTGTACTGATTTTAGAATGGCTTTGAACTTAAGCAACCACCAACTTTAAATGGGCTGCTATAAACATAGCATGGTATATGTGAAGCGCATGGTAACCACAAACCAAATATCTGTAAGAGATATACAAGAAATAAAGAGAAAGGAATCCAAGCATAATGTTATGGAAAGTCACAAGCATAAGAGAAGAGCACAGGAGGATAAAAAAGGAACAGAGATGAACTACAAAAATAATCAGAAAACAGTAACATGACAATAACTACATACCTATTAATAAGTACTTTAAACATAAATGGACTACATTGTTTCAATCAAAAGACATAGAGTGGCTGATGGATTAAAAAAATAAGACCCATACATATGCTGTCTATAAGAGACTCACTTCAGATATATGCACACACAGATTGAAAGTAAAAATGGAAAAAGTATTTCATGCAAATGGAAATTAAAAATAAATCTAGGGTAACAATATTTCTATCAGTGATAAAAGACTTTAAGACAAAGGAGAACATTTCATAATAATAAAGGGATCAACAAGAAGATATCATTCTTGTTAAAATCTGTGCACCCAATGTAGGAGCACCTAAATATATAAATGAAATATTGATGGATATAAAGGAAAAGAACAGTAATACAATAGTACTGGGGACTTTAACAACTTGTTGACATCAATATATAGACCATCCAGATAGAAAATAACAGTGGCCTTAACTGACACATTGCACCAGATAGACTTAATTGATATTTTTAGGACATTTCACCCAAAAGCAGCAGAATATACATTTTTTTCAAGGACGCATGGAACATTTTTTAGACTAGACCACATGTTAAGCCAGAAAACAAGTCTCAATAAATTTAAGAAGATTGACTCATATCAAAGAACTCTGATCATAATGATATGAAATTAGAAATTAATTACAAGAAAAAACTGAAAAACAAACATGTAGGCTAAATGACATGCCACTAAACAATGAATGGGTTTAAAAATGAGGCCAAAGAAAATATGAACGATACCCTTAGACAAATGAAAATGAAAACACAGTGACCCCAAATCTAAGGGACACAACCAAAACAGTTCTAAGAGGGCAATTCATAGCAATACAGACCTACCTCAAGAAACAAACAAGCAACACTCAAACAATGTAACTTTACACCTAAAGGAATTTGAAAAAGAAGAACAAAGCCCAATAAGAGTAGAAGGAAGGAAATAATAAATATCAGAGTGGAAGTAAACAAAATAGAGGCTAAAAATATAGAAAAAATCAATTAGACCAAAAACTGGTTCTTTGAAAAGATAAATAAAATTGATAAACCTATATCCAGGCTTATCAAAAAAATTGAGAGCAGATTCAAAGAAATAAAATAACAAATAAAAGTGTAGAAGTGACAACAAACACAATAGAAATACAAAGGATTATAAGACTATACTACAAATAATTATATGCCAACAAATTGACAACCTGGAAGGAATAGATAAATTCATAGAATCAAACTCTTTCCAAAAAACTGAAGAAAAAGGAAGCCACCTGAACACATTTTACAAAGCCAGCATTACCTTGACACCAAAGCCACTACAGAAAAAGAAAATTATAGGCCAATATTCCTGATGAACATAGAATAAAAAATTCTCAACAAAACATTAGCAAACTGAATTCAGCGATATATTAAAAATATAATACACCATAAACAAGTGGGATTTATTCCTGGCATACAAGATTTGTTCAATATCCACTAATCAATTAATGTTATACACCACACACACACACACAAATGATGTGTTCATATCAATAAATGCAGAAAAAGCATTTAACAAAGTTCAAAATCTATTTATGATAACAACAGCAAAGTGGGAATAGAGGAAACATAACAACATAATGAAGGCCACAGCTTACATCATACTCAATGGTGAGAAGCTAAAAGCATTTTTTTTTTTTAAGATCAAGAGGACAAGGATGTTCACTTTCACCAATTTTCTTCAACATTGTATTTGAAGTTCTGGCCACAGCAATCAGACAATAAAAAGTAATAAAAGGCATTCAAATTAGAAGGAAGAAATAAAACAATCATCATTTGCAGATGACATGATACTATATAGAGAGAACCCTACAGATTCCACTAAAAAATCTATTAGAACTAATAAATGAATTCAGTAAAGTAGGTTACAAAATTAATAGTCAGAAATCAGTTGCGTCTTTATACACCAATAACCATCTATCAGAAAGAGAAATTAAGAAAAAAATCCCCTTTACAATTGCATCAAAAATACCTAGAAGTAAATTTATTCAAGGAGATAAAAGACCTGTACTCATAAAAGTATAAAATACTGAAGAAAGAAATTGAAAAGGACACAAATAAATGGAAGGCTATGCCATGCTCATGGATAAAAAGAATTAACATAATTAGAATGTTCACACTACCCAAAGCAATCTACAGAGTCAATGCAATCTTTATCAAAATACCAATGGCATTTCTCAAAGAACTAGAACAAATAATCCTAATATGTATATAGAACCACAAAAAAAAAAATCCTGAATAATCAAAGCAATCTCGAGAAAGAACAACATTAAAGCTACCTGAAATCAAACTACACTACAAGTAATCAGAACAGTGTGGCACTGGCATAAAAACAGAAACAAAGATCAATGGAATAGATTAGAGAGCCCAGAAATAAACCCACACCTATATGATCAATTAATCTATGGCAAAGAAGGCAAGACTATAAAGTGGGGTAAAGATAGTCTTTTTAATAAAGTGTTGGGAAAACTGGACAGATACATGCAAAATAATGAAATTAGATCACTATCTTACACTATCTTATACAAAAATAAACTCAAAATGGATTAAATATAAGACCTGAAACCATAAAACTAATAGAAGAAAACATAGGCAGTAAACTCTCTGACATTGTTCTTAGTAATACATCTTTGGATATGTCTCCTCTGGCAACAGAAACAAACAAAATCAATAAACAAATGAATTACATCAAACTGAAAATCTTTTCCCCAATGAAGGAAACCATTGATAGAACAAAAAGACAACCTACTGAATGGGAAAATATATCCACCAATGATATATCTGGGGAAAGGTTAAAATACATAAGGAATTCATACAACTTAACACAAAAAAAAGAGTGACAATTCAGTTAAAAAATGGGCAGAGGACCTGATAGATGTTTGTCTAAGGAGAAAATACAGGTAGCCAATAGGCATATGAAAAGATGCTCAAAATCACTATTCATCAGGGAAATACAAATTAAAACCACAATGAGCTATCACCTCATACCTGTTAGAATGGCTACCATCAATAAAACAACAAACAAAATGTTGGTGAGGATGTAGAGAAAAGGGAACTCATGCACTTTTGGTGGGATTTTAAATAGGTGCAGCCACTATTTTAAACAGTATAGAGGTTTCTCAAAAAACTAAAATTAGAGCTACCATATGACTCAGCAATGATACTTCTGGGTATTTAGCTGAAGAAATCCAAAACAGGAATTTGAAAAGATATATGCACCCTTGTCTGATGGTGATCAAAGATATAGTGGCCACCGTAATTAGAAAGTATTTTGGATTAACAAACAAGGCAGTCTTCATACAATATAACCAAATTTATTGTAGGGTAAATTGCCTACAAGAATAGGATTGGAGTGGACAGCAACCTAGCAATCTGCACAGATAGTCTCTGTGACCAGATAGTAGTTACCATAAATGTTTTATAGTATAGCTAAAGTACTAATGATTGACAAGAAAAAGGGACATAAAATGCTGTCTATACCAGGAACCATATGTTCTAGTGGTCTTCTGTTGGATGATTGCTTATAATTGGTGCCAACACCAGTTTGGTATTTATCTCAGTTTTCATGTCATTCTGGCCATTGCTGACAAGAATCTTTATGATTATATTGTGTAACTTTAAAGAACATAGACAGTCATTAACTATAAGGCTTTGATATGCTGACCAAGAATAGTTAGGTTATCAGAGTTCACAGCATAAAAAATTGGAACTGAAAGAATCAGGGGTACAAAGATGGAGTCAATCTTATTCACATCAACATCTATACACACCCCTGTGTTCACTGCAGCATTATTTACAATAGCCAAGATAAGTGTTTATTGATAGATGAATGGATAAAAAAGATGTAGTATATATACAGTGGAATATCATTCAGTCATAAAAAATGAAATCAAATTTTGCCATTTGCAATGACAAATGGCCTAGAGGGTTTCATGCTAAGTGAAATGTCAGACAGAGAAAGACAAATAATATGATTTAATTTATATGTGAAATCTAAAAAACAGAATAAAAGAACAAACAAAACAGAAATAAACTCATTGATACAGAGAACAAATGGATAGTTGTCAAATGGGAGTGGGGTATATAGGTCAGCCAGGGATTAATCACCTTTGTGTGCCAAGTGATGGGGACCCCGGGCTGGCAGGTAGGGCTGGTTGGGGCCCAGAGTCAGGATGGGAAGGCTGAGAATGGTAGGCAGAAGCCCAATGTGGCCTTTTAAAGATACGGTCCAGAAGTCTAGGCAGGACAGCCCAGATGTGAGCTAGCAGGCATCACCTCACATCTATCTGGTTTACTAGCCTGGCAAGTGGTAAGGATCATGGCCCCAGCACATAACATGGAACAAGCAAAGGACCCTTGCCCTCATCTCTGCCCAAACGGAAATTTCTGGAGCCCTAAGAATGGCCACATACTCATTTCCACAGTTCAACCTCTTGGGTCAGCATCATGTGTATCTGGGGCCGTACAAACATTCCCTCCCTGTGACCCAGAAATTCCAGGAATGGGTCCTAAAGAAACATTGGTGGTTTTACACAGGGACTCTATTGAGGGGACAGTTCCACACCCTTGTTTACAAGGGAGACAGGAGATGGAGCCAAACTCAAGCTGGGATTCCGAGCAGCTGTCAAAAGAGTGACTGTGATGTGGAGGAATATTTGAAGATCTAAAAACACACTCAAGAGAAGTGTTAAGTGGGGTGGTGGTACATATTTTATAGAACAGAGTGTATTTTTATGTAACCAAAAATCATATATATACCTAGTCACAGGCACACATTTAAAGAAGAGCCTGGCCAGAAAATATCCTCAAATATTAACACTGGTTAATCTCTAGGGAGCTAGGATGGTGGATAATTTTACTTTCCTTGTGCACTGCTGTTATTTTCTACAGTTGATACCGTGAATATGTATTACTTATTTATTAAGAGGGAGAGGGACAGTGGAACAAAGAGGTGTGTGGCCTTCCCTGCCCATTTGGAAATTGAGGTAGATTCCACAAATAACCCTATTTGGGGGCCTGTGACAGTCTGGAGCCACCTTGCCTTCGGCTCTTGCCCGGGTCATGCCCTCACCCCAGACACAATCTTTAGCTACCCACTGCTTTCTACAGACAAGCCCTGTGGGCTTTGAGCTGACTCCCTGGGGTGAGGACTCCTAGGAGGGGTCTCGTCACATGCCACACAACCACCAGTGCCTCCCTTCTCATTCTGTCCCTGCTCTCTTTATTTTCTTCCCATTTATTGTCAGGAACAAACAAGGCCATCCTCTCTGGCTCAATACGCAATAGATCAGAGCCACCTGTGACAGTCTGGTCCTCACCTTAGGGCTCTCCAGGTATTCCTTCCAGAAAGCACAGAGTGCCAGGAATTCTTACAGCAGCTTTTTAAAATTGCACAACGCTACGCATGCAATAAAATTACATAGACACATGAATGTATGCACGCGCACACACATTCACATGCTCGTGTGACTGGTGAAACCTGAATAAGCTTGTTGGACTGTACCAATGTTGGTTTCCTAATTTGGATGGTGGACTATAGTCATGCAAGATGTTATCATTGAGGGAAGCTGGAGAGGAGTACATGGGAACCTCCTTGTACTTTTTATTTTTCAACTTTCTACAAATATGGTTATTTCAAAGTAAAGAGTTAAAAACAAACCAAGATGCAGGAACATGCACCCAGAAGTTCTAACTTAATTAGTCTGGATTGGGGCCCAGGCATTAGTATTTTTTAAAGTGCCCCATATGTCTACCATATAGCCAGGGAGAGAAACACTGACCACTCTTCTCATTCATATTCAATAGAGGGAAACAGAGGCAGAGAGAGGAAGGGGTTTTCCCAAGGCCACACATCTACTACAGGAGGAAGGGAAGGGCTGCCCAAGGCCTTGGTTTTGCCTGCTGCTTCAGGTTGGGGCTGGAAGCTGGGGCTGAATGGGGGTGGGGAGGGGGGATTGTTGTTTTAATGTAAATTTTTATTGAATAGCGTCCAGCTTGTTGAATTGTCACAAACTAAACACACTTGTATAACCAGTTGGATCCTAAAACAGAAGATGATTAGTTCCCCAGGACCCACTCCTGCCCCTGCCAGTCACAACCCCAACCCTCCCTGACTTCTTATAGTACAGAGCAGTTTCTCCTGTTCTTGAACTTTGGATATATGGTTGGGTGCTGGTCAGAACCCGTGCCAGGGAACAGGACTGGAGCAGCCGGTTTATTCTGAAAGAAAAGGAAGTGGTCTCCCCAGGAGCCTGATAAAATAGAGCTGGGTGGGGGGCTGGTCTGAGAGAGCATTCAGAGAAAGGGCTGTCCGCAGTGCAGTCGCCTTGTCCAGAATAGGCTGTTGGTTTCCTGAGCGTGTACTGAAGGCCAGAGGAGGAGCTGGAGCTCTGCTAAGCTGACCAAGAGCTCTGCGTTCACAGGCTGGTTAGGGGTCTCTCAAAGTTCCTGGGTTCCCCGAGCAGGGGGAGATGAAACTGCTCCAGCAGGAGGTACAGAGGAAAGAATTTGGACTTAGGGCTGAACAAGTCACCTCTCGGAACCCCAGTTTCCTCATATATAAAATGAGGATTTTATATATGTGAATAAAACAAGTATCTATTAAAATAGAAATATTTAATTTGTATACTGTTGTATCACATTAATACAATCTGTATTGTTTATGTAATATAATATAAGCTATATTGAATACTGTATTAATTTTTTCAATTTTATACTAGTTATAGCTGCCATTTATGCAATTCTAACACTGTTCTAGGTGCTTTAAATGTAGTAACCTGTTTAATTGTCACAAAACACTACAGATGAGGTTCAGAGAGTTTCGTTAATTTGCCCAAGGTTACACAGCTGTATATAGCAAAGCTGGAATCTGAACTCTGGCCCATTTGGCTCTACAGTTCATGTCTTAAATTTTAAGCTCTAACATCTCAATATGTACTATTATATATAATAATAATAGCTATGTAAGTATCTCAAATAATAGATACACTAGCACTTTCTGATTCACAGAACACTTATTGTGGGCAATATCTCATGGCAATATCTGGAATGAGAAGGAGGGAAGGCCTGCCTTGTCAGCTCTGTCCCCCTCTGAGAAAACAGTCACCCATCCAGAGTAGGCACAGGACAGTGAACAGTGCAGGAAGGTAACTGGAGGACATCCTGACGCCACCCCTCACATCTTTTCTTTTTGATCTTTGGCAAGACCTGTTGACATAGGCAGTTGCTGAGCCTACAGTGTGCAGGCACCTGGGGTTGCACTCTGGCTCCAAGGGAGGCAAGCCCATCTGCAGTCTCTTTAGCTGGGCCTGGAGAAGGAGGAGGTGGCCGGGCCAGGGCTTGGTTCTGCTGAACGTGGGGTCTGGCAACAA
This sequence comes from Macroglossus sobrinus, assembly GCA_004027375.1. Classification (NCBI taxonomy): domain Eukaryota; kingdom Metazoa; phylum Chordata; class Mammalia; order Chiroptera; family Pteropodidae; genus Macroglossus; species Macroglossus sobrinus. The sequence goes on from PVKZ01001705.1 coordinate 116,497, forward strand.
GCCATGCTTTGGTTGGACAGGAAGTAGCAGAATAGCAGGTCATTGTGGGGACATGGAAGGAGGGGTTTCCATCAAGGCTCTCGTGAGGGTAAGTAGGGAAATAGAGGCTTAAGCTCAGATGACCCATGTCCGGCACCCAGTGTTGACTCAGAATGGCAAAGCCCATGGAGCCAAGCACAGGCTACACAAAGCAAGTTCCCTGACCTCTGACGTGAGGAGGTAGGTGAGAGCGTGCGGGGCAGCGACAGCGGGGAGGGGTGGTGTCCCATGGGAGAAGGCAGCAGAGCATCAGATGAGAGGTACAGTCCAGTGACACCACCTCCAGGAGTGTTCTGTGTTGTACAGCTGCTCCCCAGAGGGGAAAGGGTAGGTAGGCAGTGCTGGGTAATTGGGCCTCTGCTTAGTGGAAGGCATGCCCCAGGCCCATAAGCTTAGGATACTGCCAGGCATAGCAAACGGAGGCTCTTTTTCTCCACAGTTATTCCAGATCCATTATTTGCCTCTATGAGTGGTCTACTGCTACTTATTCCCTTTTTATAAATGAGGAAACTGAGGCAAAGGGAGGTGAAGAGACTTAACATCAACCATGGCTAATTGAGGATGGAGTGGGATCTGGCTCCCAGTGGAGGGTGGAGTGTCAGGCCTAGATCCAGACATAGCTACCGAGTCTCTCAACAGGGGCTCTGGGCTCCCAGGCATGGAGGTGATGGGCCCTGCCTGTAGCCTGCAAGAACTCCAGGGCCTCTTTGGGGAAGAAGCGTGATTGTCTCAAGCCAGTCACATCTGAATCACAATCCCCACCCACCTCTCAGAGCTGTTAGACCCAGCCATAATGCTTTCTCTCTGAGCCTCAGTTTTCTTACTCATGAAGGGGAAAAAGGGAACACTCCCTCCTCTCTTCTGACTGTGCTCAACTTCTCTGGCCCACGGTTTATCGTAGGGGACAGGATCAAAGGGAGCACTGTCACAGCCATGACGGTCCTCACTGTGGGGCCAGCAGTGACCAGGATACACGAGGCCCTGTCTTTGGGGAGGAGGCACTAATAGGAAGACAGGCAGTGAACAAGCAAACAGACTAATGGCTCTGAAAGAGATAAAATTGAGTGGTAGGGTGAGAGTATTGAGGGGTTTGGGAGTGCTGCTAAAGATAAGGAAGAACTCTGTGAGTTGAAAAGTGATTGTCAAATGTGGTGACTGGGAGCACAGCGTTCCATGCAGAGGGGACAAAAGGGCCCTGGGGTGGGAATGAGATTGACATGTTGTAGGAACAGTCAGATAGCCAGGGTGGTGGGTAGGGAATAAAATGAGAGGAGGGTAGGGAGTCTGGGGACAGGTCAGGCATGGAAAGGGGTTGTCTGTGGAGGGGGAATTCATGGGTAGAGCTGTCAGCTGGCAGGCCCAGGCCTCCGTTGGGTTCAGGCTATATCTCAAGGTGGGTCATTCAGCCATGACTACAAAGACTTTGGGAGACTCCTTGTGGGACCTTGGACCTCGGCTTCCCCACTGAAAAGAGAGCAGTTGGACTTGATGTTGCCACGAACCCCTTGGGGCTGAGGCCCCTGAACTGTGTATGTGGTAGAGAAAGGGCAGCTTCTTGGCTGACTTGTCAGAAGGAAAGGAAGTACATGGTTTCCTGCATGTGGGGGAAAAATACTTTTTCAGGGCTGCCCACCTAACCCAGGACCTGTCTGGGACCACCCAATGTGGCCTGAGCGGGCATGGCCCCAGGGGCATTTGTTGTGTAAGGGGACATCAGTAACCCCTTCTCATTCACTTTTGCTACCTCTGGAGCTCCCTGGAGACTGGAAGCAGCCTCTTCACTGACCACTGCAGGTACCGTTGTTCCCTCCACTCCAGAGCCCTTCAGGGACCACTGGGCCCATGCTTTCCATCTATACCTAGGATAGGCCCCAAGCAGCCGTCAGGAGAAATTAGCCCCACCATTTGGCCCTAAAATTCCCCAGGGACCAGAGGTGCTGCTGACATGTCCTCTGAAAACAAGTACAGCTAAGAGTGGTCCCCCGAGACCAGGACTCAGGTGAAAGTCCCCTAAGAACCAGGGCTCAGCTGGAGATCCCTAAAATACAAGGGGTCAGTTCAACATTTCTAAATACCAGGGTTCAGCCAAAGATCTCCTGAGGACCAGAACTTAGCTGAAGGTCCTATGAGGACCAGGGTTCCACTGCTAGTCCTTCTGAGATCCCAGGCCGGCAGTCCCCAAAGAGCTAGCCTAGAGCAGCCCAAATGGGAAGCCCGTGGATTCTGCTGGTTTTCGGACTGTATTTGGTGGAAGCGGCAGTTGTCTGAGGGTCTCTGCCCTCATGTGCCTTTTGCCTTGATATTTCCATAAGATGTCTTTAGAAGAACACATTCTCTGTTTTTACAAGAAAGGGTTAGAGACTGCGGCATGGAGGAGGGCCCCTGGATGGAAGCAAGAGGTCTCTGCTCAGTCTAGTGGGCAGGAAAGACCAGTAACAGGCAGCTGGTCTTAGAGTAGGACTGGCACAAGGGCCAGGCCAGTGCAGTGATGGGAATCAAGGAGGTGGGGACCTCTGCGCTACATCGCAGAGGTGACTAGAAGCTGGCTGGGGTTGGGAGGCGAGGGGCCCACAGGAAAGGGCACACTTTGTGAGGACCTGTGAAGAGTGGACATGACCAGTGCGTGGAGAGCAAAGAGCACAAGAGGCAGAGGGTCATAGAGACCAGTTCCAAACCCCGGAGGTTGCATGAGGCTATAGGCAGGGGCAAGGGAGTGGCCTTCGGGGCACTACTTCCCTGAGCCAGCTCAGGGTTGGAGAACCGAGAGCCGGCCTGTACATGCTCATACGCATGTGCTCACATGCTCATATAAGCCTGTACATGGACACTCCACAGCCACATATAATAATAGTAGTTGTGTATGTTTGATGAAAGCTGGCAGTGTCCTGCTTCTTCACAACTACATAATAAGACTGAACTATTATTAACCCATTTTACAGAAGTCACTGTTCAGGATTCTCAGCAGGCGAGCAGACCTGGAATTTGAACTCAGATCCTGGTGTGAACACTGCCCAATGCTACAGCACACTCCTCACCCATGTGTGTACACCTCCTCATACCACCACTACTCCTTGTATAGTCATTGCTCAATCACATATACACATGGATTCCAGAACATATGCACACTCGTTTCCTCATTCAGTCAGACTCTTGTACTATCACTCTTACACATGGGCTCCTACACTCAGGCGCCCCTGCTTGGCTGGCCCAGGGTGCCCAGCAGATGTGTGAGTGTCCATGGCAGGATGGGCTGGCCCAGGGTGAAAGGTTCATAAACTTCTAAACACAGCTGAGCCCCTGGCTTCTCTGAAACCACCCACATTGCAGACAGCAGTCCTTTCTGCCAGCTGGCCAGTGAGTGCCAAAAACCTACTATCCTCTCTTCAGTTCAGAGCCTTCCCCAGCTTGGTTCTGGGAGTAGGTCTCTTTTCCCAGAATATCTGTGTACTCAGTAGGAGCTGTCATAAGTCTCCTGCTCCCTCAGATTTAACTCAGTTCACTCTCAGCTCTCACCAGACAGGGCAGGTGGTCGCAGTCAGGGAGTGGCCATAGTAACCACCATCCCTCCAGGCTGGGCACACCTCACCTTATAGCCAATGGCCCAGTGCCACCTCAGCACTGGAGGTCAGGGTTTGGGGTAGAGCAGAGACAGCAGTACTCGTGGGCTCTGCCTCTTCTTCTCCTTTACTCAGCCATCATTTCCTGAGGTACAGGTCACTGAGGATTCATGGTGAACAGTCCTGCTTTGTAGAGTTATTCTGTCAGGCAGGGGGACAGGCAGCAAACCACAAAGGAATCGGTTTTAAATATAATGTGTCAGTTGATAAGTGCTATGAACAAAACTCAGTTCGGGGTGGGAGGGCGATCGGGGAAGCCTCTCTAAGGAGGCATCATTTCACCAGACAGCAGGAGGGAAGGGGGTGTGCCATGTGACTACCTGGAGGCAGAACATCCAGGAGCTGGGGACAGCCTGTGCAGAGATCCTGAGGTGGAGCGTGCTTGGCCTGTTTGAGGAGTAGCAAAGAGACAGGTGCTAGATGGGAGCTGCCCCCATCCCTGCAATCTCGCTCTCTCATGTATCCTAACTTCCAACCTCTCCAGCTCTGCCTTGGGACGTAGACAGAGCTGGTCTGCATGTTTCCATTTCATAGATGAAGAAAACAGATCCAGAGACCAGAAGAGTTTTGGTGCCAGACCCAGGACTGGGGCTCAGGGCCCCCACATAACCCCTTTGTGCACCACCTACCTGGTCTCTATGCCACTGGCTCTGCGGCTCGTGGGGGGCCTCTGCGAAACCCAGCCCCTGAGCTCTGGTAGAGGCAGTGCCACATGGTCAGGCCCCTCCTGGGGAGGCCCTGGAGGCCCTGTTCACAGCTTGGGAATTCAGAAACAAAGGCCTCAGCCATTAATTGCCTCCTTTCAAAGACACAGCCAGCTTCCTCTGCTGAGATCGTGACAGGGAAGCTAATGTCCTTGTTGTGGGAGAGGGACGGAGTGGCTCTTCAGGGTGGCTGGCCCAGCCTGTGCTACCTTGGCAGATAGGCTGCTGTTGCCCTCCTTCTCCACCTGCCCTGTGGTTTGCAGCCCAGTTATTGGGTGACTCATCTCACCCCAGTATGGGGCATCCTGTGTCTAGCCTGGGCTCATTCCAATGATACTGGGCCTGCCCTTTCCCCTCATTGGGCTTCATGCTCCCAGTTGTACAAAGGGTGCTCGGAAGAGGCCATTTTGAAAGGCTTTCCTGTTCTAGCCATCCATAACAGGGTATTTCCAAGGAAAAATTACTTTCTAGAGCAGGGTTTCTCAGCCCCAGTACTACTGACATTTGGGCCTGGATTATTCTTTGTCGTGGGAGCTGTTCTGTGCACTGTAAGCTGTTTACTGCCATCTAAATGTCACTAGAGGCCAGAAGCAGCTCCCTCTCCAGTTGGGACAAATTACAATTTTTCTAGACATTGCCAATGGTGACCTGGCAGGCAGTGGGGAGGGGGCGGGTGGTGGTAAATTGCACCTGGTTGAGAACCACTGCTCTTGAAGCAGCATGTTTGCCCGGGAAAGACTGAGGAAATACCCTCTTGAGGCCAGTAACTTTAATCTTTGGCTTTGCCCAAGCTCGGAGCTGGAATCAGGCCCCCTGGTTCCTCACCAGCCCTTGGAAGCCCTGGCTCAGCTCCAGCTCCCGCCTAAGGCCCATGTCTCCTGGACATCATCCCTCACACATGAGGACGTGAGTTTTTTGAGCCTCTGTTTCCTCATCTGTGAGCAGGTCAGGGTTCCTCATACAGATGCAGTTGGACCACAGCTTTGTCAATGATGTTGAGCAAAAAAGGGACCCAAAGTAGTAGGGGGTACTCTAAGACACTTTCATTCTGCTATCCAACTTCCTCATTCCTCCAACAAATGATGACTAGGCACCTTGGGTGGGCCAGGCACTGTGCTGAGCTTGGGGATGGGCCATGAAAAGAGAAATAAGTTCCGCCTGGAAATGTTTGTGCTGCAGTTGTGGGGGTGAAGGTAGGGAAGAGGCAGCAAACAAGTAAATAAACAGGATCATTGCAGAGGATGGCATATCCAGGGGGGAAAATCAGATGGGGTGGGAATGAAAGGGGCTCATAAAGTCAGGAAAGGCTCTGAAGAGATGTTGAGGTACAGTCTGATAGATGATACTGGGAGGACCCCTCTGGCAGAGGGACTGCAAGGAAGGCCTGAAACGGTATAGTGAATTAGAGGACATGAAAGGGGCCATGGTCTGGGTGTCGGGCGCCTCAGAAAGGTCAGATGGTTAGCAGGAGCCAAGTCACGGAGGGCCAGTTGATGGATCCGGACTTTGTGCTTTATTCTGAGAGCAGCAGGGGGCCGTATGAGGGTGTGGAGCATAAGAGTGATATTTGAAGGTCCCTGCAGCTGACATGTAGGGAATGGTAAGAGGGCCACCAGAATGGAAGCTGGGGACCTACCAGGATGAACGGAGAGATGGGAGCTGGCCTCAGTGTTTCTGCTCCATCATCTAGGTCCTTGGGTCCATGGTCCCACCCATTTCGTCTGTCGTTCCCCTGTCTCTGCCCAACAATGCCCCTAGCTATCCACAGCCCTCAGCCCAACAGCTCCCCTCTCTCCCTTGCTAGCATCAGGAGTCCCCTCCTGGCAGCCAATGAGCGACTGCCACTGAGGTTCCATTTTAGATTTTATCAATGTGTCTCTGTCACCCGGGCAACCATGTGGGGCAGCACTGTCAGTCTTTCTCTGCTGCCTTTCAGAACAGAGCTGCTCCCACCCACACCATGTGGCTACATGGTGAGTTTTTGCTCATGCGGTCTGAACCGGGATTCCATCAAACGTAACTGGCAGACAAGGCTGCATTTGTCTGTCATCTTACCCTCTCCTTGCTTTACTCCCTGTATCTTTCTGGCCTCAGCCACTCCAGGCCAGAGAGGTGAGTGGGCAACTGCCCAGCCAGGTGCTCACACAGCCACCAGGACTCTCAGGGCCTGGTTCAAAGAAGGGGCTTACAGAGCTGCTGTCAGGAGCTCCAGCATCCAGGACCCCCGAGATGATGGGCCAGAGGACCCCACAACTTGGCGCAGCCAGGGCTGCCTCAGTTTGCCCCAGAGATCCCCAGAGGATTTCCAAGAAAGCACCAGCCTCTAGAGACAGCAGCAGTCCGAGACTGCTTGGGAGAGCCGCGTGAGCGAGCTGCTGGGCTTTTGTGTGTGCTGCTCTTTGTACTGGAGGCGTGTGCTGCAGGAGCTGGCTGGCCAGGGCTGGCCCATGTGAGTGGGGCCTCTGTGGCAGGGACCAGGGCAGGCGAGCCCCTCAACTCGCATCAGCCCCTCCCCAAGTCTCAGCAGAGGCACCTCGGTGGTCTGGTGGCTGGAGACGGAAAGGTGAAAATGCTCAAGTTCAAGGCCTTTTGCCTGGATTACTGGCAGTTTCTGTGCCTGCAGCAGCTGCACGGAGTCTATAAAAGGTATGTAGACCCTCTGGGGGAGATCTCTGCCATTAGAGTAAAGGGCAGGTTCACCCCGAGCCTGCTGACTGCAGGGCTTCTTCATCTTGGCACAGGGTTCCTGCTACTGGCTGAGAACAGTGGCAGCATTTGCTGCAGGTCACTTTACAACTCGGCTTAATGATACCTACCCTTCTCTCCCTCCAGCCCTGAATTGATAGGATCTCTGTAGAGAAGTAGTTGCCCCAGAGTGCTTTGTGGCCAAGCACTGTTTCATTGTTCCTTGTTGCTAAGATCAGCCCTGGAAGGGATTTACTACCAAGTAGGTCTGCCCGGTAGGTGGGCAGTCCTGTGGGTCCAGAGGTCCCTGGTCTGGCCCTGCCACAGCGTGCTCTCTCCGACCTTACAAGCGGCTTCTATGACTAACGGGTTCAACTGCCTCCCAAGCAAGGATTTGAGACTTATTTTGGGGAGGCAGAATAAAGGGATCTTGGTCTGCTCTAGGAGACCAGAGTACAACTCCCTTCCCTTGTACTGTGGACAGGTCATCTTTCCTCTTTGTCCCCAGTTTTCTCCTCTTTAAGAATTTGGGCTTGATGATGCACAGTGGCATTTGAGGAATGTTCCCTGAGGTGGTGTGGACCCAGATACCACAACCCAAATGTTAAGAAACCTGACAACGTCTTCCACATGTGCGTTCTGTCCCCACGCACACCTTGACCAAGAAACCTTGGTGCTGAGGCTATCAGGAAGGGCATCACAGAGCTGTTGCTGTGACAGCCTTCAAGGGCATGTAACGAAAGACCTTGGAGAAGGGAATGGGAATACTGCTATTCTGAGGGAATTAGTTTTTCCTGATTTCACACTTTGTGAAGTCCACTGCTGTTAGTATTTTAGCAGTTTTAGGGAAGCGTGGGAACTTTTCTCTTCCAGTGGGCTTTTTCTGAAAGAGCGGATACCGAGGGTCTCATGTTAGCCTCAGAAAAAGAACTCCAGCTCTTGGGTGGGTGCCAGGGAGAGAGGCACATCAAAGCACTGACTGGTGATAATCACTGCAAGTGACTGGCCTTTCATTAGTACCCCAGAGTTTGTTCATATAGCCCCAGGGTGCCTGGAATGTTCTAGCTATTTAGTGTCTGCTGAGGATGGGGCATTTTACCTGATTGTTGCACATGGCGAAAACCCAGAGACTTTCAAAGGGCAGGTGCGTTCAGGTGGTCATGAGCGGCCATGGAGGTAGGAGGGGCACTGGAGACTAGAGTCCAGGACCAGGGGCAGGACTTTGTGCTGCACAGTGGGGAGCCCATGAAGGGTCTTAGGGAGGAAGTGGAAAGTTAATAGTCACCTCTGGGAATTGCATGATCCCATGTAAGTCCTGGCTCATCCTCCAGGGGGCATGAGTGGGACTCCCCTTTGACCCCTGCCTACTGTGGGAGGTTCTTATTCAGACAGAGCAGGTTCTCTTTTCTCAAGGAGCTTGCAGCCTACAGGAAGAAAGAGAACCACTAATAAACCATGAAAGTTAAGGATGGAGGATAGAGATGGCACAAATATACCAGCAGCATGAAGGAAGTCATCTGAGAGAAATCAAGGAAGGCTTTCTACAGGAGGTATTATCTGGTCAAGGCCTAGATGTAGGAGGAGTAGGATTTTTCCAGGTAGGGAAATGCACTGTAGGCAGAGAACATGGCATGAACAAACTTGTGGAGGTGGAATGAAGCCTGGTATGGTTTAGAAATGGTCAAAGGTGAGCCTGAGGCATAGGGTACATGTCAGGGGTGAGACTGGAAAGAAAGACAGGGTGGGCAAGGATAATGCTGAGACTCACTGAGCACCTTCTATGTGTAAAGCACCATCTAAGCCCTGGCTTTTCACCAACCCCAGCAAATGGCGGATGTGAGTATATCATTACCCGAGAGAAGAAACTGAAGCACAGTGAGGAGAAGTAGCTTGCCCAGAATCCCGTGACCTGTCGGTGGGACCCCTGGGATTGCACCGGGCGGTCTGGCTGCAGAGGCCCCGTGCGGCCAGCAGAAGAGCTTCTACCGCGTGCCCAAGCAAAGGCGATGCTTGAGAATGAAGTCAGTCCTCTTTTCATCAGTTGGGTTGTTCAGAACCTTGGCTTTATGGTCTGACCTCGTCCTGGCAGAGAGCTCAGAAAGTCACTTCTCCTCCAAGTGTTCATGGGCTCACCTGTACAATGGGGGAGGGGGTGCTAGCCCGCCTCCCTTGGCTCCCATGGGGATTGACAGGGTCAATGCCAAGAAAGTGCTTAATGCACCACACTTCGTAGAGACTTAAGAATTGGTGGCTGTCCTTGTGCAAACAGATCTAACCCCAGGAAGTCTTTGTGGATGGGACTATTTGGCTTTTTTCCTGATGTATAAAAAACAGCAACCCAAAACTTTAGAGTTTGAAAGCGTATTTTTCAGACAATGCATAATTAATCACTTATAAACACAGGCTATGCCAGGCTCCCTTGAAGCTGTTAATTATTCTTCATTAGTGATCTTAAATTAATGTAAAATAATCCTGGAGCCCTGCCAGGGGCTGGGTTGGGGGAGGAGCAGAGCTGCTTCTTCCAACTAGAAAACAAAATAAATGTTCACAGGGCATCTCTGCAGTCCACCTGAGTGGTTATTGACCCTGTAGACCCTTTAGCTTTGGCCCAGGGTTCAATGTGGCACAGAGCCCTCTCTCTAGTCCCCAGAGCCCAGCAGACCTCAGAATATTCTTGTTAGTAAAATAGTTCAGGTGCAAAAAAATGTAGAATAGTGTACCCAACACTCAGCTTCAGAAATAAACTGTTAGCAATGTGGTGGATGGCCCCTGTGGACCTCCTTCAAATCCCATGTCACCTCTATTCCCCCCAGAGATAAACCTAAGCTGTACCCCTCATTTGGTGTATATATTTCCCATGCACATTTTTATAACTTGGCTAACACAAAGGATTGTACATATTTTCGAACTCTAGATACATGATATTATAACCTGTAACATGTTTTTAAATCTTTTTCAATGTGGTAAAAGACACATAATAAAAAAAATTGACCATCTTAACCATTTTTAAGTGTTCATTTCAGTGTCATTAAGTACATTCATATGTTGTACCACCATCACCATTATCCATCTGCAGAACTCTTCATCTTCCCAAACTGAAGCTCTGTACCCATCAAACACTAACTCCCCACTCCCCTACCCCCAGCCCCTGGCAACCACCATTCTAGTTTCTGTCTCTCATTTTGACTACTCTGGGTACATCATATGAGTGGGATCATACAGTATTTGTCCTTTTGTGACAGGCTTATTTCACCTAGCATAATGTCCTCAAGGTTCATCTGTGATGTAACTTGTGTCAGAATTTCCTTCCTTTTTAAGGCTGAAAAATATTCCATTGTATGAATAGACCACATTATGTTTATTCAGTCACCTGTCGATGGACACTTGGCTTCTTCCTTTTGGCTATGGTGAATGACACTGCTAAAACATGGGTGTGCAAATATCTCTCCAAGATGCAACTTGATTTTTTTCACTTAACATTTTATTGATGAAATCAATCCATGATGCTATGTGTTGTTCTCATCTATTCATTTTCATTGGTGTATAGTATTTTATTGTACAATTATGCCTCAATTTAAATATAGTAGTTCCCTCATATCCTTGGGGGCTTATGTTCTAAGACTCCCTGGATGCCTGAAGCAGTTGCCTGAAACACAGAATAGTACTGAATCCTAGTTAAACTATGTTTTTCTTTCCTGTACATGCATATCTTGTATGATAAAGTTTGACATATATTAGGTACAATATTATTAACAATAATAACTAATAATAAAACAGAACAATTATAACACTATACCATAATAAAAGTTATGTGAATGGCTTTGGGGCAATTGTTAAGTAAAATAAGGGTTACTTGAACACAAGCACTGAGATGCGGATAACTTAGCAGGCTACTAAATGACTAAAGGGCTAATAGGCAGAGATTGTGTACAGTATACAGTGTGGATACGCTAGACAAAAGGATGACATGCTAAGTGGGGTGGAATAGGACAGTGTGAGATTTCATCACTTTACTCAGAAGAGTGCTCAATTGAAGACTGAATTGTTTATTTCTGGAATTTTTCATTTAACATTTCGGACCATGGGTAACTGAAACCATGGACAGTGAAACCACGGATAAAGTGAGACCACTGTATCTGTTATGCTGCTTATATGAGGTGGTTTCCCACTTTTTGATGTTACAGACAGGTGAGCATTCTTGCACATATCTCCTTCTGCACGTGTTTGGAATTTCTGTAGGGTTTGTACCAGAGCAGTATACAAGTATCTCCAGCTTTAACTGGGCTTTTTGAAATTGCTTTTGCAAGTAGTTGTAGCAGTGTGCATCCTTACCAGCTTTAGGCGAAATCCCCCATGTCTCTACATGCTTACGTACACTTAGTATTAAAAGTCAGATGATATTTTTAATGTATAAAGGAGAAAAGGATGAAGAGAGGAGAATAGAGGCCCTCAGAGGCTCACTTACCTACTCATTCACCTGCTGATTCTCACACTGTAAACAGTGACTATACTCCGTCAGTAACTGTACTCAGCATCAGGCATTCTGAAGTGGAAGGTCAGACAAGCATGTGCGGTTTCCTTGGTCTGAGTAGTTCCAGGTCCTCCACGTAAAGGATTTTCAAGGGTGATTGTAACTCTGCGTATTCTCTTATCTCGTAAACTGACTTTGAATCCTCACTTCCAAGCGTGATGTGGATGCCACTGTCTAGCTCAGATGATACCAGCTGTCAACTTATTTCCTGATAGGTAAGTTTCACAAACCACTTCTTTTGACAATAACCAAGGCAGATGTATCTAAAATGCAGTGTGAAGACACTCAGTTTGAGAAGAGCTCCTTAAACCATGGCCACAGTAAGTAAACTCAAACTGGCAGCTCCGAGCACATAGCTCAGGAAGGTGGACAGGCAGAGATTCCAGGTCTGGTTAGAGGCTACGAGGGTGCCCCAACACACATCAATGCCCCGGGCCTCAGCTCTCAGCTGGGAAGTGCAGTATAGGGAAGAGTGGCTCAGCAGTGGGCGCCCCAGAGGCTTTGTGTCTTGAGGGAGCAGTACAGGTTCTGAAGTCAGGTTGACTGGGAATCCAATCTGGCTAGTCCCTTCGTAATAATTATTACTATTGTTACTCACTTTTGTTGAGTGTTTTTTTGTGCTGAATGCTTTACATGTGGTATTTCTGTTAATCCTCACAACAGCATTACGAAATAGATATTATCTTTTTTCCCAAATTTCAAACAAGGAAATAGAGGTTCAGAGAGGCTAAGTGACCGCTTAAGGTCACAGAGATGGAATGTGATCAGTCCAATCCAAGTAATCAGCTCTACTAATCTGCCCTGCCTTGTTTGTTATCCACACTATTTTACACTTTCTCTGGTAACCGTTCCACTTGCTATGGTTGTGAAACAAATTACTGCAAAACTTAGTGGCTTAAAACGATAGCTTTTGTTTTCCCCACGGTTCTGCAACTGAGTGGAGCCTATTCCATTCTACATCAGATGGCGCTTCTTGAGGGCTTGGGGCTGGACTCCTCAGAGACCTCACTCACCTACTCATTCTGCTGGCCATCAGCTGAAGCGCCTGCGTGAGACCTCGCCATGTGTCCTGGGCTTCCTCACAACATGAAGGCCGGATTCCCAAAGCAAGTTTCCAGAGAGAGAAAGAGAGAAAGAAGGAGAGAGAGAAAGAGGGAGAAGAGCAAGGAGAGGGCATGCTACCTTTAATGACCAGGTCTCAGTAGTCACATAGCATGTTTCTGTTGCATTTGAGTCATTGGAGTATCACAGAGTCCTTCTTATGTCCAAGTGAAGCAACTTAGACTTTAGCTTCTACCAGGAATGACAAGGTCTGGTAGAACCTATGGGACAGGAGATGCATTATTGCCATCTTGGGAAATAGTCTGCTATGGTGACCATCCAAATCACTTCTTCACTGTGACCCTTGTGTTTAAAGCTGAAATGGGCTTAGGAAAAACACTTAATGGGCACCAGAGCTCCTGGGACACAGCTGATACTTAATAAATGGTGGTTTTCTTTTTATTACACTTTTTCCATTTAGAAAAAATGCAGCTTGCTGCCAGTATTCATTTAACATCATATGCAGGAATGCTACATTTTCTAGGATTAGACACTTCCAGCGATCGAAAATTACTATATTTTTTAATGGAAATACCACTACTAAAAACAGAATGCTTTCAATATAATGATGTCATTTGTTTCCAAAGACTACTGATATACTAGAGAGAAGCGAAAATAACAATAAAAATGAGATATTTTATGGGGGTAATATTAGGACTGTAATTTGTGAGTTATCTCAGGGTACACTGCAGCCACAAGCATCTCTAGCCACAAGCATCTCCAGCCACAAGCATCTCCATTCTCAGGGCAAACAGGAAAAAGGTTAATGAAATAAGTTCAAAGAAAGTGTGGCTATTATGTCTTAGTAAGATCCCTCTGGTGGGTGGGTGGAGGGGATGGGTGTTAAGATCATGGACATTTTATTCAGGGGAATATTCTTGTTGGGACAAGACCTTATTAGGCTTTCCCCGACAAACACTTTCTGCTTTCAGTAATAGCCAGACTTTGCACGTCAGATTAATCCATATTGAGTGACTGTCTGTACCTCAGACATGTTTTGGCAGTGGATGGATGGGTCAGCCTGCCTGGGGAGGGCCATGCCAACCTGGGGGTCTCCAAATGCCCAGCCAGCTCAGAGGAGGAAACAGCTAGGCCCAAATGCTTATGAGCTGAGCCACCCTTCTGCTATTATGAGGTGTTGTGTCCCCCAGAATTTATATTTCGATGTCCTAACCTCCAGTACCTCAGGGTGTTACTGTATTTAGAGATAGGGCCTTTAAAGAGGCAATTAAGGTGAAATGAAGTCACTAGGGTAGTCCTAATCCAATATGACTGGTGTCCTTATAAGGAGAGATTAGGACATGGACACACACACAGAGGGAGGACCAGGTCTAAATGTTAACTTTATATGTCAACTTGACTGGGCCAAGGATGCCCAGATAATTGGTTAAACATTATTCTAGGTGTGTCTGTGAGAGTGTTTCTGAATGAAATTAGCTTTTAAATTGGTAAACTGCATAAAGCAAATTGGGTAGGCCTCACCCAATCAACTGACGGTCTAAAAAGAAAAGGCTGAATGAAACAATTGAGATAAGAGGTAACACCACTGCCTGACTGCCTTTCAGCTGGGACATCAGTTTTTTTCCTGCATCTGGACTCAAGCTAGAACATCAGCTCTTCCTGGGTCTTGAGCCTTCTGGCATTTGGGCTGGAAGTATACCATCAGCTCCCCTAGAAGTTCTGGAGTTCAAGATCTCTAACTTGCCAACTATAGATCTTGGGACTTGTCAGCCTCCATAATCACGTGAGCTAGTTCCTTATAATTAATAAATACATATACTTATGCATGTACATGTACACACACACACACACACACACACACACACACACACACATATTCTATTGGTTTTTTCTCTAGAGAACCCTAATATACTATGTAAGGACACAGTGAGAAGATAGCTGTCTATCTGCCAAGGAGAGAGGCCCCAGGAGAAACCAACCCTTCAGACACCCTTGATCTCAGTCTTCTAGCCTCCAGAACCGTGAAAATTTTGTGTTGTTGTTTAAGCCTCCCAGCCTGTGGTACTTTGTTATGGCAGCTCGAGAGAACTACCATAGGACCTCTCTTTCTTCATCTATGAAGTGGTACAAAGACCCATTCTCAGGTTCATCATGAGACTCCGTTGAGCACAAAGTGTATGTATTCTCACCCTTTGTACACTCAGCAGAGCCTATGTTTCTGGTGTTTGGTGGTCATGACTGGGATTAGTGTGAGGCAAGTGAGGCATTCACCTTGGTTACAAAATTTAAGTAGGCATCAGAAAACTCAGCAATCAAGTAAGCAAAATGTCAAAATTGTATATAAAGACAAGGTGTTGTCTGATTTACAATTCTGTGTTATTATGTAATGGGAATAGTCATTTCCAAGTGGGCTACAGTTTCCTGGCCCTGCAACCCTAAGTGCCCTGCAGGGTGGGTTTATGAAGATTGACAGTGATGTGCAAATAGATTGGGCAATGTAGGGCAGTAGATATAATATTTTTCAAAAAAAATATTTTAAAGCTATATTAACTCTTTTCACTTGGTTCAGAATACAGGAGGTTATTTTGATAAGTGTATATAGGGTGCACATTTTTCCTTTTGCATCAGGCTCCAGTATGGCTCTGCATGGGGCTGCTGCTGCCCCTGAGCTGGGCTGTCCACGTGCTACATTGTCCACTTCCAAAGGGTCAGGCTGGGTGTTCTCCTTGGAAAGCCACCCTGAGAATACATTCTTCCTCTGGATATTTGTAAAGGAGTCGTAAGAATCAGGGATTGTTTCTCCATAGAGGACATCATTAGGTCAGTTGGCAACTGAATAAGATCTGAGTATTAGATAGTAGTATTGAAACAATGCTAATGTCCTAATTTTGAAAATTGCACTGTGATTATGTCGGAGGTTGTCCTTGTTTTTAGGAAAGTTACTTGAAGTAGCAGGGGCTTGATGTGGGCAACTCACTTTCAAATAATTAAATAAAAAAGTGTGTATGTGTGTGTGTGTGTGTGTGTGTGTGTGTGTGTGTGTGTGTGTGTAGAAAGAGGGAGCAAGAGAGAAATCTTATGATAAAGCAAATAAGATACAATGTTAACATGTAGGGAATCTGGGTGAAATATATATAAAAATTCTTTGTATTCTTCTTGCAACTTTTTTGTAAGTGACTTTAAAATATCAAGTTAAAAGAAAAGAAAAGAAAAAGCCAGGAGTAGCTGAGGGCTGCTGGTTGCACGTGCTCGGGCTCTTGCTTCTCCTCGAGCCCTCTGCCTTCTGTGTCTCAGCTCATCTCCACTCAAATGTCCCCTCAGCCTTCTGTGTCTCAGCTCATCTCCACTCAAATGTCCCCTCTTCAGAGAGCTCCTCTCTGATCACCGTATTTGGCGTTGCACCACCCTCCCTGGTTGTCATCTTTCACATACTCTACTTTGGTTTTTTTTATTACCCTCACCAACACTGAAATTATCTCATTCATTTGCTTAGCATTTGAGTCCTTCGTCCCTGGCTTCCAAATGTTGGCCCTTTGGGAATTTCTCTGTTCACCCCTACCCTCTGATCCCTCATGCCTGGCACACACTGGGTACTCAATAAATATCTGTGAATAAGAGAAAGGTTTGATGGTCAGCAAACGTAGAGTCTGTCCTTCCTGTCCCCCCACCACACACACACACAGACTTGCATTGTGACCTTGGGCAGTGCCTGCTCCACGTTGGGCCTCCATTTCTTCTTCTAAATGCTCTAAAGTGTTTGATTGTGTGATGCAGCAAGTCCCAAGCTGCTGCAGAGGCTCAGAGTCCCCCAGCCAAGCCGCTCTGCTGCAGGGTCTATCAGCCAGGTGGATCTACCTGCTAGCTTCTCACTGCTCCCTCCCTGAGAAGGTGAGAAAATGTGTTTTGTGGATCTTTCCTGTATGCTGGTGTTCCCATGCAAGTAGGCCCACTATGAGAAGAAGTGAGAAGTTCACTTCTCTCCCAGAGCTTCTTTGGAACAAAGACAGGGTGGCTTTTAAGCCCAGCACCTTTGGCAGGAAACAGTATCTGCCTGAAATTGAATAACATTGTCTTGTTTTCATGGTAACCTTCTACTTACAGCAAGTGATACTAGTTTTCCATTTGGGAGAGTAGTATGAAGTTTCCTTTTAAAACAAACATATTCAGGGCTGAAAACCAGTTAATTTGGTGTTTTGTGCATTGTTTTTAACTTTCTATTGTAAATTTGAAACATAGTTGGCTCCTCAGGAACCCACAATGAATCACACACCTACACCCAGAGGTGGTTGCTTTGCTTGGGGCGTTTCATCTCTCCTCTACCCAGGCCACAGTATTTTCATGCTCAGCTTTCCCAAATGGCCTCCAAAAATGTCTTTTTACAGTTGATTTTACAGTTGATTTCAAACCAGGCTCCTAATGAGCCTAATGAGTTTCACACACAGCATATGTCTCTTAAGTCTCTTTTATCTAGAAATGCCCCTTACTTTTTCATTCTTACAGTTTATTTGTTGAAGAAATTAGGCCATTTGCCTTTAGCAGATCCCACATTCAGTTCACAAAGTTCATAAGTCGTATCTGGAACAGAGTAAAGCAGTCAATACATGTTGAATGAATGAAGTAGCAAACAAACAAATAATTGGCTTCCTAGACATCATGACCTTTGAGTTCCACCTTGAAGGATAGTGTATTGGGTCGTGGCAGGATAAATGAGTTTCACTAAATAGTTTGTGTGCAATGCTGGCTGTGTTGGGGCTGCGTGCTGGGGTGAGGGTGTTAAGAGAACTTGCAGGGGAAGGGGTGGCACCTGACCTGGCAGTAGTGGGGAGGCCTTACTAGCCACAGGCCTAAGGATCGGGGAGAGAACAATTACATGAACCCAGAAGGAGAGAGAGCTATGTATAAAGGACTGCCCGCCAGGCACTGTGGCTGCAGAGGGGCACAGGAGAGGAGGAGAACTGAGCAGTGAACACTCTGACTGACCATGCCTCTGCCTCCTGTTCTCTTGCCCAGGCTCCCTACTGACCACACTTAACAGGAGACAGAACACAGGAGCCCAGATATGCTGTCCATGGGCCCGGAACAGGGTGGAGAATCAATCTGGGGCACATGGAGAGTAACCAGTATAGGTGTGCAGAATTCCTGGTCCTGGGTGGGGAGGCCAGGAAGCCCAGAGAGGCTAAGGTTGTGTTCAGAATAGGCCACTTGTAGGCGCCAAGCAGCTCAGTGCAGATGGCAGATGGCAAAGGGCCTTGTCTGACTGGCCAAGACTTGGCCTTTCTTCTGTGGGTGAAGGTCAGCCATGGGAAGGGTGGTAGGTGTTAGAATGACCGTATAGTACACAGTGGGAGATAGGCTGAAAGCAGGGAGACCACTGGAGATGGTGCACAGAAACCCGTGAAGTGGGTAGAGAGCTGATGTTGGCCTCAGAAACCCCACCATCACCTCCAGCTCACCAAGTGGGAATAGAGTGGAATGCACCTGTTTTGTGGATGAAACAGGCAGACATGGAGCAATAGCTTGCCACTCAAGTTAGAAGCAGAGTCGGGGGATTTCAGAGCCATAAGACCACAGACATTCTTCACAGGTAAGTAGGTGGAACACACCCAGCTTGGCCTAGAGGCTGATCCAAAGCTCACAGACCCTCACTTGGTCTCTAGAAGATGGGTACATCCCCAGGCCTAAAGGGGGTCCTCACCCATTGTCCCCTCCTCCTCCATCCTAGAGCTGCTGCCTTCCTTGAGTTAGTACAAACCATGAGCTGTGTCCTACCCTCACAGGCCAAGTTCACCATAGCTTTGGTGTCTCCCAGGGAACAAATGTATTCTTTTCCTTGCCTGAGTGGCAGTGACTTCACCCCCAGTGGGCTATGTGAGTCACCAGGTAGATTGAGGGGAGACAGCTGGGCAGCTCTCTGCAGATGCCGGCTTTGGCTATTGAGCTGGGGAGAGGGAATAGCTGAGAGTGTGGATGTTTCCATGCAGACCTGCCTCCTACTATTGCCCTGCCATGCCCTACAGGGGAAGGAGGGACAGCTGGTCACTGAACACCTAACACATGCCTAGGAATGCCAGGGGCTTTTGAAACGACAGCTGATATTAGCTCCTGATACCCTACAGAAAATAACCCCTGAGAGGTAAAGTCTTGTACCCAGGGTCTCACTGTTCAGCAGGCCTGGTATCACTTATCACTCACCACAATCAGGAGGGTAGGGATCAATGGAGGCTCAGACGAGATGACTTGTGTGGAACAAGGGAGTCAGAGATAAATAAGGTGTCTGCCCCACTCTCAGGGACAAGCCACGGTCAGTGGTAAAGACAGAGTGTGACAGTGGACATTTAGGGAACCTTGAAGCACTGGGAGCCTTCAGTCTCCTCACCCATAAAATGGGGATAATGACACACCCCTCAGGGCTGTTGAGAGGCTGAGAGAAGACATGATGAAAGCAGCTGTGAACACAGTGGAGGGAGCTCCGGCACACTCCCAGGCAGCTCCTTCCCACTGGGCATTCTGTTATGTGACGACATCTGCTGCCATCAGCACCCTGGAACAGTGCTGGGTGAGTTGGGAGGTGGGGCAAGGATGTGCGGCTCAGGTCTGAGGTTGGACCAAGGTGATGGCTATGAAATGTGTCTTCCCAGAGCTTTCTAAAAGCAAATTTTCAAAGGCCGCCCCATGAATGAGAGTATGAGAGATTGCTCATGAATTTGCCCCTGCTGGGTGAGCCCACTAAGCTCATTTTGTGCACTCAGATTCACTCCCAAGGCTTTCCTAACCCCTCAAATAGTTACCCGCACCCACCTATCCAAACCAAGAATGCAGCTTTCTGAAAAGTAAGTGATGCCCTGTGAGAGCTGGGGAAAGCCAGCTTATCCCTGTGCCTTAGTTTCCCTATTTGTAAAGTGGGGGTAAGGAAGCCCTAATGCATTGCAGTTAGAAAGGAGATCGACACAGGTGGATGCAACCAAGAAGAGAAACAAAGAAGTGAGGTCCCAGGTCCTACAGAGGTTTTGGTAACAGGTGTCTTCCAGGAAGAGGACTTGGAAGGGTCCCTCACAAGTATCTTGGGCCTCTAGTTCTGAAAATGACACCTGTCTCTGAGATCATCTACAGGGCCAAAAGTGTCAATTGCCCCTCTCCATCAGGTGCCAGCCATGACAGGAGTTTGGGCACAGAGCAGGCACAGAAGGCTCAGATGACAGCTGGGTAGTAAGTGTCTCTGGTGCTGAGCCTAGGCCCAGGGGGTCTGCTCCAGGGCCAGCTGCTGTAGGGCCCAAGAGACCTGGGAAATCAAAGCCTGGAGGGCAATCAAAGCCTGGTTAGGTTGGGGTAGAGAGAGAGAAGCCTCAAATTTGCCAGGAATATTACATGCTACAGATGGAAACTTGGGGGACAAGGTGAGAAGCAAAAGGCTGACAGGGATGCTGGGAGGAGGGTTCAGGAAATGCCTCAGGAAGAGAAAGAGGTTGCTGCAGCTCTTGACTCTGTGCAGACAAGGGGCCAGCCCAGTACAGAGGAGAGTGATGGGTGGATGGATGAATGGATAGATAAATGGATAATTGGAAGAAAGAAAGGACAGAGAGAGGGAGGGAGGGAGATATGTATGTATATATAAATGGACGAATGAGTCTGTGGATGGTTGGTTGGAGAGGTGGGTGGGTAGATAGATGGTGAATATAGGAGTGAGTGGGTAGAGATATGTAAACAAAGGCTGCTTCTATCCACAAAAGATGTCAGGTTAAACTTCCACTAGTAGGAGGACAGACCAGATACACTCTTGAATGGAGGTCTTATTCTGTGTGGCACAAGGAAGTAAGGCCAGTATGAAAAGTGATAGGGAGGCTCTGTCCGAGAGGATTTCTTTAGGTCAGTGGAGACCCATGATGGAATGGGAAACTTTGATAGTTAGTGAGCTTGCCATCACTGGGGATGTTCAAGCTGAGGCTGGGCAGCCACCTCCCCAGGTGCTGCAGAGGAGTGACTATGGCAGGTAGAGACCCACTGTGGTGGCTTTTGATGATGAAGAGAGAGAATGTGGATTGCTGAGGCCCCAGGGAAGCCACAGTCTTTGTAGAAATCCATCCCGCTTTCAGATAAAAAGTTCTTTTCTGGCTTGGGAATAGATAAGCATGCAGCTACTGCTCTTTGTGGAGATTGGGCTGGAATCTGAGATGGAATTCTTATTTTGCACAGGTCAAAGCAGGGGGCCTGGAGACAGAGCAAGACTTTGGCCTGAAAACCTAGGCTCAAACCATCAGTGGGCAGGTGATGCCCTTTTCTGAGTCTTGGTTTCCTCATGGGTAAAATGTCATTGGCAACTGTCCATGATGCCCAGGGCTCTGCAGGGTGCCAGAATTTGAGCCCACCTGCCCTCTGAGAAACTTCCTGGAGGCTGTGGGTAAGGAGAAGTGAGTTCTGTGAGCGCTAACCGTGAACCGAAAGTCATTGTCCCTAGGGGCTCTTCCTGGAAAGCCCCAGCTGTCTGCCCTGGGCTGGGTCTGGGAGCAGCTGGTGGGCATGAAGATGGGGGCTTCATCTGGGGCCACAGTCTGGAAACGCCCAGACTCAGCTCAGGCCCAGATCCCAGGGATACACAGAGGTGCCCCAGCCCTCCGGCCCACCTCTACCCATCTACACAGAGGAGCTGGCTTGCACTCAAGATGCCAGACTGCTATGCTTCAAATCCCACCTTATCACTTTCTAGGCCTGTGACTTCTTCCCCTATCTGTGCCTCAATTCGCTCATGTGTAAATGGACTGATAATAAAATTCATGTCATAAGGCCGTTGAGAGAATTAAATGAGTTGGCTCTGGACCTGTGTCCGGGGCTATATGACCTTGAGATGGTGAGGGGGAAATCAAGGCCAAAGAGAAGTCAGCCTCACCCAACATCCTCACACAGCAAGGCGGTGGCCTGGCCAGGGCTAAAAATGTCATCTCTCTAACCAGATAGAGACCCTTGTAGACTGGCCACTCTACTAGGAAGCAGTCCTACTTTTGTCTTTATTTTGTTTTCTGTCCACTCTAAGCTTCCTCCGGGAGCCAGCAGTCAGACAGCCCCCCTTTCTCTGCCCTCGCCAGTGCAATGGGTGGGCTGGGCTGTGGGCAGGCAGGCGGGTGTTGGGTTTAGGCCTCTGGGGAAATGAGAGAGAATGTGGGCCCGCCCTCGACTCTCCGCCCACCTTCCTCCCTCAGCCTCTTGCCTCCCAGGCCAGTCTCTGGACGCAAGACCAGCCCATGGACTCCCGACAGCCCAGCTGTGTGCTTTCCCTCAAGGCAGACGCCCCTCTCTTGTCCCACCCTGAGTGACTCAATGCTGCTTTGGCCCCCAGCCACCACTGTCTCCTGGCTGGAAGCAGGCACAAGGTTGTACAGAAGACAGAGGGTCTGATGTGCAAGGGCTGCTCGGCCAGGAGGGTCTGGAGCAGCCGGACTGGGCCGGGAAACAGAGACTGGCCTGGAGACAGCAAGATTGGTGGCTGGGACCTGTAGTAGCCTGTTTGAGCCAGTGCCTCCCTCTCTCCCCTGTCTTTTGGGCTTTTTATTTCTTCTCAACATGAAGAAGGAAGTGACCTGACAGCCAGCGAAGTGAGGCAGCCCCTCGTCGGGAGGAAACCAGGTTTGGACGGCAGTGGTCACATGCTCCCCATCCTAGCCAGGCATGAAGGGTGATGGCAGTGCCATGCGGAGCCTTATGTGGAAGTACTGCATCTCCGTGAGAACACTCAGGTATCAGGGGACGCATGTGTGGACCCAGATCTGCCTGGCCATTGCCTGGCAGGTGGGGGCAAGTGAGCACCAGGCAGCCAGTTTGCATGGGTTCTGGGAGGTCTGGGGAAGTCCCAGTCCGAAGGGAGCAGGGATGGAGGGCAAGAAAAGCCATGTCAGGATCTCCCTGAAGGAGCTCAGTCTCTAGTGGGGAGGGAAGGAGGAGAATGGAAGGCTGGTCAGGGAGTTTGTGGGCACTTGGCTGGGACTCGGAGTGTCAGTGGCAAGTACAGTGTGCATGGAAATTGGCATCTGTTACATAACAAACAGACACTGAGCACAGCTATGTGACTTTGGCCCTCTCTGAGCCTGCTACCCATCAGCAAAATGGGGCTCCCACTCATTTCTTCAGAGCACATATAAGACTCTTTCATATGACCATCAGTGGCGGTCTCTGAGAGGCTGAGAGCTCAGCCCAGACTCAGGCACCTGGCTGGCCAAGTTTAAAACTGTCTTTTGCATTACCATTGTGAGGTAATGCCACATTTCCTACCTGCAAATTCTTATAAGATTAATAAGGATTAAATGAGGTGATATACAAAGAATACCTCAAAGCCTGGCACACCTCAAGGGTTGGGTAAGTGCTAGGGATGATTACTGCTGCTGTTGTCAGTGTACTTCCTCATAAGTCAGACAGGTGGGGAAGTGTGACTGGATGGAACCTCTGAGCAATTGGAGTGGAAAGGAGGGCAGAGCAGAGCTCCTTGCCCATTGTGGGACAGACATCAGCCCTGGGGTTGGCTCTAGCCTCTGCAGCTGCTGAAAGGATTCAGATCAGGAAGCAGAAAGCCAGATTCTGTGTGTCCTTAGGCAAGGCTGGGGTTTCAGTCTCTTGGTCTGTAAATTAGGGACATTGGGTTGGGTCAGGATTTATATCTGGGAGGGGCTTAGAGGCAGCTACCTATTTGGTAAACATCTACCTGGATACCACCTGAGGGTATGTATATATATATATATATATATATATACAATTATACATATAATTATTTAAATAAATAATTTTATTTAAAGGAGAAAATTACAAAGGGAAGGGATTAGAAGTTTCTCCTTTCTTCCCACCCTCAATACCTTGTATATAAACTATATAAACCTGCCTGCTTTTCCTTCTTTCCTTCTTTCCTTCTTTCCTTCCTTCCTTCCTTCCTTCCTTCCTGCCTTCCTTCCTTCCTGCCTTCCTTCCTTCCTTCCTTCCTTCCTTCCTTCCCAAAATATTTTTGACAATTAATACTTATAGTAAATTAAATAATAAAATATCAAGACAAGGAAAATCACAGCTTAGAATAGGATGTCATGACCTAAGGGAGAAAAAGTAAAACAGAAGATATATGCAGCATCCTGAGGCTCTTCTGCTAAGCTAAAAATTGATGGGCTTCCTTGCGGCCAAAAGGAAAGGAGAAACCCAGCCATTCAGCTCGCTATCACTATGATAAGAGGCCTTTGTTACAATGGCTATAGTTGTCTCTGCTGCTGGGTGAGAGTGTCTGGGGCCCTGGCCTCTGCTTGTGTGGATAAGGATGTGTGGATAAGGATGGGAGGCCTTGCAGGGACAGGCCTGGGCAGGCTTTAGGGGAACAGGGCAGACAGTGAGGGCTGAAAGGTTCTTTTGAAGGGGGTTGCTGGCTGGCTATGGGAATGGAGAGAGGAAAGTTCACCTCTGGAGTGAGTCAGTGGCCACATGTTCCTCCTTAGACCCTGGAATAACATCTTTGGAGCCCAGGCCAGGCAGGGAGTGAGTCCTTGGGCATGGGTGAACGTTCTCTGTGTCCTTCCCTCTAACAGCGCGGTATTTTTCCGCATATCATTCTTTCCCATGGTTTCTGGGGACTGGCACTCTGGAAACCTCAGGAGTTGTTTGCAGGAAGCAGCAAGCCTGGCACTGTGAGGCCCTGCTGTGTTCTGCCAGGGGCTCACCCACTCTGACACAGAGCCCGCAGCTTGGCCTCTCCATACCTCAGTTTCCTCATCTCCAAAGTGAGGATCGTTGCAGAGCTACTCGACAAGGCTGTGGGGTAGAGCCTTCTGTGGCTCGTGGTTAGTGCTTGCAGAGTATTTATGGCTACAGGCACGTGGACAATAGTGGTGGGCAGGCTTGTACTGCAGGGCTGCTGTAAGCACTGGTGTGGTGGCTGCCTCACCGTCAGTTGGGGTAGGTGCAGGGACCATAATTGGCATCGGATTTGCCTCAACCTCTCACTTAGCACCCATAAGTACAGGGTATCTCCAAGGTTAGCTGGGGAGGATGGGCTTTGGGCTCTGGGAAACATGCTCCTCCAGACTCCTACCCCAATTTGTTGGGGGATCCCTGAGAGATCTAAGGCCACTTTCTTAGTCAGACAGACAGAGCTGGCCCTTGCTAGGATCCTAGCCCCCTCAGCTGCCCAGAGAGACCTGAGTCAGCAGGTCTGCAGCCCGAGGCAGGGCTGGCAGCAGCCGCAGGGACAAATTGGAGGGTGTGATCGGACAGTGCATAGTTTTCCACTTGCGTCTTCAGATCCCTCACCACATGAGACTTTCACCCCTGGCCCGGTCCCGCTCACATCTGGAAAAATGAGAGGTGTGTGTGGGGAGCAGTAGGGAGCAGGCTGCCTCAGCCAGCCCTGGCCCTCTGCCCAGGGGTTCAGTGGCTGCAGCTGAGAAGCCAGGGGCACGGTCTCTGGGACTTTGGCCTGAGGTCCCTGAGAGAATACCCTCAGGCTCTGAGCCATCTCCTGACAGAACAGTGTAAGAACCAGGTGCAACATACTATAGTATATTGTAAATGCCAGGCCAGTTGCTAAAGTTCTCTGGGCCTGTTTCCTTACTGTATAGTGAAGTGAGCAGTGTCAGCTGGGTGGACTTCTTGGGGAGATTCTAAATGGGTTCTGTTGGCTCAGCACCAAGTGGAGAGCATCTCTGTGATCCCTGACCCCTTCTTCTCTCTGAGTCTTAGCATTGGGGGAGGCAAAGTAACGAATTGAGGAGAACACAGGCTTGGCAGTCAGGCCTACCTGAGTTTGAAGCTTGGCTTAGCCCCTTTCTGTTTCACTAAAGTCATTTAGGGTTGTTCTGAGATTAAATGAATTGATGCCTGTGAGCTTGCTCAGGGTGGGATGGATGCTGTGTTTTGGCCCTGCCTCTGAGCAAACACTTCCAGGCCTGTCACAGGCCTCATTCTGTGGTGCCCGTAATCTTCACCTTCTAGGGTCAGGCAGGAAAACCACTTTTGCATCCAGCCTTATTTGGGGAATATCAGTTTTTGTGCCTTGAGGGCCAATGGGGCATTTGAGCTGCCTGGAAAATCCACTTGGGATGCTGGGTAAGGATAGGGCAGGGCCTTCCCTAAGCAGACCCTCTGCTCTGCCTCCTCTCCCACTGTGGTGCTTCTACGGAGAAGTGGGAGCAGCTGGCAGCCAGGCTCTGGGAGCTTCGGGGGAACTTTCTGGGTAGTTAGCCATCTGATGCCCCTCAGTGAGAGGTCACGTGCATGCACCATCTGGGACAGAAAGCTCACAGCCTCCCAGCTGGGCCATGCCCATGCAGCTCTGATGCAGGGAAATTCTTTCCCACCTGGAGCTGCCACCTCTCTTCCCAGGATGCCTCCCCGCACACTACCACACTGGGGCCTGTGCTCTAGGCCCCCAACACATCTGCTTCCCTGTCCTGGCACAATCAGCACTGGCCAGGACTCTCTGAGGCTGAAGATAGGTCTTCAGTCCCCAACTCACCTCCTTTTCTTACTGAACACACCCCAGAGCTGAATATAGCACAGGGCAGAGCTTGAGCTGCACGCCCTTGTACTGTGCACTGCCCAGAGCACACATGGATCCTTCGGGTGGCTGCTCTGCCCTTGCGTCCGTGGATTCACAGACGCAAGGCCCGCCCTCCCCCACTCCCCCCGACCACCATGCTTCATGCTGCTTCACTGCTTATCCCACATCGAGTATTTGTATAGGGTTGGGGACCTTCTCTGCCTGGCACTGTGCCTGGTGCTAACATCCATCAGTTAATACCTGTGAGGAGCACTGCCCCACTAAACAAGAAACCTGGGTCCCAAGTACCTTGGGTTATTAGTTTTCTGCCATGATTATCGATGAAGCCCTTCTTGGTGAGTGAGGTTCCTGCCATCTTCAGACAGAAGGAGCCAGCAGGGCACAGACAACTGCAGTAGATGGTGAAAAGGGCTGAGCATCCATCGTGTTCCAGGCCTGTGCTAGGCCCTGGGGTACAGTAGTGAGGAGTGTGGACAGCCTGGGCCTCGTGGAGCTGACATTCAGACAGGAGAGAAACCAAACAAGTAGACGAAGATGTCTTCAGACGGGGATAGAAGTGGGAGGGCTGAGAGAGCCGCAGAAAGGGGCCATATGACCTGGAGAGATCAAGAGAGCCTTCTCTCTCGTAAATGATGAGTGGATAAACTAAATGTGGTCTATACATAAAATGGAAAGTTACACAGCAATAAAAAAAAAATGAAGTGCTGATGTGTACTATAACATGGATGAACCTTGAAAACATTGTGCTGAGTGAAATAAGCGAGTCACAAAAGACCACAGGGTGAGTGTCCACAGAGTTAAGTTCATAGAGAAAGTAAATTAGGACCAGGCACAGAGGGAATGAGAATGCTTAACTGTTACAGGGTTTATTTTGGGGATGATCAAAATGTTCTAAATTGTGGTGATGTTTGTACCACTCTGTGAATATTCCGAAATCACTGAATTGTAAACGTTAAATGGGTGAATTTTATGGAAAGTGAATTATATCTTCATAAAACAGTGTTTTTAAAAAAAATTCAAAAAAAAGAAAGAAAAGAAAAGAAAAAAGTAAAGGCCTGTCTGAGAAGGTGGCCTTGTGCTGAGAGTAGCAGGAAGGGGCACTCTTGTGAAGCCCTGGGAAAGAGAGTTCCAAGCAGAGGGAAAAGCACGTGCAAGGGCCCTGAGGCAGGAGGATGCCTATAGAACACTGAGGAGTCTGGCTGGGGGTCAGAGAGCAATGTACAGTCCCCGAGGTCAGCAAGGCCAGATCTTTTTGAAGACTTGAGAGGGTACTGGGGTGAGGGGAAAGGCAGGGCAGGGTTTTAAGCAGCATAATGACATGATCTTCTTTCTATTTTAAAACAGTCAGTCAGTTCTATGGCCACGCCACCCTGAATACGCCCAATCTTGTCTGATCTCAGAAGCTAAGCAGGGCTGGGCCTGGTTAGTACTTGGATGGGAGAGCACCTAGGAAGACCAGGTGCTGTAGACATAAAAAATTTAAAAAATAAGGGATTATAAACTGACAAGGTCCTTGCAATCTGTGAGGTCAACCAAGGATTGCCTCACTTAAAAAAAAAAATCACTCAAGCTGCTATGAGGAAATGAGACTGTAGAGAGGGAGGGGCAGGGGTTGGGGGCAGGGAGAGATTAGTCAGGAGGCAATGGGTGGCTACTATCTAGAAGAGAGACAATGATTGATACCCAAAGGAGATGAGCCGGCAGATGGGCACACTGGCAGTGGGAATTCAGATGGGAGAGGAGGCTTCTTGGAGGAGGGGCCTGGGATGGCTTCCAGGAATGAGGAATGGGCCAGGCAAATGGTCAGTGGTGAAAGGGCTCTCTGGGTAACACCACCAGTGTGGGGAGCTGAGCACGTGGAGGCCTCTGAGTCTGGCCTGGCCTAAGGCTGCCTGCCGACCCCTCCACCCTGGGTCCAATGGGGCTGGAGCTGCTTTCAGAGTAAGTAGGACAGCTTCTCTCCAGGGCCACCTTTGTCCTTCCTGCTGAGGCTGGCCCCCAGTGAGAGTGAGAGTGCCTCAGTGGCCAGAGACCAAGTGTGGCCCAGTGCTCTGAACAAAGCAGCCTAGAAGAAACTCGGGTGGCCCGGAAACGTGATCGGCCACAGGAGACAGGCCAGGGAGGGAGCTGCATTATTTATGGACCAGAGCCTCTGGGGCCTGCCTGTTGAGGCCGTTCATAATGGCCAGACCTCAAAGGCGCCCATGGGCAGTGTCCAGGGCCCAGTGGGAGTGCAGGTAGGGCCCCGGGGTGCCTGACACCCTCTCCCCGGGGCGTGGTTTCCTGGATGCTGGCTGAGCAGGGAGGAAGTCAGACATTAAGCCCTGCAGTGGGGAGGCCAGCAGCTTGTCCCCAGGGGCCGTGGAGATGGGCAGGTTGCTGGGGCCCCAGGAAGACCTCCACCCCATTCCCTGTGACACCGTGAGTACCAGCCACTTTGCCCAGGGGAGGGAGTGGGTATCAACCACCTGAGAAACCTCTGAGGGGCTGTTGATTGTCATGGCAGCCTCCCATGATTAAGGTCTCTGGGCTCTTGTCGGTATTTTTGTTGTTTCTTGGAACTGTTTTCTTCAACCCCTTCTCACTGCCTGGATGGCACACAGGCACACCCTGGCCTCAGGACCCCCAGGTGTTTCCCCACAGCTGCTTGGAAAGGCAGCCTCAGCTGCAAGGGGGAAGTTCTTTCATTCCCCTGGGCATTAGACCAGCCCTAAGCCCTGGTGTATGTGGACAGTCCAGGACCCCACCCTGCCCCAGGCTGGTTGGTTCTTTGCCTGACCACCTCACAACCACCCTAAGAAAGAGGGACTCTTGACAACCCCATTTACAGCTGAGTAAACTGAGGTCTACAGAGGTCACACAATTGCCCAGGGTCCCTGGGGTGTGGTCGGTGCAGTTTCCTTCTCCACTGCTGCCTCTTTGCCTCCCTGAGCATAATCTCTGAGAACACGGGAGCTCTGACCCAGCATAGAATCCCTGATGACCCCAGTGAGCCAAAAGCTATCGGAGGATCCCGATGGTCAGGCAGCTCAGAGCCCAGGGCTCCAGCTTTCAGTTTGCTTATCTCTGGCAGCCACCTGCCTTCGTTGGGCTCCAAGGCCCAAGCTGGGGAGCCTGGCCAGATGGATGGCAGTGCCTTTTTTGAGGGGCCTAGGGGAAGGCCCGTTTTGGTCCAGTGGGGCAGAGGACTCCCTGAGGACACAACAGAAAGTTCGTGACCAAGAATCAGGACAGCTGGGTTCTGGAGCAGACCCCTCTGTGGGCTCACTGAGGACCTCAGCCAAGCTCCTCTTCCTCCTGAGGCCTCATGTCCCAACCTGTGAACTGGCCAGGTGGAGTCAGGAGCCTTGGAGTACCCCATGACTCTACTCAGGGTCAGGCACCTCCTTTATTCATGAATTAAATCATTCTACAAACATTTATTGAACACCCACTGTGTGCTGAGTACTGCATTGTCTCTGGGGACACAAAAGTGATCAGCAAACTAGATAAAAAGTCAGGAGAAGGGGGTAGACAGCAAGTGAAGGGAACCTGGTCAGACATGTTTTATATTTATGGATACACACTGCTCATTAGAAACAGCTAGTACGCCAGAATTGTGATGTCACAGATATCAATGTTTAGAACGCAGAAAAGTTAAGTAATAAGAAAGGAGGTGGTTAATTTGAAGTTGATTTGGAGAGCAGGTGGCAAGCAGAGGAGGCCAGAGTCCTGCTGGGTTTGCAGGATGCCTGGGGCGCTAAGCAGAAGCACAGTGAGAAGGTCTGAGCTGTGTTGTCTGCAGCAGGGAGAAAAATCCAGGCTTAGAGGACAGAAGTGGAAGCCACTCCTTCCCTGAAATAGCTGGAAGTCTCCAGTCCAAGTAGCAATTATAATGAGACCCTTCTCAGCTTGGCTATGCTAAGAGAGATCCTTTATGCTCAGCATCACATTGGACTCTTTCTGACCCTCCAAGCGGGACATACTATGTAGACATTAGTGTCAAACAAACCCCCGTTCAGGTCCCGCCTCTGCACTCCCATCTGCTAGCCTGGTAAAGTCACAGGCCTTCCCTGAGCCTCTACTTGCTCCAGCATAAAAGCTTAAAAGGCAATTGCTTTATTCTAGTTGGCAGGCCCTCCTCCTGTTCTTACCCCTCCTCACCTTGCAAAGTCTGCACCTTTGGAAACATGAGGGGTTTCTTTGCACAGGAGGCTGCCTGTGCATCCCTGAATACTTTCCAGATGACCCTTTCCCGGAGAATGCACCACCATCTCCCATAGGCCTGCCATCCTCATTCTATTTGGAGTCCCCTCCCCTGGGTTTAGAGTGAGCAGCAGCTGTACAGGACCCCACCTCCACCATCAAACAGCTGGAGAAATTAGGTCTTTAAGACCTCTGCCCAGCAGTGGAGTTACTACCAAGCTGGGAGGGTTGGCAAGGTATGGAAAGGGTGTGTGTGGAGCTCCACGTGACTGCCGAGCTCAGGCAGCGATCTGCTGAGCAGCCTCTGTAAGCCATCATATAAATGAAGAGGGAAGGTGGGAGGACAGGTAGGAGGGTCTACACTCCGGGTCTACTCACAGAGTCCTGAGTGGCCAGGCCAGTGCAAGGCACCCTGTGACCTTCACCAAAAGTGTATATAGTGTGGGGTGAGGTGATCATTATTTAGCTCCATTTGATGAATGAGCAAACCAATGCCCAGAAACCTACATCAGTGCTGCTTCGGCTGCTTCTGGGAAAGAGGTGAGAGGAGTGTGGTGGGCGGAGTGGAGTGTCTCCAGGCTATCCCCAGCTGTCAGCCTGGACTCTGGGGCATGATCAGGCTGCTGAAGCAGGTCGAGAGTCCAGACTTTGGTGTGAGTCTCAGCTCTGCTGCTTTCTTAGCCATGTGACCTTGGGTGTGTCAGGTCACCCTACCAAGCCTCAGTTCCTTAGGACCCTTCTATTTGAAAGTGACAGAAAATCTAAATCAAACAGGCATACACAGAAAAAGGGCTTTGTTACTTGGTCATTGAACTGCAAAGTCTAGGGGGTAAACTAGCTGTAGGAAGAACTGAATCTAGGGGTTCACTTATGTAACAGGATTGGAATTTTCAACCATTACCTCTGCTTTCTTCCTTACTGGCTTCGCTTTGAGACAGGTCTCTTGTGGGGTCCCTGGCTCTGTGCCTGACATGGAGGAAGCGTTACCCAATTTTGCAACAGAGCTGCTTGGTGAGGGACATATTGTTTCTGTCTTGGGGATGATGACAGTGTCCTGAGAGAGACAGGACAAGAAAAGAAGAAGTTACCATACAGTGCTGAGATGGGGGTGAGCTCCAAAGCCCATGGAAGCCCAGAAGGGGAATGTCAGCACTCATATCCAGATGGGTTCTCCAAAGGCTTCCTGGTAGAGGAGGCAGCTGAGCCTGATTTTGAGGGCAAAGGAGTTGCTTGGGGTATGAGAAGGCAGGCAGCAGGGACCCTGGGGTTCAGCCTGGGGCTCAGGTTGATTCAGGGCCCACCCACAATGGGTCTGACCTGGCTGTACTAGGTCCTTAGAGTTTCTGGTGGGGCTCCGAGGTCAAGTGCCTGAGCAGGGGCAAGAGGGCGACTGGGTCTGTATGGAGGTGAACTACAGCCCCAACTTCTGGGCTGAGAGAACATGAAAGAATGAGCACTTAGCGAACACCTGCTGTGTGCCTGTAACTTTCTGTATGTTGCCTCATTCCAGTCCTACAGTAGCCCCTGGAGGTTCCTCATTTTCACTTTGCAGAGAATAAAATAGGTGCCGAAAGAGAAGGCCTTTTCTAAATAAGTCATTCAAGCATATTTTCCCACACACTTAGAATATGGAATGCACCCATTGGCCAGGCTCAGTGGCCTCGGACATGCCTTCAAGAGGCTACTGCAATGCCACCTTGGTAGGGACAATATGGGGAAGTCACTATATTCAAAACAGTTGTGTGTCGAAATACCTTCCCAGCAGACTAACCACCAAGACTTTGATCACACTGACAGCCGGAAGCAAACACAGTGCATCTGAAACTTGATGCCTGCAAAACAGGGGGTATATCATAGCCAGAGGCTGAACACGAATTGTAAAGTCAAAGACTGCTGTGCAGAAGTGGGTATGGATGCCACCTGCTTGTGAGAAATCGGGGGCAACTAGCTTGGTTCTGAGCTTTAAGCGATAAATTTTTAAGTCATTTCCAAGCTGCCCTCAAACAGTGTGTTCATACATTGCTGAGATCAGCTGGGAGAGAACAGGAAGATGGGTGGAAACAGGAAGATCCCAGTTTCCCATCTGGTGCTGCAACCCCTTGGGAATATCTCCCTGGGCCTTAGTTTCCTCATCTGTAAAGTGGGGATAGTATCACAGGATGAGAATTAAATAATATATGCATGAGCATGCCCATATGCAATGATGAAATAATGGCTCAATAAATGTCATTGATTATTATCCCTGAGAAATTAATGTTCTTGGTTTGATTATAATATTTTAAAAATTGTCATTTTTGCAGCCCTGGACTTGAGCCAAATGGAAAGTTGTTTAATTTAGACTATCAGTTCCCCTGAGGGCAGGTGCCAGATCATTCGGCTCTGGGTGCCCCAGTCAGGTTTGTGGCTCAGGAAATGCACTTGGTGAGTGAAAACCAAATTTTGAGTTGGTCAAATCCCAAGTCAATTCACGATGTTCATTTCTTAAATGATACAGTGAGGCAATGATTTTTGAAGAAGTAAGAGAAAAAACTGCTAAACTTCAGGGACATAATTAGAGAGAGTTGGGAGGCTGGATGGAGGTGCCATTGGTACTTCAGAGTAGTGGAGGACATATTTAGGGGAGATTTTCAGGGAAGGCAACACTGAGCTAGGTCTGGAGTGTGAGTAGGAAATGACCAAGTGGAAAGTGTGGAGGAGACTTTGGGGGAACCTGTAGATTGAGTTCTTATGGTGTATTTAGGGAACAGCTATTAGTATTGCGTGGCATGGAGTCAGAGAGGAGTGGGGGCCAGAGTTGAGGCCAAAAAGGAAGGTAGATGGGACCCAGAGCTGGAGTGCTGAACTCTGTGGGCACAGAGGAGCAATCAGGGGCTTTATGTAGGGAGGTTGTATTAACTAGTGCTTTTTTGGTTGCAAGTGAAAAAAATAAACTACCAAACACGAAAACCCAGACTTGTCTAAGCCGAAGGCTGAATTTATTGCCTTCTATTTCTGAAATAGACAGGGCTGATTTAGGGGCTTAAACTGTGTTTCTGGACACTGGTATCTTTTTTCTTCTTTCATATCTCATGACTTCACTCCCAGGCAACCTCTCTGCCATGATGGCTCCAGCTGATCCGGGTTTACAAGTCTTATAGCCAATAATCCCAACAGAAATGGTTCCAGCAGAACTCCCAGGAAAGACTCTCAGTGGTCTAGCTTTAGTCACATGCCATCCCTGGACCAATCATTTTAGTGACGGGGCAGAATACTCTAGAGTTAGGGATGGAGTCAGCTGACACAAAGTATGTGGACTAAGAATGGAGGAGAAGGATTCACCAAAGAAAGTTGGGGCACCTCACTCAAAGTGAGGCAGGCAAAAGCATCTAGCATCTACCGCTGTGATTGGTTAAGACCTGCCAGGTAACTTGACATGTGTCATCATTTCCTGATTTTGTAGAGTAGGGTTTCTTACTATCCTGATTTTACAGATAAGAAAAAAGATGTACTCACTTGCCCAAGGTCACACACCAGTAACAAATGGCCTCAAACTCCAAATCTGCTTGACTCCAATGCCTAGGCTTTTAATCATCTGTTCTACTACCTTTCAGTAATCAGATCTGAGTTTGAAGAGGATGTCTTGGGAGCTTGCATGGAGGACTGACTGGCAGGGGGAGACCAGAGACAGATAATGCAGCAAGAGATTGGTGCCACACCTGCGGAGAGGAGAGGGACCCTAATTAATAAAGCTGTGGTACATTACAGCACCTTATTCTCAACACACTGTCAGCTTAGCTTTCATCGTTGTTTCCTTATGTAGATAAATATATTTGTTTTCTAATCAGCTATTTATGTGTATGTATGTACACACATATACAGCAATATGTATATAATATATATAACACACATGCACACACAGATATATATGTATATTAATTATTGTGCCTACTGGTTTCTACTTGGAGTGATCTTAGTAGGAGGAGGTAAAGTATGAAGCTCCTGGGCCTAGAGGCTATACTCAAGCTATGAGCACAGGGGCATTTCCTGGGGAATTTCTGGAGGGATTAGTCAAAGAGAGGTGACCACACACTGGCTTAGGGCAAGGGTCAGGACTGGACTGGATGGGGCAATAGCCACTCCTCACTTCCTTTTCAGCCCTAAGACTTCCCAGGCAAAAGTCTTACCTCTCTAGTGACATCACACCACATCAGAGGGCATGCTGCCCACACCCTTATTGCAGGAAAGGGAAACTAGGCTCTGGCCTCTGCACACAAATAATAACAGCTATTGTTTGTGGAGCATCTTTGTGTGCTGGGCACTGTTAGGCTCTTTACATAAATTGTGACATCTTTTGGAGTTTCATGTTGTCATGGTGGGCTTTTCAGTGACATGCCGTTCTCTAAATGCCCACTGTACATCCAGCCCGACTGTGTACTCATTTAGTTCTCAGAGCAATTCTGTGAGGTAGGACTATCCACCCTATTTTGCTGATGGGGAAACTGAAGCAAGCTAAGTGACTTGTCCACATTCCTTGCCAGCTGGAAAGTGGCAGCATCAGAATGGGGACCCAGAATTGAGCTTTCCTTTGGAATTTGGAGGGTTGACCAATGTAGTGGATAAGGTAGGTGGAGAGCGAGGTGTCCCTATCCCTGCATCCCTTCCCACTCACAGCTGGCAACTACTCTCCCTGCCACCTACTCTTTCTGGTTATGTTCTGAGCTCTTCTGCTCTGAGATGCCCAGCATATCTACCTGTTCCATCCAGGCTGTGGGCTCTAGAGTTCAAAGCTGTGATCCTCTTTGATGTGTGTGGACAGAACTTGACACTTTTATAATCCAGGGGAACAAAGATGATTCAGACACCAATACCTGCCCTCTGGGTCACTGTATCTAGTGAGAGCTAGGGGCCAGGCACAGCTGAAGGGTTTCTACATCCCTTTCTGTCTCCCTCCACCCCAGTGAACATTAGCACCACAAGGGCAGGGATTGTGTGTGTCACAGCTGACCCCTTGCACATAGTAGGTGCTCAATAAATATTTGCTGGGTGAATGAATGAATGCTGTGGGGGCACAAAGGTATGTGTCCCAACCCTGCCTTCTGTCTATTGGGGGTCCCACAGACATGAGATGAGCAGGGGCACACCCTATGGGAGCTGTGTTCATAACTAGATCGGTGCTTTTTCTCCTTTTGGGGGTCCATGGACTTTTGTGTGTGAATTCTTTGAGTCGTAAGAGTTATTTTATAATAATTTCAATCTTCAAGAAGACTTGCAAGAATAATACAAAAAAAAAATCTCCTGTGTACATCTTCACCCAAATTCATTATCAGTAATGTTTCACCAAAATTTCTCATTTTCTTAGAACTATTTGAGAGGTTATTGCAAACATGCACCATGATGACTTCTACTCCTGAATAATACTAGCATATATATCCGAAGAGCAAGGACATTCTCTTATGTAACCATGGTCCAATAGTCAAATTCAGGAAGTTTGACATTGACATGATACTAGAATCTAATATACAATTTATAGTTACATTTCACCAGTTTTCTCAATAATGTCCTTTATGTGAAATTTTTAGCCCAGTCTAGGATCTTGCATTGCATTTAATCATCATATATTTTCTTAAAGCTTTGTCAAGGTGTAATTTGTCTGCCATAAAAAATTTATTCATTTTAAGTGTATAATTTCATAATTGTTAGTACATCACCACAATTTTAAATTATCTCCACCATCCTGGAAAAAAAAAACTCTCTATTTTCTGTCACTCTCCTGTTTTACCCATAGCCCCCAACAACCACTGATCTACTTTCTGTCTTTATAGATTTGTCTTTCTGAGCATACCGCATAAATGGAATCACACAGTACCTGACTTTCTGTGTCTTGCTTGTGTCCTTTAGCATAATGCTTTCAAGGTTCAGCCATGTTGTATCATGTGTCAGTACTTCATTCCTTTTTATTTATGAATAACATTTCATTCTTTGGATAGACCATGTTTTGTTTACCTATTGTCCCTAGTTGATGGACACTTTTGTTTTTTCCCCAGTTACTGAACTTTTTGGCTATTATGAATAATACTTCTATGGATAGTCACATATAAGTTTTTATGTGGACATATGTTTCATTTCTCTTGAATAGATGCCTAGGCATGGAATTGCAGTCATATAGTAACTCTATGTTTAATTTTTCAAGAAACACCCAACTGTTTTCCACAGCAGCTGCACTATTTTACATTTCCATCAGCAATGTGTGAGGGTACCAATTTCTCCACATCCTCACCAACACTTGTTATCGCCTGCCTTTTTAATTCTAGCCATCTTCGTAGATGTGAAGTGGTATCTTACTGTGGTTTTGATTTGCATTTCCCTGATGGCTAATGATGTTGAGTATCTTTCTATGTGCTTATTGGCTATTCATATATCTCCTTTGGTGAAATGTCTATTCAAAACTTTTACCCATTTTTAATTGTATTGTTTTTCTATTATTGAGCCATAGAATTTAATTGTATTGTTTTTCTATTATTAAGCCACATTCTAAATACGAGTCTCTTTTTGGTTACATGATTTGCAGATATTTTCTCCCAGTCTGTAGTTTACATTTTCACTTTCTTATTGGTGTCCTTTGAAATTCAGAAGTTTTGAGTTTATTAAAAGTCCAGTATATCAATTTTTTTCTTTTATTGTGTGTTTGATGTTATAGCTAAGAAATCATTGCCTAACCCAAAGTCACAAAGATTTACTCCTGTTTTCTTCTAAGAGTTTTATAGTTTTAACCCTTACATTTATTTTCTGATGATTGCGTTAACTTTGTGTATGATAGGAAATAGGGGTCTAAATGCATTCTTTTTCAAGAGGATAACCAGCTGTCCCAGTGATATTGATGAAGAAACTCTTTTTATCCAATGAATTGTCTTGGCATCTTTGTCCATTTGACCATTAGACAATTTAAAAAACATTTTATCAAAAATGACTACCTCTCCTACTTCCATAAAAGCATGTTTAGATTGCCTAACTAACTCTAAAAACTACATTCTGCTGCCTGATTTCTGTGGCTGCCTTTCCTATCGTATTTATAACTATGTGCTTATTGAGGGATCCTCCAGTGTAACAGCATTTAACTTTGGATGCAGTGGTCCTTAAAGTGGAATCTGATGGACCTTACAAACTGTATTCTTAGTTGTCCACCAATTCTTAAATTTGAGAAATTGTTACCGTATAGCCATTTCTCAGATGAGAAAGTAGAGGCTCAAATAGGGAAGGTAATATATCCAAAGCCATGTACCTGTGAATGTCCACAAACCAGCTCAGAGGTAGTGAGGGGTCATAAAAGCCACTTAGGAAGTCACCCTTCCAGAACCTCAGCTTTCTTTGTAAAATGGAGGGAGCATCACCCATCTTGAAGAATTGTCAGGAATAGAAATAGTGTGGGCAAAGAGCCCGGCACAGTGCCTGCCTGACACAGAGTAGACACCAATTACTGGAGGTTGTGCCTGGGGCTGTGCCCACCACCTGGCTCTCCTTCCAGGCTCTCCCTTTCTCCACAGTATCTACTCTTCCCAGCAGAGCAGCTTCCAAGAGCTGGTTTCTGGCTTCAGCCTTCCTCAGCCTCATGTACTTTACCTGAATCCATTGCTTATCCACTTATTGGGCACGTCTGTAGCAGTCCCTGTGCTGATGCCAGCAAAGCACAGGTGAATCCAACTCCATCTCTGCCCTTAGGGACCTTCATGAGACTAATAGACCCATTAGCTCATCATTATAGGACAGTGTGGCAGTTGTTATTTTTATTATTAATAGCTAATATTGACTAAATTTCTGCTATGTGCCTAGCCCTCTTCTAAGCATTATCTCAGGATGTGCAAGTCATTGTGGAAGCCAAGATGTCTAGAAGAGGTGACATTTTTGCAGCTGGATGTAAAGAACAGGTTTGGACTTTAGCTAACAAAGAGACATGGACGTTGTAGGAATTTTTGCCAATTTGATGGGTGAAAATGATATCTCATCATTATGATTTGTATTTCTTTGCAAGTGAGGTTGTACATCTTTTTGTATGTTTATAGACCATTTACATTTTCCCCCCTGAACTATATAGTTAAATTAGATGTGTTTGAGTTGTTCATTTGTTTTTCTTACTGATTTGTAAGAACTCCTTACATGTTGAGGAAACCAAGGTAATAGTATGTGCAAATACTCTGTCATGAAATTGCACTGTGCACTCAACAGGTACTACTCAGAGCTTGACTTTGGGGAAAACAGCTGAAGATAGAGCTAGGCAGGGAGGCCAACACCAGTTCTGAATGCCAGCCTGAGGAGCTTAGACTTTATCTTCCAGGTCACAGGGAGCCGTAAAAGAGTTTTGAGCAGGGAAGGGATATGATTGAATTTTAAAAATTGTTTTAAATAAGGGACAATCATGGATAAATGGAAGCGCTAGACAGGTAAATTGAGACCAGAAAGTGCAGAACCTTGAATGTCCAGCTGAAGAGCATCTGCTTGGATTGGTGGGCAATGAGGAGCCAAAGAAGGTTCTGGGTGATGACTGATGGCAGATGAGAGGAGATGAACCAGAGAGGCCATGGGCTTAGAGAGCTGCTTGTGGAAGGGGAAGGAAACAGGATTGAGGCCAAGGCTGATCTCTGGGTGGGGTGAATGTTTCTGTTTCCCAACATGAGGCTTTGGTCCCTACTGACATATCAGGCCCACATGGGTCCCCACTGTTGTGTCACCTGTCCCAGGTCCACAAGACTGACCTCTTATCCAGACAGATGGGACTTTTGCCCTGGGTAACTTGGAGAAGAAATATGAACCAAGAGTTTCCGTGGGGGGCATGGCAAGTGGAAAAAGGAAAGGGAACAGCATGTTGGCAAGTCAGGACGGATCTTAGGAGTTATGCAAGCCTGTGTCCCCAGGCAGCTGACCCTTGGCCTCTGCTCCCACAAATCCAAGAATGGGGAGCACCCTACCTCCCCAGCTGCCTTTCCATATCTGATTGGCTCTCGCAGTGAGAAGGTTCTCAGGCTGGTATGGAGTCAAGGGTATGAGGAGCTTTGACAGTCATCTTATCTCGTGTTTCCTGTCCACTAGATAGAGGGGATCTTGAGGCTCAGAAGGGAGATGATTTTCCCCTGAGGTCACACAAGGAGTGATCCAGCTCATGTCCGAGCAGGCCCTGGAAACTAGACCTTCCAACTCCATGTCCAGTTTTGGAAATGATTATTTTTTTAGAGATAATGAAAAAAAAATAATACTACATGCATATAGTACAAAAAAATTTTTAATAGAACATTTCTGTGAAAAGTCAGTCTCTGTCTACCCTGTCCCACAATTCTTCATGCCCTTCCTTAGGGTACTGCTGCACCAGTTTCTTAATCATCTTTGTTGGAGATAATGCATGCATGTACCACTATGTATTCTATACTCATTTTTTATGTAAAAAAATAACACATCATATACCTTGTCCTGTACCTTGCTCTTTCCACTGACCAAAATATCTTGGAGATTGTTCTTTATCTATGTGCCGAAGGCACTTTTTTTTTTTTTTTTTTTTGATCGCTGCATGGGTTTCCATCGCATGAATTGATTATAATGATAACCTGGTGAACCAGTCTCTCATTGGTGTACTTTAGGAAATGTTCCAATAATTTTTCTTCACATAAAAAATAATTATTTAACTTTTTAATACAAGTTTACAGTTGCCTATTTTTTTAATGCACATAAATATTTAATTGGCCCATGAGCCAGTGCCTATGTTCAGATAACCCCTAGTAACTTTTTAAAAATGAACTAATTCTCAGAAATGTATAAAATGAAAGTGAAAGCTCCTCACATACCCATTCCACACACCTTATTGTCCTCCCAAAAGGTAGCCAGCCAGTAGCAGTTGGTTTTGGTATGTGTGTATACTCTGGGGAGAAAATTAGGACTTTCTGTATATGTATGACCTTTTAAAATGTACACAGAAGGGATCATAACATACATAGTCTTCTGTCCCTTGCAGTTTTCACTAGAAATGCATCTCAGGGACCTTACTATCCCAGGACAAAGCCCTAACGTTATTGGTGTGTTTTCATGCAGTCCCTCCTTGTTGGACATCAGGGGTATTTTTCTTTGTTTATTCTTACACAGAATTCTGTTGACTGTTCTTGGATTTACATATATATTAGCATGCTGTATAGTTTTGCTAGATCACGGTTGAGAAAAGTTTGTACCCTCTTGGACCTCACGCGACAGTGTTTTTGAGTATATTCACTTTTTCCACCTTCAACAGTTAAGTATTATCAAACTTGTTTATTTTTGCCAACTTGGTAGATGTTTTAAAATGGCAAGCATGTTGTGTTTTGGTTTGTATTTCTTTAATATACATTAATACATACAAAATTGAATGTCTTTCCATAAACTTCTTGTTCATATCCATTGCTCTTTTTTTCTAATTGGTTAGTCATCTTTTTATCGATTTGAAAGAGCTCCTTATGTATCAGGGTAATTAACTCTCAGCTCATTTTCCTTATTAACTTCCATCATATGTGCTGCAGATTTTTTTTTAAAGATTTTTTTTAAGTTTACTATCATATAGTTAATCAATGTTTTCCTTCATGGCTTCTTGGAATAAAAATATTTAGACAGTGGATTTTACACAACCTTGTCACACATTATCACAGTTGATCCTCACAACAGCCTTTGAAGGGAGGCAGGGTGGGATTTTTTATTATTAGTTCTGTTTTACAGATGAATGGCAATGAGGCTGAGAAAGGTAATGGGACTTGCCCAGCCTGAACAGATTCTAAACCCTTGCTGTTCTCACTTCCCTCACCCACCTTCCACCAGCCAAGTAACTCACTCCTGGCATCCTCTGTTTAAAGGGTGTGGCTTCTCTAGAGCATTTTTTATTATTAAAACTACGAGCTTCTTTTCTTCCTCTAAGTGCTCTTTTAAAAAATATTTTTGAAATTATAAAATTCATAGTTCTCAAAAACAAAATGTCCAACAATACAGAGTAGTGAAACACTGGGTTTGGGGTGGGGGCTCATGCCTTGTACAAAAAGTGTATCCTCCAGGGTGACTACAGGCTGGTTTGCTGTGAGCACTAATAAGGTGCCATGGGCTCACTCTTGCCACAAGGGAGGAAGACCCGCCAGGAGCTGGACCATTCCTTATTCATCTTCATTTGTCACCAGTACCTTGTATGTTCCTGGAACACATTAGATGCTTGATAACTGCTTCAAGGCAGGAGACTGAGGTGGGCAGACACTCCACTTAGATACTGCGGCCTCACGGGCCTGTTCACATCTCAGCTGGGCCATTTAGAAGCTGCGTGAGCATGGGCAGTTGATTTACTCTGTGTGTGCTGCAGTGTCCTTGTCTGTAAAATTGAGATAATAGTTTCTACCTCATAAACAAAATGTCCACCTCTCACTTCTTGTCTGGCTGTGCCTTAGTGGATCCAGTGTCCGCTTCCACCTGGCCCCGATGTCCGGGGTCGTGAACTATCAGAGCTGAAAATTAAGCTCTCTCCTTCCCAAAAGCTCAGAGAGAGAGGAAGTGCCTGGCCCAAGGTCACACTGCCATCCGTGTCGGGGCCGACGGAGACTCCAGTCTCCTGACTCATGACATCACTCAGCCAGCTTCCTTTCCGCGGGACCACTGCAGCCGCGTGCTTCTGACCCCCTGTCTCCCCGCGCTCTGGCCACGAGGAGGCGCTCGCTGAACGCCGCCGGGAGACGGACGCTCTCGCTCCCAGCAGACGCGCGGCTCCGCGCCGCTGACGAAGGAGGCTGCGGCGTTTCCGTCTGCGGTTCGGGGCTGCTAGGTCCCGCCTCCTCCCCGCTACACACCAGGAAATACGTATCCCGGGCCGCGTTTTTATCCTAAGTGCGGTCCTCCTGGAGCACCGCCCCCTTCCTGTCCTCTTGCAGGCCCAACCTCTCTCCTGTCTCCGCCACTTCTTCCCCTGCGGGGCTCGCGTCTCTGAGCCTGTGCTCCCCCATTCTGTGTGACCGCGGGCAGGCCGCAGAGGCGCACCGCCAGCATTCCGTTAGTGCTGAGTCAGTGTTTGCTGCGGGATGCGGGGTGTTGCTGGCAGGCCGGGATCCGCCTCCCCACACTGCGAGGAGTGCGTGTCCTGGAGAGGACTTAGTGGGGCATAGTGCCAGCAGGGACGCGCGCAGCCCCGTCGCGCTGTGCGACTCTGGGCCCATGGCTGCCCACTCCGAGCCTCGGGCTGCTCGTCTGTGAACTAGAGAGACTTGGGGACAAGGGGCTGGGCTCTGCCGGCCGGAGCTACAGCTTTCCCTTGGGGGGGAGGGGGAAACCAGAGGACGTGGCCTGAGGCTGTGTTCACTAGGTGTTTATTCAGGGGTCTTGGGAGTCTAAGGGAAATGCTGGGGTCACAGCGCTCCCTCCAATGCGCCCGGATTGTACGCAGCCCGCTCCGGGGGCCCGTCCGCTGCAGCGGCTCCACAGTCCCGCGCGCCCTCCACTTACCAGGACTCGGGTGACGTCCCCCCTCGCCTTTCGAAGGGGGGGAAACTGAGGCGGGGCGCGGAGAGGCCAGAGCCAAGGTCACGGCTTCGTGGTAGCGGGGCCCGCAGAGGGGTCGGGCGCCGACGCCGGTGCCTGAGCGCCCCCAGGACTGCCCCCTCCCCCGCGCCCGGCCGGCCGGACGCGCTGGGGCTGCGCGCGTCCCGAGAGCAGCGCGAGCTCGGCGGCTGCAGGAGGACCCGCGAGGAGGAGGTAGGCCGGCAGGGGACGCGCGCGGTGGTGGCCGGCGTGCTGCGGCGCCGGGCCCGGGCAGGGGGCGCGCGGGCTGCGGCTGGGTATGCCCTCCGCGGGGAGCCTGGGCGGCAGCTCGGACCCCGCAGCTGCGGCTGCGCGGACGCAGGGGCAGCTCTCAGGAACCCGGGGAAGGAGGGGTGAGTTCAGGTGCCTTTGCGGAGCCGGGTCTCGCAGGTTTCGAGGTCGCAGTCGTTGGGAACAACACTGGTCGCGGTGTTGTAGGGCTGGGGATAAGAGCCTGCGGGGCTCTCGGGTGTGGGGACCCGGGCTACGCAGGACTTGGGGCGCCGACGCCGGTCTTTCTGAGCTGGGGCTCTGCAGTGAAGATGCAGGATATTCCGTCTCCTCGGCTTGGGGGGAGCGGGGACTCAGTGCCCCATCTCCGTGTCTACGCAGGTGGTTGCCTCCTCCGGGCGGGGAAGCGTGAATCCAGGCCCGAAGGGTCTCCAGGCGAAGCAGCCCTGGCCCTCTTCACTCTCTCCAGTGTCTCCCCATCCTCCTGGCTCCAGGCTCCAGCCTCCCTTCGGTGAAATCCCGCCGCCCTGTCTGGGGTTCGGATCTTGCGGACAGGAGGTTGAAGCATCTCAGGAATTCCCTGGGAGGCAGATAGACACTGCAGGAGGGAGTCAGGAGCTTCCACTGGGCTGGAGGGGCA
Organism: Macroglossus sobrinus; assembly: GCA_004027375.1. Lineage (NCBI taxonomy): Eukaryota > Metazoa > Chordata > Mammalia > Chiroptera > Pteropodidae > Macroglossus > Macroglossus sobrinus. The sequence goes on from PVKZ01001705.1 coordinate 160,235, forward strand.
GGGTCGAAAGCTGGCCCTACCCCTGACCCCCTGTGTGATCTTGGGCCATCACTCCTGCTACCACGTGCAAAAGAGACCGGTTCTTAGTCTTGGAGGGCCCTCTGGGTCAGAGGTGGCAGTTGGTTTAGGTGACCGTGCTGGAGGCTGGAACAACCACAGCAATCTTCTGATCTCGTCCCTAATGGGGCAGGGGTCAGCAGAGTCTGAGGAGCTAAGGACCTATTTCATGTGTCAGGACTGTCTCCCCTGACAGCATGAGTTGGGACCCTCGTGGGCCTGGAGTTTACTGTATGGGAAACCCCTGCTCAGCCCAGAACTGGCTGCTCTTGGGCTGTGCAGGAGGAGTGGGGCATGGACAGTTGGCAGAGGTAAGTCAAAGCTGTCTCCCCTCCCCCCGGGGGAAAGTCCTCTCTTGTTTCTGCCAGACAGTTGCCACATCAAACTGCCAAGCTCTCAGCTGTCACAACTGATCTCTTCTGAAGCAAATGGAGCAGAAAAACAACAGTGGGTGTCCCTTCCCTTCGGTCCTGCCACAAGATGAAGCTCATAGGGCAGCAGCAGTCTGCTCTGCCTGATCAGCTTTGCGCATTTTGCCCTGGGCATTCTCCATAACTGGTAGAGAGTGGGTCCTTGTTCTGGACTAGGAGAAGTCTGGTGGTGTACTTGGAAGAGCCACCACTCCACTCTGGTCAGTTCCTGCCAAGATAGTGCGCATGCTGCCTTGTGCTGCTCTCTCAGAGCAGCCCTGAACTGAAGTGGCCTAGGAATGGCCCTCCGGTCACTCTCCCCGGCCTCCAACATTCTGCCTGTTTCCTCACTCGGGCTGGCAAGGTTGCCAAGCCTCTGAACCCACGTGTGGCCAGAGTCCAGCAGTTAGGCTCAAAAGGAGAAAAGAGAAATTGCCCCAGATCCCTCCGGAATCAGAAAAAAGTGAGCTAAGAGGTGCTTACGGTGCCACAATGCCCACAGCCCATTAGCACTGGAAGCCTGGGGCCAATCCCCTGTTAGAGATGGGGAAACTGAGGCCCACTATGTCCTCAGCTTTCCTCCATACCAGTGTCCTGACTACTGGGGTGGAGGTAAGCTAAGTACCTAAGCATCCCTAGCCAAGAAGAGCCCACCCATCCTTTGTTCTTGTAGTATACAAGTTGGAGCTGAATACTAACTAGTCAGGGAGGCTATGACTGGAGGGTTGACAAGATGTCTCACCATACCCCACTGGTCCTTCATAATTAGGCAGTAGGGAATAGGGTTGCTCCCTCCTATCAGGAGGTATTTCTTGTATGAAAGAGGCTGGATGAAGACTTATCCTGTTGATGAGGACCATGTGCATTGAGGTTCCACATGCATTAAGGTTTCACAACTGCCATTGCTCAGACATGGTCTTCACTGTCACCATGAAGTATGACTCAAACCTGCTTCTGGGAGCAGCTGCCTTCCCACTGGACCCATCTTTGCCCTGTGTTGGCTCCTGCACAAATGCACACCCCACCTGGAAACTTCTGTTCATCCTCATCCCATTCATCCCCACATCATCCCTTCACAGTACCTTTATCACTGATTAGAGAAGCGGTATTCAGGAGCCCAGGTAGGGCTGACTTCAGACCCCTGGTGAAACATTAGTCTTCAGGATTCCCCTCTCCCCACAGGCTGTTCAGTGGAGATCCTATGGCAGGTGCCAACTTGGAACAGGAGGATGCAGGCAGCCCAGCTCTCAATGACTCTTTGAAGAACTGTGTCTGTGTAGACTTTTGATCCAGCATGTTTGCAATTCAAATTGAGCAAATGTATTTTTTAAGCATGTACTCCATATGTCAGACCCTGTCATGGATGGTTTTCATATATATTTTCCCATTCCATCTGCAAAACCACAAATCTATCCATTAATGTGTTACGGAGTTTCTAGAAGTATAATATTAAAATGATGATGTCAACCCCACAAGCCAGCAGTGTGGCCTTCCACCCACCACTGTTGTTCAGTCTTTTCAGAACTACTGGTTTTGTGCCCAGACACCCTTAGGGAGCCATTCCTCTGGGACGGGTGCTCAGATTCAAGTGAGCAGAGTCCAGGCTGACCCACATAAATCCATAGGTGCCTGCAGTGGAACTCATAACCCTGTCTGTGAGCTTAGGCCTTACATACTGCCTCTTTAGAAGATAATCCTGATGCTGGACAGCTCAACAGGGCAGGATTCCAAAGAGACCCCAACGCCAGAGCTCTGGTGACCAGGCTCTTGTCTTATGCTGTAAGAAAGAATTCAAGGACATGACAAACAGCAAGCAGGAAAGCGCAAGTTTTATTAAAGCAAAAGTACACACGTAAGAGAAAAGTGTGAGCAGCTCAGAGAGAGAGAGTGTGCCCAAGCTGTCTGAATTATGGGCTTGTTTTCTTAGGGGTGGGAGTGTCTTAAGGGTATCTAGCAAGTCTCTCGGTATTGGTTTGTTTCTCAGGCTACCTGGAGGGGAGGAGGTGGCCCAAGGCCATCTATCTAGTCTTTGGGCCTTGGCTTGTTTTACATGCTGGGATCTTCTTGAAATCAAAACAGGGAAAGCGCTGAGTAAGGGACTGAGAAACAATTCCACAGCTTCATCCTGGAGGGGAGGGGGAACTACCTAGGGTAACTCTCCTGCCTGGATCCTAGCCTGTGCTGTGTCCCACCTTGCTGGGATAACAGTCTCTGTGAGTTCCCTGAGAGCAGAGTGGTGGCTGAGGCACTTCCTGGTCCCCAGCACCAGGGGCTAATGTGAGTTTTTGTTTTGCTCAGCTGAGCTGAATCCAAACTAGAAACGAGTGGCATTACAAGGTAGCAAGTTTTATTTCACTAGAAGTATGCAAACTGAGGCCAAAGAAGAGATTCCTTTATTTCATTTAGTTTAGATTCCTTGGAGTAACATTTTAGCTCCAGGACTCCCAGAGCTAAATGATATTTTAAAAATTATCTGAGGACTTGGCGAAAGCTATCAGGATGGTAATCTAGGTTCTTAAAAATGCTAAGTGTCTGGGTGTTTTAATAAGCCAATTGCCTGAGGGTATTACGGGAACATTTTTATTCAGCTTATTCAGATGCTGAACTAGGACCAAGTTTTGGCCTTAGCCAAGGGTCCTTTAGGATTTGGTACAAAGCTGAACAGGCGGGAAAGCGAGTGTCTTAGCAAATCCTTGAGCAGCTGCTGCTGTCACTGTCAGCCACACCAGCTTGGGAAGCTTGGAGGTCTGAGAGCTGGACTCCATGTTACTTCGGCAGATCCCTTCTTCTCCCTGAGCCAAAGAAGTTGGAAGAGACCAGAAAATACTTTGAAAGTTGTAATCAACAGCCACAAGGGCTGAGGGGGCGTGGGGGGAAGGGAGGGGCTGAAATATGCAGATCCTGATAGTCTCTGTGTGTGGACTGGCTGAGGGCCAGCCTGCCTCTGAGACTTAGGTTCAAATCCAAGCTCTCAACTTCCTAGCTTTGTAACCTTGGACAAGTCACCAGACCTCCCTGAGCCTCCATTTTCTCCTCTTTAAAGTGATGGTGATGATAATGTGAACTTCCTAAGGCACTTATGTAGATAATTCTGTGAAAGTGTGTCAATGTCATATAGTTATTTTTCATTTTCTCCTTTGGGGGTATCATAGAAGCCATTAAATATTTCTAGGACCTTGAAGTCTAAATAGAATTGTCAGTTCTATCCATGAACTCATCCAACAAATATTTATGGAGCACCTGCTATGATACCACAAGAGCAAAACAGACAAAAACCATTCTCTCTGGGAGCTTTTATTCTAGCAGCAGGAGACCCACAATAGATAAATAAGCAAATAAAAGAATTTCAGAGTGTTAAATGCCAAAAAGAAGGCTGCCATGGTTGGTGTTAAAGGTAATTTGCAAAGGAAGAACTCTTCCACACAGAGGAGGAGAGAACCCTGGTTTGGATCCAGGAGACCTAAATTCCAGTCCAGGCCCAATTGGCCTCCAACTTGCTATTCAACTCTGGGCGAATTCCTTTCTGTTTGTGATCCTGGGTTCTGGTCTGTGAAATGAGAAAGTGAGAGGAGCCCTCCCAGCTCAGAAGCCCCATGTTGCTTGGGTGTCTGTCATGTCAAGGTTATACTACCTGGTGGCAATACAGCTATAGGTTGAGGTCCCTGCTTGTTACCCCCCACCCATACCGTATGTACCTAAATGTGATATGTAATCTGTCACACAGAAAGGTGGAAAGAATGTTTTTCTTCTTATTCTCATTGTCTTACCACTTTTCTGAAAAACTTTAATATAATTTTTTTTTTTTTTAATTTTTGAGCTCTCTGTATAGACTTAGGCTATAGATATTTGTTTGGGTCCACCTACTTTTGCTTCAAGTTGTGACTGTGTGACTCAACCAGTTACGAGTAGCTGTATTTTGTCCTTGTCACTGCTGTATTATATTCCGTTGATTCGCTAGGCCACAAGGTCTGTTTATCCAGTCTACTGTGATGGACATGTGGGTTGTTTTCAGTTTGCGGCAGTTCTTGAACCTGTTCGTGTCCGAGCACACATGGCTTGAACTTCTCTAGGGCCTATACCTCGAACTGGGTGGTAAAGTATGCATTTTCAGCTTCATAAAACAGTGCCACACTGTGGTCATTTCCTCCCACTGCTCTTCCTCCTCGCTGATACTCCCCATGGTCAGTCTTTGTCATATCTGCTCACTGTAATGGTTCTCACTGTGGCTTTAATTTGTATTTTCCTGATTGCTGATGAGTTGGGCATTTTTTGTACATTTACTGGCCATTGGGATTTTCTCTTTGGTGACATGCATATTCAAGTGTTTGCCCATATTGGGCTGTTTTTTAATTTTATTATTGACTTGGAGGATTCTTTAGGTATTCCATATTTTAATCCTTTGTCAATTATGTATGTTGAAATATCTCGCCTTTTTCACTTATTCTGTGTTCATGAGATGAACATCTTAATTTCAGAGTTACTAATTTAAGTAGTCAGATCTATCTTTCACTTTATTATTAATGTTTTTATGTTTTAAGAAAATTTTTCCTACTTTCTAGTCATAAGAATATCATATTCACCTTTCCCATTCTTTAATCTACCTGGAATTGAACTCGTTTATAATGTGAGATAAGACACCCATTTCTCTCTCTCTCTCTCTCTCTCCCTCTCCCCCCCCCCGTCTGTCTGTCTGTCTCTCTCTTTCTCTCCCTCCCTCTCCCTGTCTGTCTCTCTCTCCCCCTCTCTCTCCCTGTCTCTCTCTCTCTCTCTCCCTCTCCCTCTCCCCCCCTGTCTGTCTGTCTGTCTCTCTCCCTGTCTCTCTCCCTCTGTGTCTCTCTCTCTCTCTCTCTCTCTCTCTCTCACACACACACACACACTACCCAGTCAGCACATTTGATGAGAAGTGTGTCCTTTTCCCTTATCTGTCCTGCCTCCACCTCCACCCCATCCCCCCACACCCTTAACCCTGCCATGTATCATACCTTTCTTGGGCCGCCTGGAGCCCAGAACTGAAAAGATCTCGGCTCGAAGACCGAGTGTGGTGACCAAGGACAGCCCCTGAGGGCAGGGCGGACAGAACAGACCTCCCCTAATGAACCAGCTACTTCTCCTGCCAAACAGGTCTGTGGGGCGGTGTTCTGTCACGTATCTGGCTGGAGCTGACTTGGGCTCCCTTCACATTAAGCTGGAACTCAGGACCTGAGCTGACCCCTGCATAAGGCCATGGGAGGGGAGAGGGAGCTCATCTATGTGGGCTACAGAGGAGGCCCCCAGAGGCCAACTAGGCTGTGCTGTTTGTGGCAAGAGGCCCCCACCCAGGGCATTGGACCAAGGTAAGGGAGGGCCAGGATGGTCCCTGACTGAGTTTTCCCTGCCAAGCTCTGGGTACTTCTGAAAAATAAAATGTCCCCTCCCAAGTTCTTTCCATCTTGGTCTGTTTGGGGCAACCAAGAGCCAGGAGATGGCTCTCTGGGAGGAGGGCCACAGCCTGTAGCAAGGACAGGCCAGGTCTCTGTCCCCCATGCAAGCCCACAGGCTCACACACATGCACAGGTACTCTGCCCACCTATCTCCTGAGGAGCTCTTGTTACGGAGCACACCCGGACAAGATGACCTCAGAGCTGAATTAGAATCAAAAAGAAAATTTCATTACGAATTTGAATCCAGACTCACGCCTCTACTGCCGCAGCAGTGAGAACAAGTGCTCTGATCCTTAGCATGGGGATCCTTATATTAGGTTTATGGCGGGCTAACTTGGCGCGCACGGGACAGGTTGCAGTTCCTTATTGGCTAACCGTATGGCCCGATTATGGTCTGACCTTTAAGCAAGCAAACAGGAGGTCTGGGCGGAGAATTCCAGCCCTTGGTCGGAGGGGATTGCAGTCTACCTTGCTGGGGGAATTTAAAATTTTCCATTCCGCCATTTTGGATCTTTCATCACTGTCTTAAATACATAAGTTCTCACGACCCATTACACTCTTTGTTCATTTTAGTGTCCAGGGCCTGCCAGCTGGGGTTGGGAGTGGTCACTGCCAGCTTCCAATCTGCCTTCCATACCCTGGTGACTTTATGCGGGCAGTGGGCAGTACCTGGCCTGGCAGGATGCAGCCTTCCTGCCCCAAGAGTCATCAGGGCAGGGAAGAGGTGAGAGGAAGGGGGAGTGTAACGAGCACTTTCTACTTGCCAGGCATCTCACCTTGGGTAATCTTTACTCCTGCTTTGCCAGGTAGGGAAGATTCACCAAATAACTGAGGAAACTGAGGCTTAGGGAGGTGCTATGGTCAGGCTGGGCCTGGGCCAGAAGGGTGGGATAGGCCCCTAGAATCTCAGTGGCTTGCCTATATGACTTTAGAAGTTGTAGGCTGTGCTACACCCTCCCTCTAGTTTCTTTCCCAGGGTTGCTGCTTCCTGAGGCTCTCTGAGAACTCTAGTACCTGAGTGGCCGAGAGCAAGAACCAGTGCTCGGGGCCCAGCTCAGCCTAGGCTAGTGGCTAGGAATTACACTGTCTCCTCATTTGTGCAGTAGGCGATTGACAATGATAGTACCCACTTCTTCAGGTCACTCTGAGGCTGAAAGGCAACCTTTGCAAAAGGGCTTCAAACATGACTGGCTCCAGGAAGCACTCAGGAAAACTTAGTTTTTGTTAATGCCTGAGTTCCCCTCAGCCTATGAAATTCCAAACTCCTGTGTGTTTCCTTTCTAACTGGACTTATTTATGTGTTTGTTTCTATGAATTTAATATTTGCTTAGGAAATATTTAACATTATAATAGTGTTACCAGAGAGTAGGGATCCTCTCCTGGCATGCTGTCCAGGTTTTTGATATCTTGAACAAAGAATTGAGCAAGACACCAAAATACAGTAGAAAATAAAAGTTTTATTAGAAGGGAAAGTACATTTCCAGATGTGGGAGTGGGCCTGAGCAAGAGAGGCGTGGCTCCAAGGCCTGGTAACAAAGCCTTTGGAGTTTTTATCCCTATTTGCTGTGGGTGGTTACTTTTCTTAGATGGGTGGGCTTCTTTGATTGGCAATCAAGATTGACAGGACTCAGTGATTCATCATTTTGCGTTCTGCGCATGCTTGTTCCCAGAATTCGGTCTGTTATAATGATATTAATGAACTTCTGGGCATGTGCATTGTATTATAATGATGGCATAATGAGGCTCAGGTGAGTTGAAGGTTGTTGGGGGGGTCCTCATTGCACAGGTGTGAGTGACTGGCTTAAACTGGTACCTAATTCTCTGCCACTTGTTTCTTAGTGTGAGTTAAAAAAAATGCCTTCTTGCTTGCTTAATTGTGGACAGATTAGGGCAGACCCCTTCTAGGATAGAATGACCTCTGTGTCTTTGAAGGGAGACCTAAAACACCCTAAGTAACTTTCTGCCTAGCTCTTTTCTAAGAGTCATGAACCCCCTTATTAGTATGGATGTTGAGGAATGGGAGGTCTCTTCTGTATCTGCTTCCTGCTGAGAATGGCCATAATCCCTGCCTACTGGAGTTTCATGGAGCTCTTTCCCTTTCTGTCTCAGTCAGGGTGAGGTCTTGGGTTTCCTGCCACCTCAGTTCCTAGACAAGGAAAAGTTACAAACCTATTATTTAAATCATATATCTATTAATTTCTATTATTGATGTGCCTATTAAGTGAGTAAAGGGAAACAGGATTGGTTAATATATTTCTTAAAGAGTAAAAAAAGACCTTTGGCCTAAAGTCCCCTCCCCTTAAGAGCCTCCCCTTAAGACTCTTAAGAGCCCTGCCTGGCTTAACACCATTTCTGCTAACAATGGGCTGATGACACTTATCAATAGCCAAAGGATCTGAGTCACCAGTTTGGGGAAATTATGAGGATTTGAGAGAGAGGGTCTTTTTCCCAAAGGAGGGAAGAAAACTAGGTTTACTAAAAAGTTTAAGAACTCTGCAAGAGAAGTCTCATTTTATTTCCTGCTAAAAGATTAAGAATTTTACAAGTAATAACCCATCTCAATAGTATACAATGAAAACTACATCAGCCTCTACACCCTCCTCAGAGCAAACATGGAAAGCAATTTTGGGGTGTCTGGTCAGAAATACTCAAGTATATTCCTCCCCTGTCATATTTTAAAGAAAAAATCCAGCAGCTTGCTGTGCCCTGACCCTGTGACTTTCCTCTGGGCCTTTAAATTCACTTACTTGGTCAGAGCTAAAGCTGCTGCCTCCTTCCACAAGGCACACATATTTGTGGGTGCTGGCACCATATTTTCCTCATCAGCAGGACTTGCGGGGAGGCTACAGCCTGGCACAAAGAAAATGGGAATTGCTGAGCTGCAAAGAACGGTCCTACTGTGCCCAGCAAAAGCCCTAATTGGAGACTAGCTCCCTCCCCTCCCCGCTACAGCAGATCTGGGTCTGGATAGAAGGTGGAGCCTGGGGACCTGGCTCAGGCCCAGCCTGGCTGCCAGCTGGCCATTAGGTGACCATGAGCCAGCCCTGGCCTCCTCCTGATGCCTCGTTCGGTACAGAAACCCAGGGCATGTGGTGGCCTCTGTGAGAGAACTGAGGGTTTGTCTCCTGGAGAACACAAGCAAGCCACATGTCACCCATCCCACCTGGGCTGAAGCCCATGATGTGGGCTGGGGTTTTCACCAACTGCCTGTTAAGTTTTGATGTGGCTCTGTCAGGCAACTGAAGTTAATATTAAATCCTGTTAGCATCTTCTTGGTAGGCCTTGTGACTCCTGGCCCTGCTGGTGTCTTATGTCTACCATAAAAATTTCCCAGAGGGCTGAGGACAGGACTTTATCTTTCTCAGGGTCTGAGAAAAGAAAGTGGTAGGTGGCTACATGTAGCCACATGTATTTCATGCGTGACTATAAGGCCTCACCAGGAGGGCTTCCTGCTCCCTTGAAGGAAGAGCAGAAATCACTATTGATGTCAGGAGGATAGCTGGGACTAAGGGTCACAGTCACCTAAGGGGGCAGAGCTCCAGGTGCACCCGGTGTACAGTTGTTCAGGTTGTGTACTGTATAAGAGCAGTGGGCAAAGGAAGAATGCACTTTTGCCAAGCCGTGGGCCTAAAAATCTGTGTTCCACCAGAAGAGGGCACTTTTTACAAATTCACATACAGGGTCCCTACATGCTGTTATGGATCCAGCCCTGAGCATGCTCACTGGCAAAGGAGACGTGCCTAGGCATGGGGTCTCCTTTAAACTCTGTGGTCTTCCTGTGCTCAGTTTTCTAGAATCTTCCTCCAGGACTCTGCTAGTAATCCCAGGGGAAAAATAATTCTAAAACCCTCCTCCATCTGTATGAGTAGGTTGAGTAGAACCAACCAGGTCAGTCCTCAGAAGTAATTGGGCCATATGTCTGGCTTTAGGGGCCACAGTATAGCTTGGCTCAAATCATATCTAGGCCCACATTCTCAGCTCTAGGTTTTCCTCTGCACAAGCCCTCCACTTTATCATCTGTTAATAACCCCCAGAGCTCAAATTGAAGGACCGTTACCTCTGTGCCTGACACCTTAGGAAATGAACCCTATTTATAAAGATATGCTGATTTGGGGACAGAAACTCCCATAAATACATTCGTTTCATCCACAGATATTTCTCAAGCACCTAGTATGTCCTAGGCACTGCATTGGGGTTGGAAATAAATGATGAATACAACAAACACGATCCTTATTCTCACAGAGCTATCAGGTTAAGGAGAGGAAAATGCTCCCATGAACATTTCTCCCATGGGATAAATAGCTTAGTGGTTGCCTGCAAAGAAGTCAGGCAAAGCTTCTCCGAAGGAGCTGAGGCAGGAAGGTGAAGTCAGAGTTAAGTAGGTGAAAGAGAGAGACATGTATACCAGGCAGAGGGAACAGTATGTGCAAAGGCCCAGGGGGAAGAGCTAACTTGATGGGTATCATGTCGGAGCAGAGTGGGGAGGGCAGAGACAGGCGGAGGCTTGTGGATGTGGCAAGGAGTTTGGTTATTAAGCAGTGAGGAGCCAGGATTTGAAGCAGGGCAGTGACGTGTTGTTAGAAATGTCTGTGAAATTGACATTTCTTCCTGACCCAGCTGCCCTCCCTCTGCATGACTAGAGAGTCAGGGAGGAGGGTGTCTTAGGTTGTGCAGGCAAGAAAAGGAAGTTTGAATGAGGAAGCTTAGGGTGAGGTACAAAGGCTGACTCAGCTGCCACTCTCCAGACACCTGCCCCCAGGTTGAGGCACCACTGGGTCAACTTGCTCTGTCTTGTGGCTAAAAAAGGCCAGACTGCAGTTCTCTATCAGGGTGACAGGTAGTGCCAGCTCTCCAACAGTGGCAGGTGGGCTGAACCTGCCACTGGGTTCAGTGGGGACCAGTGGGGTCCAGTCCAATGAGAGGTGGGGTTGGAAACAGCTCTGGTCAGGCCAAGGGCAGGCCAAGCTTCTCCCACCTCTGCACCTCGAGTTGGTGCCCAGATTGATGCTTCAGGGGCTCCAGCCCTCCATTTCCACCAACCTGTCTTTTATCCCCTTTGAGGACTACTCCATCAGCTGTGCCCAGAGCTCTTTTTAAGCCCATCTAAATTTGCTGCTAAGCTCAACCTGGGGACAGCTGGGTGAAACTACCCTTTGCAGAGGAGTGCTTGGGTCCAGAGCTTCGCTCTGCAGCCTCCCATCAGTGAAATGCAGATACTGACGTTCTGGCCTCACAGGATGGATGGGGAGTCAGCAACTTATGTATAAAGCACATAGGGAGTACCCAAGAAATGTTAGCCTAGCCAGGGCTGGTCACCCAGGAGGCTTTCAGCTGCTGGCATTCCCTTCCCCTGCTCCACTGTGGCCCCACACCTGGCACCAGAGCTGAAGCACAGAGATACCTACTGGTGTGTATTGAACAAAAAAGCACCTTCCCAACCAGAGGATGATTCCGAGTGGGACCACTCATGGAATGTGCCATCTGTTGGTCTCCCCGCATTCTAGAGTGCAATCTTGAATCTTGGGCAAGTGATTTGATCCTTCTAAAGGGGCTTAGAAGGATCAAATCCCTTCTGTAAGATGTAGATGTGTCTTCTCTGTGATTGGGAGAGTTAGAGATACCCTATGTGAGCCCCTTGGAGCCCCTGGTACAGAATTGGTGCTCCAGAAATGGCAGCTACTGCCACTGCTAGTGCAACTAGTGTCCCTGACTACAGGTGGTCACTTGGGGAGACCAAGGGGCAGAAGCTAGTATCGATGGCAAGCAGCATACAACAAGCTGGCTGATGAGAGCAAGAGAAAATTTACTGGAAGGTGGAGTTGTCCAGGGAAAATTGGAAGCAATCCTAGAACAGAACCCTGCCTGAGGGTAGGAGGGAGGATCCTCTAGGTATGCCTCCCAGGAAGGGAAGTTGTTTCTCCTTGGGTGCCTGTAGGCAGGGCTGAGCCCCATGATAAGCCCACCAGGTGCCATAGCCCTCCAGTGGGAGCGGATGGGGCAGTGGAGTGAAGGGGGACAGGAGCAAAAGACCTGGAGGAAAACAACTGAGGTCCAGGCCCAGCACCCCCACTCTTGGCTTTCCATCCCCATGCTTGGTGGTGTATTAAATGTGAATTACCCTTAACCACAGTAGTAATTACTGCAGACATAACTGACATGTCGAACAAATTGTAGTGTGCTTATAATTATAAATTGCATTTCTAACACTCCAGGGGGTTCCAAACCTTGATGTCTTTCCTATTAACAAATAAATGACAGTCATATGTGGAAAATGTGAGAGTGAAAAAACTTGTCTGTGGATTGTATGGCATTAGTGATGCTCCTTGTGGGTCCACGCTAGGAGCCTAGAGGGCCCTGGCTTGGTTGGTCTAGAGGTTTACACTTATTTGTTGAGTTCTCTGATCGGCCCAAGACCCACAAGAGGGAATTCCAGCTCTGCCAAAACCAGCTGAGTGGCCTTGAGTCATGCCATTTAACCTCTCTTGGTTTCCTTATGGGACTTGATAACTGATTCCACAAGATGGCTGTCTTCACCTGCCTGGTGTACAGGTGTGCAAGAGGTGCTCCTTGGGGACCTGCTGTTCTCTCTTCACAATGCAGGAGGTGCACAGTCTTGTTCTCAAGAAGGGGGTTCAGGGCCTTGACCACCCCTCCTCATCCTGGAGCCCTTGTGCTGCACAAGGGAAACTTTCTTCAGCCTTAGGCGACAGTGAAGTCAGTACATGCTTGAGGGTATCTTTTCTTGCTGCAAGATGTGTGTTCTCAGATCCCTGCTACCTACCAAGCAGGAAGTATGAGATCCAGGCCATAGGTGGGGAGTGAACTGACTCCAGGTGAGCAATCAATTTAGCATTCAGTGGTATGAAACATCACATGGAACCTGGGAGAAAGTTATTCCTCTGCCAGCCCCCTCTCAGCCCTTCTGATCACATCTAGACCAAAGGGTCAGATGGTGCTAACATGTCTTCAGTGCTTCTTTATCACTCAAAAAAAGTCTTAATTATATTTCATTGTTTCATACGCGATAACATAATCACATGATTTCAAAGTTAAAGATATAAAAAGGTACACAATGAACAGTGAGCCACCCTCTCTGCCCTGTCCCAGTTCCCCCAGAGACAACCACTGTCCAGAGATATTTTATGCATATATCAGTGTGTATGTGTGTGCGCACGCACACTCTTCTCCCTTTTTTACCCAGATACAGCATTCTTCACCTTACTTTTTTTCACTTAGCAATACATCTTGTATCTCATTCCCTATCAGGATATAAAAAGCATCCTTCTGCCTTCTATACCCTGGATTCTCTATACTTATTAATCTCTGTTTTAAACAAAGACAGGCCCTCAAGCACAAGTTTTCTGCTGATAACAGAATCTAGGCAGTATTTTATAATAGTGTTTTGGTTTGGGTGATTTATTTTTATGGGAAAATTCAATTTATGCTCAGTGAGACTGGTTTCTCATTGATGGAGCAGATATAAATAAGGTCTCCCTGATAGAAAGAATAGCTTTAATTCGTATACAGTGCTTTGTGGTCCTTGGGAAAATTAACATGGGAGTAAATCCAGGTTATTTCTATTGGCTATTGTGCCCAGCACATATGCACCCTGAAGATTGAGCCCCTACTTTACCTTCTGGCTTCCTTCTTCACAACTCACCTGCCCCCACATCTCACATTCCACACATTCGTAGAACTACGATATTTTCCCAAGCTCTCCAAGCCTTTGCCCGTGCCATTCCCTATACATGGAGTGCCCGCCTCCTGCTGGGCCACTCAGTGCCACAAATCCCTAGACAGGTGTTACTTCCCCCAGGAAAGCTTCCCAGATGGCCACCCCACCTCCCCAGCTCACAGTTGGTACTGCCTCTGTGCCAGTTTTCTCCCATGATCCCATTGATTACCCAATTTAGTGCCCTGGTGCAGTGCAGGGATTTTCAAACCACAACACACATCAGAACACCTGAAAAATGAAAATTTGCATTTCTAATGATTCTCAGCTTGGACTGTGGCTGCTGCTGTTCTTGGGATCACATTCTGAGAACCACTGGGGGAGTGGAAAAAATGGAGGCTGAGCGTCAGTGTACGTGAGGTCTAATCCCAGCTCCATCATTAATGGGTTATGTGTCTTTCAGCAAATTATATGCCCTCTCTAGACTTAAGGGCCTCTGTGATAAACTGGGATTCAAACCCACCTTGTAGAGCTACTGTCAGGATTATGTGAACTCGTGTGGGGACAGGGCTGGCACCAATTGTGAGTTGCTTCCCAGGCCCACCTCTGATTTCTCTCTGCGTCCTATGAACTTCCTAGTCTGGGTCTGACAGAGAGTGGGTGGTAATAAATGTTGGGGGTGGGGGAAATTGTTGAACACATTCACAAATGCACATGATCTCAATTATAGATTTATTCACATAATGAACCAGATGTCATGAGTACCCTACCTTCATTAGTTCTAAATCAGTGGGGTAAGGTCAAGCGGTTGAAGCCTTCCTCCCACTGAGACAAAAGAAGGTGTTATTTAAATCAATCACATAAAGAAGATTGCACAGGGGAATGTTTTACCCACTTAAGAGAAGCTGTTGTTTTAGGAGCACTTAGTGGCATCCATTTGCTAAACAGGCATTCCTAGCGCTATTGTAAATGAATTTAACAATTATTCATTAAAGTTGAGAGCCACTGGGGCCTTGGTTTGGCACTCCCTTGGTAGCCATTCTGCGATGTGAAGGCACAACTTAGGAAAGCCCCTTAGAAAGTGGACCTGGACCCATCAGGTGACAGAATTAGTGACAGCCAGGTGGGATGTTGTACCAGAGCAAGCCCTTGCAGCTTTCTCTGTTTCCCTCCCCACCTATGTTCCCTCAATTTCTCCACTCCATTTAATGCAGATGGGCCCCAGTTTAAGCAAAGGTACTAGGAAAGAAACCCTAATATGTCAAGGGTAGTCATTCACTTTATCAAAGGGATGCCTTTTTTATAAAACCTTTGGCTGACAGGTTCCTTTAAGTACTAGGCATTCTGGAGATAAGAATCAGTGTTTTTGAAAAATGGTTTCACCTGGCCCTTCCAGAATCTATGATGTATAAAGACCAGTGTTGGCTCAGATTGAATAAGACAAGGGTGAGAATGGGGAGCAGGAAGGGGGCCTGCTGTTCTCTTCTCTGCTCACATGTCTTGCCCTGTCCCTGCTTACAACAGGGAGAGCTGAACAACCTGGGAGAGAAGGGGAGGGAAAGCCTCTTAGTTAATCCAGTTAAGCTGAGCCTCAGTTTCCTCTTCTGAAAAATGGGATTAGTAATAATTCCACCTGCATCACAATGTTGTCTTAGGGACCAAATATCAGTAAAGAGCTCGAAAATATTAATTAGTATTATTTTAAGCCTGCTAAGGAGGTCTGAAAGTAGTTTCTGAGTGAGGGAAGAGCAAGTGATTGGTCGGGCTTAGCGAGAAAGAAGCTTTCATTAGATCCTCACCAAAAATTCTTCAAAAAGTATTCCCAGCCTTAGGATGGGAACTACTCCTTTTTCTGAGGCAGGAGCATCAGAGCCCCAGAATTTCACACCATCCGGGACAGCAAAAACCTGGTTTTATAAACCGAGGCCAAAGCCAGCAGGGTTTTGTATTTGTTGTGCTTGCCTGCACGTTGGGTAGGGAGATGTGGTTATTTGGGGGTACCTCCGTTGGAGGAATGCGCTGTCCTCCCAGAAAAGGGCCTAGCTTGCCGGTACTGTGGAGGCTGTAACCTGAGAATCCCTACCTTGCCCTCATCACCCGCCTGGACGTTTGGCTCTGTTAGCCCCGCCCCGTCGGCAGCCCCGCCCCCGTTGGGCCCCGCCCCTTGAGCTTTCTTTCGCGGCTCCTCCTCCGGCCCCGCCCACCAGCCCTCCCTCTTCCCGGGCCACATTCCTCAGGCCAGGCCTTGGCTTGCGGCCGGCTGGCTGTGGCGGCGGCGGCGGCGGCGTAGGAAGGGGAGGAGGAGGAGGAGGAGGAGAAAGGGTGGGTTCGGCTGGCCTGGGGCTCCGACTGGGGGCCGGAAGCGGCAGGAACTGTTAGGCACTGGTGATCTTCAAGGTGGTCACGTGGCGGGTGGTCAGGTCTCCCGGGGGTCGGGTGTAGGCCCCGGGATCCGGCCGCCCCTGGCGGGAGTAGGCGCTACTCTGCTGGGCCTGGGTCCCGGGCGCCTGTCCCCGTCCGCTTCCGCGGCAGCCACCATGTGGTGCCTACACTGCAACTCGGAGCGGACTCAGTCGCTGCTGGAGCTGGAGCTTGACTGCGGGTAAGGGCCCCGAGCGGCGCCGAGGCCGAGGGGGGACGCGGGGGCTTCGGCGAGGGGACCTGCCGAATGCAGGCTGACGAGGCGGGGCCCGGCGTGCCGACGGCACCCCACACTGCACATTCGCGTGCAGTGTGTCGTGGGTTTGTGAGAGAGCCTGGCGCCGTTTTTGTGCGCGATGGTTGGTGAGAGACTGCTTGGGGTGTAAGTGTGCCAGAGAGAGGTTGGGGGAAAAGGTCTGCGAGAGTGCTTGAGACTGTCAGGACAGGTGTCTGTGTGAGGGTGACAGGATCCGGTGTGTCTGTTAGTGTGTGTCAACCTGACACAGGACCTGAGTCTGCCTGTGAGAAGATGTTGGCAGTGTGGAAGAGTGTGTTCACACTTGTGAGTGCTCGTGTGTGGGTGAGTTTATGCAGCAGACACTGATGGGAGTTGGAATCGGGTGCAAGAGCAAGTGGTCGGGAGTTGGTGAGAGTGACCAGGAGGCCTCTGTGCGTGGTCTGGGCCAGAGGTTGACAGAGAATGCTGCCTGAGGCCTGGTTATGGGAGACGCTAGGCTTCTGTGTGGGGTGACATGTCTGCTCTGTCACGGCAAGGGCATGCGAGGCTGAGGAGTTGTGTGCAGGTCGGCCGGGGCTGTGTGCAGGTGGTCTGGGTGTGCTTCCATGGGCTACTTGGGAGTGCACTGGGGTGCCTGAAGCTGAGGGAGGTTGAGTACTGTGTGGTTACTGCTGCTAGGGTGCTGCTGGTGGGGTTGGAGGTGTTTGTTTATGTACACAAGGCGGGGTCAGGAATGGAGTCTGAGGAGATGAGTATATATCTCAGAGACTAACCCTTTCCTGCTGTGGGCCTGTGGTGTGGCTGTCTGAACATCTAAGGGCCCATATTTATGGAGAGAGAGGGAGAGAATGTGTTTATGTACTGGAAATATCGATTTCCCCACTCTGATAGCCAACACAGCTGCCCCTGAGCTGTCTGCAGACCCCTTGAAGGAGTAGGGCTGTGGGTTGATTTGTTGACAAGCCGATTTGGCTTATGTCATGCTCCCAGTGGGGAGGCCCACTTGCAGCCATTTGATCTTTGAGTTCAAAAATTCTGCAGCAGGTGTCTGGCAGTTGCACTGAGAGCATGCACATGTCCCTGTCTGCTCCTTTCTTATCCCAGGAGCCTGAAGCATCATATAGGGTTGTGGGGATGGAGTTCCCAAGGACCCATTGCTCCTTGCATCTGGAGCAGAGGCCAAGCAAGCTGCAGCTGCAGGGCCAGCTGTCTGGAATCAGTGGAACAGTCTGAGAATGAGGGTCATGATATTCATATCCCGCATGTGCTGCTGCCTTACGCAGCTGTCCCACCTGGTGGTGTGTTTGCATTCTTGTCCTTGTGCTACTAGCATTCCTATGTTGCAGGAGAGAAAACTGAAGTTGACTGTTGCAGTCTCCTCAGCACTAAGCCTCTGTATTTTATTGAGAGTGCCTGCTGTGTACAGTTCCTCCTCTAGGCGCTGGGGACATAGTAGTTCACCCTTCAGCCTCAGAACAGGTGGGTCACATTTGTTCTGAGTGCCTGGGATGTGGTTCCAAAGGAAGCCTGACCAGGAGCATCTTGCACTGGCCGGCTTGCCCAGAGTTCTTCTCCCCTCTCTAAACCCCGAAAGGATCCAGCAGGCTTCAGGGACCTCAGGAGACCCCCGCTATCTGTAACAGTCCAAGACAAGCTCTCTCGCCACAGCGTACCACCCTGCGATCACAGGTCTCTCTAACAGTGTGCTTCTGCAGCACCGGATGCTTTACAGTTTGAGCCTGCAGGCAGCCCAGATCTCTTCCTACCCTCCCTTTCTAAATAGGCACATTAAGGTAGAGAATCCAATGACATGAGCAGAATATTACAAGAGGAGCCTGGAGTAGAACCCAGATGTTCTAACACAGGGCCTTGGAAGGGCCCCAGCCAGCCTTGTGGGGATTTTCAGGCTTCTGCTCAAGGAAGTCTGACTATGAAATAGATGTGGTAATATTTACACAGCTTCAGTTCAAAAACATGGACAGGACTGACATCTGCAGAATCAGTGAGATGAATGGGTAAATAGGTGTTTCTGGAGGGGATTGAACAGGGCTCCTGGGGCTACGGGAGGTGTGTGTGTGTGTGTGTGTGTGTGTGTGTGTGTGTGTGTGTACATGTGTACATGAATGTTATATGGCTGCACTCTGGAATATGGGATCATGGTTTGCCAGTAGAATATGAGTCCAAGGCAGCTGGGAGAGGCAAACAAATTTTGTTTCAAATATCAGCTTAGCTTTATGAGTTTATGCAAGTTGCCGCACCCCTCTGAGCCTCAGTCTGTCTCCCACTCTGAAAAGGAATGAAACTACGCTTCACAGAAGTGCCTGAGAATGTGGGTGCCTAATAGTCCTCACCCAGCTGGCCAACTCTAAGCCTCGAGTCAGATGCTGTGATCATCCAAGTCAGCACTCCGTTCTTCCCACCACCACTGACTCGTTGTGATTTTCTTTCTTCCTCTGTTGTAAATTTCCTTTGAATTACGATGATGCTTAGAATATCCACCCACGAAGCACAGTGACAGGATGACAGCAGTTCTGATGGGCTTGGACCCAGCCAGAGGCCGGGAGAGAGTTCCACAGAGGTGGCCCAGTTCTCCTGTGGAAGTGTGTGTATTTGTGTGGTGGGGGAGGATGCTCAGAGGCTGTTAAGTATGATTTATCTATCATTTGTCCTCAAAAGCAAGTCATAATGACTTTAGGACCATTAAGGGTCTTGAATTAATTGGTGTGGCGTTACAGAATCTGGCTACTCCCACTGCATGAGCTGCTGCTGAAAGAAAATTGATTGTGATTCTGGTAGAAAACATGGCATGGTGACACCTGGACCTTGGACATTTTCCTTAGCTTTTCTGTGCCTTGGTTCCCTCATTTGTAACAGCTCAAGGAGTTGTGAGGATTGATGAGTTAATCCAAATAAAGTGCTTCAACAGCGGAGTAAACACCTGATAGATGGTGGCTTTTAGCTAGTGTTTCAGAGCTGAGAGGTTCAGTTGTGCTGGAACTGCACCGTATTACTTGTTCAGGGAAGGTGTATTGCTAGACAAGAATAGATGACCTCTCTTTTTGGCCATGGACCAGGCCAGGGTTAAAAGAGGGTGAGACAGAGAGATGGCAGTGAGGAAAGCAGTTGAAGGGCCAGGGCTGTTTATGAGGTGAGGCAGTGGCTGCTGCGGGTGAGACAGGTTGCAGACTTCGTGAGAAGGTACTAAAACCCATAGGCTGTATGTGTGGTTACAGCCTGCTGTCCCCAGCTGTTCTCACTAATAATAGACAGTTAAGAGTGTTTTGCCCAGGGATTAGAAAAATTTAAACTCAGCTGGGTTGAAGATTTCTTAGGATGGGCAAATGGCCTGTACCATGGTATCTGACATTTGGGTGGCCTTTGAATTTTACACATGCTTATTTTATTTGAACCTCCCAAGAATCCTGGGAAGTAGCTGGTATCATTCTCATTTTACAGACAAGGAAATTAAGGCAAGAAAAATGAAAATAATGTATTCAAACTTTGCAGAACATAGATTTAATCTTATGGTTAATGTATATCTTTTCCCTTTCTGAAATTGTTGTGGGGTTTGGACTTTTTAGAGTGGAGGATGAGACAGAGGCAGGAAGAGGTGGGGGAGTAGGGAGAAAGGAACCTGCAGGACTCCCATAGGGCGCTGACATTTGTGGATGAACACGGAGACATCACACTTTGCAGAGCAGACAGAGCACCCTTGGAAAGCTCTGTCTCGTGCCTTTGAATATCAAAACCATGTTTGCCAGCCCCATAAGATCATGGGTGTAAGAACTGTCCTTCCTATTCCCTGCTGATAACGGGATGACTGAACTGGAGATGATGGAAGAGAAAGGGTTAAAAGAATGCTGATTCAAAGTAGGTGCTCAGTAATTACCAGCCACCCTTGTGGTTCTTTCTAACTGGTATATCCACCACAGTTATTGTCCTTATTGCTGTTATATCCCTGTGGAGGTGCTGGGCAGGATGCAAAGTGCAGTTAGTCCTGGGTAAGGGTTGGGGAGGAAATGTTTGGTGGAAGCAGCAGCTGTTTTCTCTGCTGTAAGTGGAGGGGAGGGGCAAGCATACAAATACAAATTCTCTGTTCCTTCTGGGGCCCTTGACCTTTGGCAGAGCCATCATCTACATGTACAGGATTTGGGTTTTGTTTTACTTTGTTTTTCCACTTATTTAGTAAAAATGGCAGAAACAGCTCAGGAAGATAATAGGCTTTGATATGAATTGCAAATTCTTAGCACTGTTTTGAACTTTTTCTTATGGAAAATTAAAAAAATATAGAAGTAGAGAGAATGGCATAATGACCCCCATGGGCAGTTTTATTTCCTTGCCCCTACATTATTTTGAAGTAAATACCAGACATTTTGTTGCTTTTTACATCAAGGACCTGCTTCGTGGTCAGTCTTATTTTAGGCAGTGGAGACGTCATGTTGCCTGGCCACCCCGCTGGGCCTTTGGGGCAGAGCCTTCCCTCAACAGCCCTTGGTTCTGCTGGCAGCCTGGGCCAGTTTCTCAGCCTGGAAGACCAAGTTATACCTGTCTCATTTGGAGAAATCTATGTGGGAGGCCCTGTGTCTAGAAGTGAGCAGCCTATGTGAGTCCACTTCAGGCAGGGCTTTCCTGGGGCAAGAGGTGCCCAAGGCACTTGCCTTCATGCCTCGGCTCCTTTGGCAGGACTGGGACTCTCTGCTGTGTCCCAACAGGCCCCTGCCTGCTGCCCCTGGGTTGCCCCTTGGCGAGTGGTAGAGTCAGGAGGTGACACTTGCTTTAAACTGCACCCCTCAGACATATTGGCCCCTCACCTTGCTTAGCCTCCTGTCAGCCTGACATACTGCCTCCAAGCACTCTTCTCTCTGACTTACGAGACTGGCCCTCTTGGGTTTTCTCCCACCATGCTGCAGCATCTTCCCAGCCCACTTGGCCAGCTCCACTCCTTCCCCATACTGGTCTGTCGGCATTGGGGTTCCTCAGGCCTCTGCCAGGCCCTCTTCTTCTCGCCACATAGTCTTTTCCATCCTTTAGCTTCTAACCTGGCTCTTTATTACTTCCTGTTCCCCAACTCTGTTTCTCCTCTATGTTTTCATCCATCTACTCAGGTTCTGCCCAGAATACTAAAGTTATCCTAACCCCTTCTTTCAACTTTACCCAATGCATCCCATTATCACTCAATGCTGGGCCATCCCATGGTGCCCCATTTGGAACCTGGCACATAGTAGGTGCTCAAGAAATTGTAGTTGTTATTATTCTTATGAATATATTATTAATATCCCTAGTGGCTAACAGTTTTTAATACATAGAGGGCCCTCAACCAAGTTTAGTTAATAAACCAACAGTAAGCCTGAGTTCTGCTCTGTACCATGGACCACCCCTGGTCAGCTCACCGCTTGCTCTCATCAGGTGCGGATGCTGGTATTACTGGTATTCTTGTTTCTGAAATAAGGCTGCTCACTGCTTGGTAGCCCCACTTGGGCTCTGTGATGCCTCTGCAATGTACGGAAGTAATAACAATCCTATATTTCATTATTGATAGCAGCTACCTCAGGCACTTCCTGGGTGACGGGCCCCAAGCTGAGGATTCGTATGTGTGTTTATGACTGTGAGATGGACAATAACCCCATTTTATTGCTGAGAAACTGAGGCTGGAGAGACCAAGTCCCTTGCCCGAGGTCACAGAGCTCCTGCATGCCAGATGCCAAACAGTTGCCAGGGAAGGGCCCTGTGTGCCAACGCTGCAGTTGCAGGAGGTTGAGGGAGACAGTGGTCCCTACCCTGAGCCTTTTTTCTCTCTCCAGACTCTTTCTGCACACCTGCTCTGAGTACCATATGCAGATGTGGGCCAGTCAGGTAGATGCTGACATGCTGCGGAGCCTCGTGGCTACTGTGCTACATAGGCTCAGATCTTGAGAGGAGAGGAAGAATTTGGTGGGTAGACAAGGCAGGTGGGTTTTCTCCTGCTTTGGGAGGAGCACGGTGAAGGTTGGGGTGTGAAGCAGCTTGCTCCATTTGCCAGTGGACCAGTGCCTCAGTCAGCCTTGGCTCTCTTCACCATCTGTGTGACTCATGTGGCCTTGGGTAAATTGCATCACCTCTCTATGCCTCAGTTTCTCTACCTACAAAATGGGAAGATGATATAACACCTACCTCAAAAGGTGGTTTTATACAATACCACGCATGAACCCTCATGTAAACTACAGACTCTGGGTGATGCTGATGTGTCTGTGTAGGTTCACCAGCTGTAACAGTTGCGGTACTCCACTGCTCTGCTGAGGAGATCGGTGGGCGGGGGTAGCTGTGCATGTGGGGAGGGCAGAGGCTATATGAGAACTCTTTACATTCTGTTCATGTTTGTAGGGAGCCTAAAATTACTTTAAAAAATAAAAATATTTAAGAAAGTTATAAAACGATATGAGTTAGATTTATTTGAAGTGCCCAGAGCGGTGCCAGGCACAGCAGATATTATCTGTTGTGTTGTTATTCTTTTCACCATCATCAATTCATCCATTCTATATGCTTTTTGTCCACTGTGCTTGCGCTGAGGACACAGACACATAGAACCAGCCTCTCCCATAGATGAGTCTCATGGGCTATGCTCCCACTGCTGTGGGGCACCAGGTATCCCAGGAAGAATAGCATGAGTGAACTGGCACAATAGCACATAGCTGCCAGCCTATAGACAGAACCACATGAATGGAGCTTCGGAGTGAGATAGGGTTAGCAAGACATTTAGCAGACTGGGAGATGGGTATCAATTTGGACCGTGACAAAAACTTTAAGCCAGAAAGGATTTGGAGAGTTTGCCTTTTAGAAAGTGTTTTCTGGCAGCTGAGGCTGGGCAAGTGTAAGGGGGAAACCCCAAGGGCAGCTTGGTAATGGTGGCAATCTGGGATGGAACTGGAGAGCTGGAGTTGAGAAGGCCATACTCCTGGCACTGGCTGACAGGGTCGGCCAGAGGCAGGGAGGTCTGCAAGATGGGCATCTTTCTCCTCTCCACCCATACTCTTTCCCAGAGGCAGCCTCCCTGGCCTGTGCCTCACTTCCAGGACTCCTGTGGCATCCCTGGGGCCCTGTACAGCCCTGTCTGCTGGAGCCTTCCACAGAGAACTGCTTTATTTAAGTCCATTTTACATGTATGGAAATAACTAGAGGCCTCTGTATTTAATTTGGCTTAGCCAGGAAGATTTTGGCTCTGTGTGTGCACGTTGAAAATCTTTCCAAGTGAGCCCAGGGCTTAGAAGCTCTGTTAATCTTTGTGCAGTCAAAACCAACCAGAACTGTCCTGGCAGAGGGCAGGCTATAGGAAATGGCTAATAAAAAATACAGAATGGGTGGAAATTGATGCCAGCTGCAGAGATCATAGTGAAGGAAGCAGTTTTGTAAACTGTGTTACTGAAGACCAGGTGAGCTATGAGTAGAATGAAGGGAAAGGGGCTTTGAAAGTATAAAGTTCTATATCAGCCCAGAGATGGAGAAGCTGGACTTAACCTGGTCTGACCTCCACCCAGGGCTTCCCCACCTCATGGGCACATGTAGAGCCACAGGGGCATCGTTTCGGAGACAGGCAAAGGGTCTCCTGAAGGTGTGCAGAGCTTGAGTTCAAACCCCAGGATGTGACGTAAGATTCTAGTTTGGGAATAAACACTGGATATCAGATGCCTTTTAAATTATATCTTGACTGTATGAAACTGTGGAAGGAGAATGTGCATTGAAATTAGGCGACTATGCTGACTATTTGATTGCAGATCGTGATCAGTGCGATGGCATTACTTGGATAGAGTCTTGTAAAAATCAAACAGAGGACACAACAGAGCAGAAGGTCTTGGCATTCCCACGAGCTGAGCAGAGCTGTGGCAATTCTTGGGCCCTGTCCCTTGGGACTTGGTATTCTAAATCAGGTTTCTTGGAAATGACTGATCCCAGAGCTGTAGATCTGACTTCTGCTCTTTGAGTTGGGTCTTGAATTTTGTGTGTGTGTGTGTGTTTGTTTGTTTGTTTTTTTTTTTTTTGCAAGCATCGCAAGCAAATGCAGGTGCCCGCAATGGGCAGGAAAGTGATGTAAAAAAGAGCAGGCAAAGTATGGTAAGGACTGTGGTGATGAGAGAGCACCTGCTAACTGAAGAGTGTGGCTGCTACCACACTGTCTGACTCTTAGCAAGCAAGAATATGGACCCAGTGTGGCCAGAGCCTCTACTGCCCCCTCCAAAGAGAAGTCAGATTTTCTTTTTTTATATTTTTTCTTTTTTCTTTTTTAGGCAAGGCAACCCTTGGTTGACCTCACAGATTGCAAGGACCTTGTCAGCGTACACTCCCTTATTTACTTTTTTATTTTTTACGCCTACAGCCCTTGGTCTTCCTAGGTGGTCTCCCATCTAAGTACTAACTAGGCCTGACCCTGCTTAGCTACTGAGATCAGATGGGATCGGGCTTGTTCAGGGTGGCATGGTCATAGACCAGATTTTCATACAAAGTCTCTAGATGGTAAAATGTTGATCATTCATTCCAGTTTAAAAAAAATGAAAAAAAAAAAATAACTGGCCGGGGGCTACGATTCAGGACCTCTGTGTTGAGACCTATGAGCTCCCTGCACAGAGGCCCTCTGTCTCCCGAAGAGCTCTGTGCCATCTAAAGTGTCCATTTAAGGAGTGGCAGGGTGCTGGGCCTGGCTCTCCAGTGGCTCCATGCCTCCCAGCCAGCTGTCCTGGGTGAAGCCCAGGGCCCCAGATGGATGGGCCTAACCCTTGCCTCAGTCCTGGCCCAAATTGCCCAGGGAGGATAAAGGGCTTTTTCACAGCCTCTCTCTGGAAGGGCTGCCCATCCTGGGTTTGTCTGCAGGACTGGCATAGGAGGCCTGATTTTCCTCTTGGGTTAACCAGTCCCCTGGTTTGGTGCTCTGGTCCTCAGGATGTTGGATGAGATCCTCAGGCAGGTTGGGGTCTTCTCCAGGACTGATAGCGATACCTCTATGATTGGCACCTCCTTAAGCAAAGGCCTTGGCTGGACTTGACTGCAGGATGTTTGCTCCCCACCCCTTCTTTACAGGCCTCATGACTCCCTCTGCCAGCTGGCTGTGAGCCCAAGTAAAAGCACATTTGCCAGCCTGTGGGGCGAGTCTCTGCCCCTGCTTTTTGTCTGAGGCTGTGCCAGTGTCGGCCTAGCCCGGCTGGCTTCCCAGGGTTTTGGGAGTTGGGCTTGGAGCAGAGGTGCGCCCAGGGGAGCTGAGCCAGGGCACACCTGAGGGGTAGGACTGCACGTGGCCCCGTTTCCTTTGTGACTCAAGGGGAATGGTGTTCTGGGTAAAGAATGTGTGTCTCTACTTCAGAGAAATTTAATGGTTTCTGTGTCTGTTTAGTATTTCCAAGGCCCAGCTATAGGGCAAAGGAGTCAGTGTGGACACAGATCCTGTCACAGCTGTGCCATGTGTCACTTACGTGTCCTGGTTAAGTCTCTCTCCTTTCTAGGCCTCAGTGTTCCCTCTTGTAAATGGCAGAGGAATGAACCCTGCCATTGTCTTATGGGGAGTGAATGAGGTAGCCTAGGTGAAATGCCAGGGGAGGCTGGGATGAGGGTGATGCCACTCAAAGGTCTCAGAGGAAGAGAGTTGCATGATCCTCAGGGCTCCTGGCCTGGGAGAAGCTGAAGCATGTTGCTGAAGTTGGGTAGGGCCCACTTGGCACAGAGCTCTGTGGCTTTAGGGCCTGATTATCCATTGGGCGGTGTCATTCCCATCTCTGTATTTGTTGAATGAATGATTGATGCTATTTCCTAGGTTTGTATAGGTTCCTTAGTCACTGATGCATCACTTATTCATTCTTTGTTCATTCATTCATTCATTCATTCAACAAATACCCTTGTTGTGCCAAACCCTGTTCTCACACAGGGGAAGCCTGAACCAGGGACAGGTTACAAGGGCAGCCACCCCTCTGCCCTTCTGGAGCCGACGTACTCTGTAATGGAAGAGACAAACTTATAAATCAGAATGAATGACTGACAGTAGTCAAATAATGAGACGTGCTATGAAGAGACTGAAGAGCTCCTTGTGATGGAGACAGTAGCGGTGTGGGGAGATGGTACTTGCAGATCCAGAGCACTCCTTTTCTTTCCTTCTTCCAGGGCGACCCCTTTCCGCACCTGTGCCATGCTCTGAGTGCCCTGCAACACTCTGCACTGGTACTCACATGCCACAAAGTTCTTCCCCTAGCCCTATGCTGGGTGCCATGTTTACACACAGCTGAAACCCTCAGCCCTCTCTGATGGGAACCCCCAAAGTTGTAAATGGATAGAAGAGATCTGATTGTAGGTTCTTGACGCTGACCCCTGATCCCTCCTTGTCTCTTGGAACCTGAATTCTAATCTCCAAAGCCACTCTAGTCCTCCAGGCTATTTTTATAACAGTGACTCAGAGTGATGGGAATGCCCAGTCCTGCTCCACAGGCAGACAGACAGACAGATGTTCTTTATGTTTGCGAGTAAGGCCTGGGCCAAGGAGACTAGAGCCACCACCTCCCCCAGGGCCTGAAAGCCAGCCTTGGCAAACATGTTGTTAACAGGCTAGGGCAAGGGTCTGGCTGTGTGCACTGTATGCAAAGGACAGGGGGCTTTTCTTTCTTCCCTCTGGCTATGTGCTTGATGAGAATGAGCCCTGTGTGAGGAAGAGCGCTGTCTTGGCCACTCCAGCAATAATTCCTGGCTAATTAGGCTCAGCTTCAGCTGTCTGCAGGGCTCTCCACCGGTTCCCTGACTCCACCATGATGCCACTAATTGGGAGGCTGGTCCCCGCCATGCAGGTGGGAAACTGAGGCTCACAGAAGTTAGGGTACAACCCAGGTGTTGGAGTCTGGCCCAGACTCTCACTGTTGCTTATATCATTTACATTAGAGTGGTGAGTGCCTCACAGAGTTGTGCAGAGCATTTGGGACCAGAGGGCAGGGAGTTTGAGTCGGCTGCCATTGTCGTGCCCATTGCTACACCAGCTTGGTCATCCAGGAAAACTGCACTTTTCCTGATATGCTTGAGGGGCCTTTGAAGACCCCTCAGCTCCTAACTGCTGCCCTCATCCCTCCTGTGGCTTGTTCATCTCTCCATCAGCAGCTGACAAACGGGGAAATGCTGAATGTTGGTCAGTAAGCAAAGCTCTAAAAATCACCTCCTGCTTTGAGTTCATTGTTTGGAGTCCTGTCTTTTACAGGTATATAAAAGCCACTCTGAAGGTCTTGGGTACTGGGTAGTTAGAGATAATGCTGCAGCCCGTGAGGTGGACTTGGCAGGGCGGGCCTCAGGCTGGGAAGTCAGCAAGTCCCTCTCTTCCAGAGGTGGTGGAACAGTCAGCCATCCAAAAGGTCTGTGGGTTGCAGAGGTCAAGAGGCGTGGGGATGGAGACCAGGGCCTGAGATAGGAAATGCAGGCCCACTCCCTGCAACTGGGCATAGTTGCACCCGTTTCCCCCTCTACCCGGCGCCCCCCCACCCCCGCCTCCCGCCATTTTCTCTTGGCTTGCCCAGTTCAAACCTCAGGCTCCTGAAATTGACCCTGCTTGAGCCTCAGCTTGTTAAGGGGAAGAGGTGCCAGGCCCCCTGGGAGCAGCCCCCTGACCTCCCTGCCTCCCAGAGAAAAGCAAGACCCCCAGAGGAGGTACTCCCCTCTTGTTGTATTCACACCCACCAGTTTAACCTTAGCCCATGTCCAGTGCCCTTTCCTTCCCCGAGGGCCTCCTCTTCTCCTATCACCATTCAGAAGTGCCCAGGTCTCTTCCAGCTTTAAAACCACAAGCCAGGAAAACCCAGCCCTCTTCAGCTACCACTCCATCTCCACTTTCTTCACAGCCACAGTCCTCTAAATTTATCTTCAGCCCCCATGCTTCTGTCCCAGCTCCTAGCCCACAGCTTTTGACTATGTTCCTGTTCTTAGCTTCCTCAACTTCTTGATAATGTCTGGCCTTCCCTGACTGGCTTCCAGGACCTTGAGGACTCCTGTCCTTCCTCCTGTTCCTCCCATAGCTGTCTTGAGATTTAGGCATGCTGCTATCCCTCAGATTGGTCCTCTTCTCTATCCTGCTGACACTGCCTGGTTCAGGGCCCATTGTCCTCCCAGAGTTACTGCCACGGCTCCCTCCATTCTTCCCTTGCTAATGTCTTACACTCTGCAGTTGCCTTTCTAGAATCCTACTTCTGTCCTGTCCCACCCCAGTTAAACCCTGGACCCTTCCTCAACCTTACCCTGATCATAGAGTCAAGTGCAAACTCCTTTACAAGACTTAACAAGGTCCTAAAAATTCTGGTCTTACTTATCCTCCCATACATGTTCCCGCCACACAATTTTTCTATCTCTGTACACACCATGGACTCCCACTTCTGTCTGCTCAGCCTTCACAAAGGCATGTCCTCAGCTGGAAGCACCCCTTACCTGCCGCTCGGCTACTTCTCCTTGGGTCCTGGCTGATTGCATGTGCCTTCCAGGAAACCCGCCCGTCTCTGGTGCTGGATCTCTGCTCACCATCCTATGGGACCTGATGTTTCCTCCATTACTGTTCCTAACACGAGCCATCATCATTATTTAACTGCTTCCCTTAGAATCCCCATGAGGATGGGGTTATGTCTGTGTGTTCATGGCCATTTCCCCAGTGCATGCCCGACACAAGTCTGTCACGTAGTTGGCATTCAGTAAATAGTCACAGAATGAAAGGACTGCCTGGGGAAGAGTGGGGTTGCAGGGAGGGTCCCGGGAGAGTGCAAACCTTCCACGGGGTGGCTCATTTTGTGTCTATATTATGGTCCCAATGCAATCTGGCTGCCCCTGCCCGTTGTTTGCTGAAGAAGACTTTTTAGGTCTAGATAAATATCTCAAGAGAGATTAAAACCAGTGAGGTTTTTAAAGCACCTTTCTTGTTTTAGAAAACAAAACTCTGTAGTAAGTTTTCTTGTTAGCTATATTTTAAGCCTAAATGCGGAAGCTGGATTAGGCCAACCCACTCAGGCATTGGCCTGGGTAACAAGTTGTCCTATAGGGGCCCAGGAGGAGGCTGAGCTCTCTGGACACTTAGACAAGGCACTGGCTTGGCCTAGTGTTGACTCACCCTCATGATAGCCTTGTGAGCCAGGTGAATTGAGGACTATTTCTGTGGTGGAAAACTGAGGTCTAACCCCATGGGGGAAGTCATACAAGGCACACAGCGAGAGGCAGAGCTATGGCTGGCAGGTCTGTGCTCTTTGTACTAGTGAAGCAGGCTGGCCCAGGCCTCGGCTTCTCATGGGGCAAGCTGGTATCCACTACCAGGCTGGGGGCCCAGGGTACTGCAGGTGACTGCCAGTCCACTCAACAATGGATGCCATGTGGGAATGCATTCTCTTCTGATTTTTGTTTTCTAAGAAAAGCCAGAAATCTGGATTTCGAGTAAACATTCCAGATACCTAGTTCTAATTTAAGAAAGAAAAAGAAAACAGGGCTACCACTTCTCTGTAGACCAAGCAGTGCCACGCGGCCTAGACCCAGGCCCTCAGCCACGGGTGCGGAGCAGTGGAAGGTGAGAGGCTGGCGGAGAGAACTTAGGCAGGTCTCTCCTCCTCATGGGGCCTCATTTCCTCATTTGTCCAATGGAGGGAGGGGCTTGGCAATTATGGTATTCCAGACAGGCCACATGTCACAATCACTGTGCTCTTTCAAAGTACCATTCATGGATCTCAGCCGCTGACGGGCCCTTTGAAGTCTCCCCAGAGAAGTCTAGGGATCAGTTGGTATGGGTGCCATGACCCTAGGCCCTCTGAGGTCTTCTGGTTCTGGGAGTTATATCTGTCGTTACCACTAGTTCCTGGCCAGAGGGGTCTTTGTACTTTCAAGCCCTAGAGTTGGGGACAAGGTAGCAAAACTTCCAGCTTTCCTTTTAAAAACCTGTTTCTAGATAATTTCAAGTCATGTTTATGTGCATTTTCTGCATTGAAATGTTAACTTTGAGTATTTTGTATGTCTGTGGTTTTCTATCCTGCCATCCCCAACCAGAATCTGAAAATCTGAAATGTCACTTGATGGCCTGGCTGTGACCTACATAAGTGAATTGCTTAAAAAAAAAAAAAAAAAAAAAAAAAAAAAAAAAAAAAAAAAAAAAAAAAAAAAAAAAAAAAAAAAAAAAAAAAAAAAAAAAAAAAAAAAAAAAAAAAAAAAAAAAAAAAAAAAAAAAGCTTCCCTGGCTTGATAGGATTAGTTTTATGTGTGTTTACCTTCTGTGTGCCAGATGCTATTCTGGAGCCCTAGTTCTCATGGGACGAATATTCTAGTGGAGAAGCCACATTCCCATATATAGTGGTATGGTGGGAGCATAATGCTCCAGAGAGAAATGGAGCAGGGAAAGATAAAGGAGGGCTGGGGGAAGGGGGTTTGGTTTTAGGTCAAGAAAAGGTTCCCTGAAACTCAGATGACCTTTGACCAGAGAGCTGAAGGAAATGAGAGAGTGAGCCAGGTGGATGTCTGGGAGAAGAGACACCAGGCAGGAGAAACAGCATGTACAAAGGTCCTGAGGTAGGAGTATGTCAGGAGTGTAGAGAAGAGGAATAACCAGGAGGTCATGGGGCTGAGGTGTGATGGCCAGGTCCTGCAGCGTCTTCTGGGTCACTGTGAGGACTTGGGCTCTAAACTCCAGGGAGGTAGAGGCAGAGAAGAGACCTGGTCAGAGTTGTATTTTAATCAGTATCCCAGCTGCTGAATGGGAGAGTGGATAGTTATTGTGAGAGAGGCCACAAGAGCCCACTGGAGAGGCTTAGTTAGGCTTTAATGCAGGGGAATGGTTAGGGCGAGGCAGACCAGGCTGGTGGGAGCGGGTGGGGACAGGCCAGAGTGGTCAGATACTGGCGCTATTTTAAAAGTAGAACAGTCTGATTCGCTAATAGATAGGAACTAGGGTGTGAGAAAAAGAGAGTTGAGTTGCCAAGAGTGACTCTCAGATTATTGGCCTGAGCAGCTGGAAGGCTCAAGTTGCCAGAGATGGGATAGGCTGGTAGAATTGCTGACCTAGGGAGTGCAGGAGCTCACTTTTGAGCCTGCATTAGAGATATCTACTAGTCATCAAAAGGGAGGTGCTTGGGCAATTGGATTTTGGGTTTGATTCCTTTGTGATTATTGTATATCCTCATTAAAGCAAATTTGGAAACTGGGTAAAGCAGAAACCCTCCTCACTCCTCTTGACCCCTGCCAGGCCCTGTATGAGTGCCTTCTGGATTGTACAGAAAGCTCATTATCTCTCTCGTTTGGGATATTGTACTCCAGGTTATCCAGCAGAAAGTCACATTAGATGTTTAGATGGATGTCACATTGAGCCTGTGCCTCACATAGATTCAAGCCCTGAATCTTTTCAGTTCCTGTAAAGGCTGTAGCCTTCTCTGCCCTTCTGGTCTAGGCCTTAGCAGCATCTGGAGTCTCTGAGTGCAGGGCTCAACATCTGTTTCCACGCATGTGCTACCCCTCTGTCCACCCTCCCTGAACTTTTACTGTGCCCTGTGGGCTGGCCTGTGCCCCTTCTTGCTCACCACTCTTCCTGAGGACTTCCTAGGTCATGTTCCTCCTGACTTTGCGCACCAGGGGAAATGCCCAGCATTAGCAGGCTTTGGTCTAGGAGGTCCCCAGCTCCTTCTCCCTAACAGTCACAGCTTGAGGTCTTCCTGGGGCTCCGTAAGTCCCTTTGGTTGCAAGCTGGGCACGTGTCCTCTTCCAGAACCACTTATCAGCTATAGGCCAGGCTAAAAGGTGCGAGACATCCTTGGAGACACTTCCTCCCTCAGTCAATCACCTGCATAGGAGTAGCCTCCCCGTGTCTCCTGGGGAAGCCATGTCTGTCCCCTTCTTGCTGGGCACACCAACTCTATGTTCCTTTACACATCCCCCCTTCCTCTGAAATCCACTCCTCTGTGTCCTTATACTCTGTGCCTTGGGGCCAGGCCAGCCCTTGCTGGCTGCCTCCAAGCCCGGGAACTTTTCACAGAGTGGAAAGCACTGGCAGAATGACACGCACTTGAATGCTGGCTCTGCTCTGAACCCTGAAATCTTAGGAAAGCCACACATTCTTTGAGTCTTCGTTTCTCATCTGCGAAATGGGGAGAGCAGTGCCTTCTCAATGGGGTCATTGCAGGAATTAAATACAAGGACTTAGCTTGTGCCAGGACTCCCACATGGCAATAGTGTGTGTGACTGTGTGTGGTGAGCCACGCCAGTCCTTAAAGGCTGGTTTTCCAGATGCTAGTGGAGTTTTACACTACCCCAAGGCAGCCCCTTCTCCAGTAAGTTAACTGCTAAAAGCCTCCCTGAAGCTCCCAGGTTGCCTGCATCTTGCTTCTGGACCCATGGCCCTAACTAATCCCTTTGCCCCCACAGGACGGCCTCTCAGAGACCTGGGGTAGTAGCTGGTCCTCAGGCTGCTCTTTTCCATACTTGCTCTTGCTCAAAGGACATGACCTCCAGTTCCTTCCCTCCTTCACCTCCTTCCCAGACCCTTCCCTGTCTATTTCCGTCCCCTAGGACCTGGAGCAGAGCAAGACCATCCCCTTCCTGTCCTGCTTGATAAACTTGGGTTAATGTGGCCTAGGCAGCGAAGAACTGCAGAAAACCCCAGGGGAGAACTTACGAAGGCAGGGATTTAGCTGGCCTTACCCCAGCCTGGACTCCCTTTCTAGAAATCAGAAACCCTGAAAGTAGAGCATGGGGAAGGCCACAAGGCCTGGAGGCCTGAGGGGTATATGTATTTTGGGAAGCTGTTTTGCTCTAGCCTGTGAAGACTGCCAGGAGTCTGGAATTAGGCTCCTAGCATGGACATTTAACCACAGGAAGGCTTTCAGATTGCTGCTTCCTCCAACATGGGGCCCAGCCCACTCTGAAGAGTGTGACTTTACCATGTGATATGACTGCGGCTGGCCACATGCAACCCAGGTTTATTTATCTCATGACCACACACTAGCCCAAGACTCCTAGTCTCTAGACCCCAGCCTTGCCTCAGCATGTCAGCTGCATGTTCTTCCTCTGGGTAGCTAGGTGTCAGGTACACATGCATGGGGTCAAGTCCCAGGCCCACTCTTTCCTGCATAGGTGACCTCAGCCCAGTGGCTCAGCTCCACCCAGCCCCAGGTTCATCTGCAGAAGGGACAGTGATCTGGCTTCACTCTAGCTCCCAGAGATTCTGCCGATCTTACAAGCCATGTAATTTAAACACCCAACACAGTACCTGATCCTGGGATGTTTGTGGGGAAAAGTTGCTGTGGCATAACCCCAATCCAAGTGTATGTGACTAAGAAGTCATGGAAGCTCAAGTGGGTGAGTGTGTAGACTCTGAAGCCAGGCTGCCTGGGTTCTGATTTCACTCCCTAGTTGTATGACCTTGAGAATGTGCTTAACCCCTTCTTCTTGGTGGTTTAGAAGACTCAATGAGTTATATGTCAGGTTTAGAGCACTGCTAACTATGTAGACATTAGCTGTTGTTATTACCATCATCATTATTGATGCTGGAGACCCATCTAACAGTGGGTCTCTGTTTCTGCTGTGCTTCTTTGCCTGTTTTCAGAGCCTCCTCTGACTAACATTTTTCTTGAGAAATGTCATTTATGACTTCATAGGTCATAATTAGAGACATCCATGGCTGAGAGGCTGAGGGCCCCCCACCCTGACTCACTCCTCAGCTAGTCAGGACATGGTACCTGGGCTGTGGGGCCAGAATTCCTTTCTAGGACTCTTCCGCTCCCCTTAGGTATTCATCACCAGCATCTACAGCCCATGGCTGGAGATGAGTATCCTGAGAGAGAGAGAGAGGCCCTGCAGCAGGTGGGGGCGGGTGACCCTGGCTCCTACACTGGGCCTCTGCCCCTCCCTCTGCTGGAATGTGTGAGTTGGGGCCTCAAAGAATAATCAGAGACAGCAATTAGAAAGCGCTTTTTATGAGCAAAGCAGTCTTTTTTGAGGACTTTACCTGTTTTGACTCTGGTAAGCCTCTCAGTAGTTGTGTGAAGTCTAATCGCCCCATTTTACAGGAAAGGAAACTGAGGCACAGAAGTCTTCCTGCTTGTGGCCACACAGCTGGTAAGCAGTGGAATCAGAATTCCAGCCCAGACATCTGGCTTAGAGGCTGTAGCAAGGAACCATCGAGCTCCCTCACTTAGCAGAAAGGAGGCAGGGCATGGTGGCGGTGGGGGGAACATTTCAAAACGTGTTCTCTGTTCTTATGTGTCTTCCATCGTCCTAGGGCCGTTGGAAACTTTGGATGCTGTTCTGTAGTGATCCAGTCATTTTCCCCACATAAAAATAACACAGACTGGCCTCCAGCAGAGGAAGGCGTGTTCAGAAAACTGGAGAGGAGAGGAGAAGCTTGCGGTAGCTGTCCAGTGACTCAGAGCTTGGAGTCCCTGGGCTGGCCAGGAAGAAGAGCTACTGGGGCCTAATGTGACATATCCATGTGCAGCTCCAGCCCTGTCTCAGCTGGTTCCACCTCCGGGCCCTGTTGTGCACATGTGGATCTTGTGTAAACCGGTCTCTGGTTTCTGTTTTTGCTGGAGGCCAGGGTTTTGAGGGACCCAGCCCTCAAAGAGCAGGAATCCTGGTAGACTCTCTTTCTCCCTGCACCCCTTCCATGTAATCCACATGGTGACGAAGAGTGTGGGAGTGGGGGCTGTAATAGACAGGGGTGGCCTGGTAGAGGAAGTAGGATTTGAGCTGAGTCCTAGGTATGACCCCACAGTGGCCAGGAAATACAAGTAAAGGGCAGTTAGGAGACATGGGGTAGGGTACAGATCCAGACAGTCCATTGCAGCTTCTAATCAGTATAGGAGCCCTTTTGCCACACCTCTGACTGGTGTCTGACCTACCATAGCTTGTATACCTTCAGTGACAGAGAGCTCACTGTCTTATAAGCCCCAACCATGTGAGAGCATTCTTTCTCATTTGGGGCAACATTGGTCATAATTCTGTCTGCAGGAGAAATCTGCCCCATCCTCTCCTTGTCAGCCCATCAGAGGCTTGATGACAGGCATCATATCTTCCCTCTGCTGCTTTTCTCCTAGCTAAGTAATTCCCGGTCTTAGTGGGAGATGGTTTCCAGACCTCGAGTCTTTTTCTTGGTAAACTGGGATTTGGGGCTTAGCAATTAGAGTTCATCTCACATGCCTGCTAGGGTCAGTTTTGTGGAGTGCTGTGTTGGAAGATGTGTGAGAATGAGTCTGTGACCAATTAGCAATGTCTACCATAGGAAGGCCAGTAGAAGGTGGGGCAAACACATGCCTTGCGTTTGCGATCCCCACTCTTGGCCTCTGGATGGTTGATCAGGTGCCACACCAATACACGGTCTTGTGCTGTGATCTTACACTGGGAGTAGACAGCAGGCTGTTTTCACTTCTTGCTTCTTATTAATTCATGTTAGTGAATGGCTTTTCAGCTGTATTGTGGTATCAGTTCATATTAAACTTATGTCAGCCAAAAAAAAAAATCCCCCAGTTTTTTTCATAAAACCGGTCATCAAAGCATATCTTCCACTATCTTGACATTGATACTATATGGATATATATTTAACTGAATCCCTTGTTGACAAGCACTTAAATTATTTCCAAATGTTCGTAGTTAGAAACAATACAGCAATGAAATTCATTGTATTTACCTATTTTCTTAATGTGAATCTCTAGAAGAGAGATTGCTGGACCAGGAGCATCTTCTCAGAGTGCAGGTAGAAACCACCTAGTTCCAGAAACTCTAAACTGCCAGAGAATGTCAAGGACTTGGAACAAGTGTCTACCCCGTTCCTTGATTTGTATGTGGCCCAGTAGTCTGTGAGAGATCACAAGTCTAATTGTGGAAATGAGGACTGATTCCAGAGTATTCAGTCCTGGCCGATGGACTGTGGGAGAAGCTTCCCCAAGGGAGCTGACCTAGGTAGCAAGCTATTGAACTTCACATGGGAAATAACTGTGGCATAGAGGTGGTATGCAAGCATGGTGTGGGGCTTGGGGTGGGGTGGCTGGTGGCTTTAGGAAGGCAGAGGTAGTAGTGGGAGCAAGGGGTTGGGGGTAGGAGGAGAGGTAGGAAGTGGTGGTGGGGCTGGGCCTGGGCTTGGCAGTTCCCTGACCCAAAACCCAACTATGTACTCAGATCAAAAGCAAAAATATTTGTCCCTAGTGCATTTGCTGTGAAGATCTTGCTGCAGGGAGGGAGAGGACTGTTCTGCTCACATTTGATACTTTTTCCTCTCCAAAGAAGGAACTGGGGTTAGAGCTGAGAACTAGTCAGGACAGAGGCTTAGATCCTTAAGTTTCAGGGTGTTGCTGTAAATAAAACATCTTTATGGGTTCAGTCAGTCAAAGCATCCTCATTATTTAATTTGATAATTATTTCTAGCTACTACTCTGAAAAAGTTCTACCTACTTCTGAGAGTGCCTGTTGTTGAGCATACTTGTCAACACTTGGGCATTTTCACTTAAAAAAATTATCTTCCCGTTAGCCAGATTAAGAAAAAATTCTTCTTCTAATGTCTAATATTGTGTAGCTAATGATTAGGAACAATAAGAAGTGATGTTTCTTTGATTCAAGACTAGTTCTTAAGCTACATACCTACATTCATGCTGTGCTCACTTTTATACACTCCTTTTTTGGAGGGCAGTGTTGGTTGTGGCACCATGCTGGTTGCAGTTGGATGGCCTGGCCATTTCTTTTCTTACTGGGGTAGTTTGAGGTTGCTTTTGATTTTTTTAGATGCAGAATGGCTGCCCCATTGCATAACTCAAGGGGACGCAGTTCATGTAGATTGACAGGACTTGGTGACAGACTGAATGGTGCATGGGTGGGGTTGTCTGTGGGGAGGAACTAAAGTGATGATGTCCAGGACTCTGGCTTAGGTCATTGAGTCACTGTTTGGTGATGGGGGAAAGATCACAAGTTAGGTTGGAGGCACCTAGGATGTCCAGTGGAGATGATGTAAGTTCCATTATCCAGCACACAACAGGCATGGGGAAATGCCTTCATTCATTCAGCAATGAGCACATGTGTTCGCACCTGGGGAACATCAATAAGCAAAACAGACAGATTACCCCTGCCCTCATAGAACTTTTGTACTGATGTAGGAGTTCAGACAACAAACCAAAAAATACGATGCATTTTACAGTATGTTACAAGGTGATGATCTTCATGGTGGGGAGAGCAGAGTAGGGGATTAGGAATGCTGGGGAGAGGGAGGTGTGGTTTTAAATTGGGCAGAGATCAGGGAAGTGTTCCAGGCAAAGGGAATAGCCAATGCAAAGGCCCCGAGGTGAGAAAATGCCTGACTGGAGAAGAGGAGAAGCCAGTGAGATTAGAACAGAATTAGCATGTGGAAGAGGAACCAAGATGAAGTCAGATCTTGAAAGACATTGCAAAGACAGTGTCTTCTAAGTGTGATTGGGAGCAGGAGAGGCACTTGATTTGGTTTCTGTTTTATCAGGATCACTCTCACTGCTGTGGGGAGAAGAGAGGCAGTGAGGCGGCTGTTGTAATAATCCAGGGAGCTGGTGCAGGTGGCCTGGACCAGCTACTGAGCCTGGGTGTGTTTGGAAGTTATGGCTGATAATGGAGAAGCTGGATTTTTCATCCTGGTGAAGGGAAGGGCTGTGGGTGATTGTCAGACCCCTTCCCTCTTCCTTGAGAGAGGCCTTCTCCCTCAAGCATGTTCTGGAACCTGCTGGCCCAAGGCATTCAGCAACCGGGTAATTCAGAGAGCAAGAATCCCAGGCTGGTACAAACCCAGAAAGTCCTTCCTCTCCCCAACCATCTCTGTTCCTATCAGATCCAAAGAGTGCCCCTCCTGCTGGACCAAAGAAAGTCTTCTTCCAGGGCGGCCACACCATGCCGATGTACTGCCTGTGAGCCAGACAGCCAGGCCCTTCTCTACTACAGGGGGAGGTATAGCTCTTAGTTCAGTGACCCGCAATAGCTGCTCTTAACCTTAGCCCCCTCTGCCCCATACCACAGCCAGCTGAGAATGATGACAACTTCTCAAATTCACAGGCAGACCCAGGCCCATACTTCCCTCCCTGTTGTTAGGAAGAATGTCCTGTTTTGCCTGTTACATTTGTTTTGAGGCCAGATGAGCAAGGGCTAGGGAAAGGGTTGAATCCATCGCTGACATGAGAGGTGGGCACTGTTTCTTTCTCCTAGAGTGTCAGGGCAATGTGATGAGCGTCCAGGCCTGCCACTCCTTGCCAGAGCTGCCAGCAGCGCAGAAGCACCCTTGAGGCATGAGGAGCTTCTGCCTCCGAAAAACTGCGCAAAAACTGCTGTTTCCTTGTTTCTGCAAACTTAGGGTAGCCAGACTATTTTAAATCCATCTGAGCATATGGATTGCATCTCTTCAAGGACAAGATTTTGTTTCCTGTCACCTCTTGCTCAGAAACAGATTTGGCCCCTGACTGAAGCATTTCCAGCATGGAGATGTGTGTGGAAAGGCTTTTTCTGTGAGGTGCTCACGGGCTGCACAGAGAAGGTGAGACAGCGGGAGGAGTGTGGGGCTTTGGACCACATGGCTGAGATGGGCTTTTCCACTCTCTGCTCATCTATAAGTTGGGCGTCAGTCACCTTTGTGCCTGATATGGGGATCTCT
The DNA here is from genome assembly GCA_004027375.1 of Macroglossus sobrinus. Lineage (NCBI taxonomy): Eukaryota > Metazoa > Chordata > Mammalia > Chiroptera > Pteropodidae > Macroglossus > Macroglossus sobrinus. Next base: position 199,035 of record PVKZ01001705.1, read on the forward strand.
TCACTCTTCCACACACTATTTATTGTGAGGCACTGTTGAAACTTTATAAAACTGTCAATGTAAAAAATGTCCAAACCCGTAGAAAATTTTTATGAATGTATTTAAGCCAAACTGATGACATCCCAGAAACCAAGATCTCAGAAGCTCCAGAGGATGACAGTTTTGCACTTTCTTTAATACATTTGGAATTCAGGGAGCACAAAGATTATATGAAGGTGGGAGAAAGCAAGGTACAGGATTGTTAATAAGATTATATGCTCCCTTGAGTGTAGTTATTTCTTTGAGGAGTCTCAAAAAGAGAATTACTCTGGCATTTCAAAGGTGTGTTAACCTAAACACCTAAGAACAACCAGTCAGGGCTTGCTTAAGGGAAAGATAAACCTTTTACTAAAAAAATTTTATATGTCTAGGGTGTGACTACCCACCACGACCTATCCAGTAGAAATTTATGATCAGATCACCCTGTGAGGTTACTTTCCACATTTTCCCCTTTCGATCATAAATCAGTCTGAAGATTGCATTGATGACCAACCTTTTGGTCAGATAGTGTGGTCACATAGTGCTAGGAAGGATTTCCTAGGAAGTCTCAGTATCGACATCGTCTTGTTGACCATTGGGGTTGAGACAATACCATAATCATGGGGTGTGAGTTGAGTTCAAATTTTCCCAAAAGGAAAGAGCAGGTAAATGGAAGGCAGTCAGGCCTTCTGGGCCTTCATTACCCAAAACACTATGTAGTTTTAATTACAAATCCTGTGAAATACTATGATCCAAGTGTTGGCATCTGTCTTACTTTTCTGTATTTTGCTTCTAGTATAATATTTGCAAGAGTATTAATGGTTAACTTATACATCTTCAGTAATCATAAACTGTTGGGCTATATAGAAAAAACCCAAAGAACAAGTGTAAGTATTATTGACTATATTATTAGCAGATGGGTAAAGATAATCAAACAAAATGGTTTCTGAGTCCACATCAATTCATAGATATACAGGCCGTGTCGATTTCTTGGGATAGTTTTCTGCCTCTGATATCAGCTGCTTCTCATCCTAGAGGAGTCTTTGATGTCTGTTGTGGGCAGAAGCAAGTTTCAGAGAAAAGAGTAGATGTTTATTTGCTGTTAGGCACTTCATAAGTTCCCTTCCAATGAGGTTGGAGAGTGTTTTTTTATTTGATGTTTTTTCCAGTAAACATAATCTTCAGATTGCTGTCAATGATTTTAAAGTCTTTATCTCTTTTCAGTAATGTTAACTCATAAGTTCCTTTGTCTAATTTAAGTCCAGCCTAAATGCACTAGGATGCATGAAAGAATGCAAAAACCACAAAATGGGGTTGACCAGGGATTGAGGAAGAGCTAAGCAGCCATCTTGGGTTTCCCATAGTCCTGACTATTGGTTTTTTCTATCACTTATTTTAGAAGGCTTTTCACACCATTTAACATAAGTTATTTTTAGGTATTCTGAATACCACAGTTATTCTTAGTAGTTTTAGTTACATATATGAGATTTTCACCCTTAAAACCCTAATTTCTAATGAAAACTAAGAAGTCAAATTTTTGAAGACACACATACTGACAAAGAGACCTTCTAGCTGTGAGAAAAACTCCCTAGTTTATAAAAGGGCAGTTGGATCCAAATTTTGTTTTGGGAATTAGGATAAAAAGACACCTAAGAGTTTTATCTGTCCTTGACAAGTCAAGTTTCAAATGACCTTCCCCTTTTTAAAATAAGGACAGCTTTTTTTAAGACCTCAAAGAATTGGGTTGCCACTTAAACTATATCATAGGTTGATCCATTTATCTAAATCCTCGTTTTGAAGCTTCAAGTGACCAATTAAATGTTTCATTCTGTATAATTTTATAGCTGGCTTTTTCTAATTGTGTGTGCAAACAATTTACAAGTATAAAAGGATTTTTATCTCTGCCATCTTCCTTCTGGAGTGTTAATGGGAGGCTAACTGTCATAGGGCTTGTCAGCTTTGGAAGCACAATATCCATTGTTAATTTTAGTTTTCCTTTGAGATCTGTAGAGTCTGAAGGGACTTCTAGGGAAAAACAACAACAACAACAACAGCTTTTACTCCAGCATCTCCAGACTAGCCAAATGTGGTGAATATCCCTATAGGACTGTTTCACACCCTAGAGGAAATTTTTCCTCAGGCAACCCCAGAAAGATTCTTAGTCACTAAGAATACTTGTGATTCAGGTAGGGGAAGCAAGTGTTTTTTCTCTTTCAGAGCTGAAGAGAGTTCAGTTCCTCATTTAACCAGCAAAGATTTTGTTCAGACTCTCAGTAAGCAATCCAATTAAAAAAAAATTTTTTTTAAGTAACAACCTATTTTTTCCCTCCCTTCCCTGGGTTACCTCAACCCTTTACCTACCTTGAGGATTTTCCAAGAATAGCTCAGATAAAGTCAGGATCTGCTGCTGAAAGCAGGAAGGTCCAGGATTCCAAGAGAAAACTCACTCAAGTTTTCCTAATGTGAGTTGAGAGCCAGTGAGGCACAATGGACATGTGCTGGCACCTAGCACCAGATCCGGGACCACAGGATGGTCCTGGGTGGGTTTCTTCAGACTCCTGTGGACTGTGCCAAGTAAATGTCAACATAAGAAACATCCCAACCTGTAAGGAATTTTTATACCTGATTATTTAAGCCAAACTGATGACATGCTGGGAAGCAGGCTCTCAAATGGTCTGGAGAATGATAGTTTTGTAGTTTTTTTAATTCATTTGTAATTAAGAAGAGAATGTAAGGCAGATTACATGAAGGTGGGAGAAGCAAGGTACAGGATAGTTAACAAAATTATGTGCTCCCTCGAGGGTGATTATGCTTCTTAGGGGTCTGAAAAACATTTCAAAGATGTGTTAACCTAGATGCACAAAAACCATGGAGAGGGCTTGCTTCAGACAGAGTTGAACCTTTTATAGGCCTGGGGCATGACTACCCACTATGACTTACCCAGTTAGGATTTGATCAGATCACCCTGTGAGGTTACTTTCTGCTTAGGTTTATTACAGAGCCTCTTTTTCGCCCATAAACCAGTCTCTAGTAACCAATGTCAATATCGTCTAAGTTCATGAGTTTGGGATCAGTAAGTCAACCATTCCCGCTCTGTCCCCTCTACCTCATTCCCCAGTCGCCCCATGCCTACTTGGTGCTTGGAACTGTTGTTGTGGCGCGATCAGTTCTAAGACCCACGGAACCAATTGATATGAATTGTGAGCCCTTATTAGCCGGCCAGCGACTGATTCTCTACCACGCAGAGTCAGAGGAGATAGCTTATAAAGCTTTAGACCATATTCTGGTGGTCTTCTGAACAAGCAAGCAAGCAGGTTACAGAAAGTAAAGGTCTTGCACAAAGATAAATGTCCTTTACAAGGATAAATGTCCTTGGGAAACTTAGATCAAACGTGCCTAGCAGGCACTTTCCTTATCTGCATCCTGGTGGTGGTCAGTGCTTTCCTGGGGGCTGGTGCCTGGAGATACCACTTCCCTGTGACTGATTTACTGGAAGGTTTTTTACTTCTACACTGTGAGAGGGATATATACGAGTACTCAGGGTGAGGAGCAGTGTGATGGAGGGGAGCATCCTGTTTTGAGAGTCCCACCAACTTGGGCTTAAATCCCAACTTACCTACTCACTCCCTGTGTAACCTTGGGCGAGTCCCTGTACTGCAATAAGTACCACAGGCTGGGCAGCCTAAATAACAGACATTTCTTCCTCACAATTCCAGAGGCTCAAGGTGTCAGCAGGATTGCTTTTAAGCCTCTCTCCTTGGCATGTAGCTAGCCACTTTCTCACTATGTCCTCACAGGGTCACCCCTCTGTGTGTGTCTGTGCCCTGATCTTCTCATAAGAATTTCAGTCATATCAGATTAGGGCACTAATTACCTTGTTTTAACTTAATTACCTCTTTTTTAGACCCTGTCTCCAAATACAGATGTATTCTGAAGTACTGGGGGTGAGGGCTGCAACATATGGATTTGGGGGGAACACAGTTCAGTTCATAATAATGCCAGTACAATGTGTGACCCTCGAGTAGGTGTGCAGTAAAGAGTCACTTTTGTTAATTACTGTTTTTAAAAAAATACAAAAATCAGTGGTTTACTTAATGCGATGGTAGGAGTGAGGGAGAGAAAGTAACAGGATCTATTCAGTCAGTGAGTAGGTATTGACTGAGCACCTGCTATGTGCAGGCCCTTCTGTTGGCACTAGGATTATCAGTGGGCCAATGGACTAAGCCTCTGTCTTCACAAACTGGCATTTTCATAGAGGAGATGGACAGTAAGCAAAATCAATTGGTAAAGTATGTCAGATGTTGGAAGAAGTGTGTTTGACAGAGGTGAGTTTTACAGATGTTGCAAGAGGTGAGCCTAAGGAAGGATTGGAGCAGAGTGCCTTGGTAGAGTCCCTCTGGCTACATGGGAGGACCAACTACAGGAGGGTAAGGGAGAAGAAGGAAGATACAATGTTGTGAGCTCTCCCTGGAATATGATGGACTGCCACTTGGCCATACCCACCCCCCACCTCCTGGTGTCCCTTCAAGCCCTGGTTCTGGTTTCTGGTTCACCGGAGGCATCTCCTCTCTTTTCTGCAGTGTGGAGGGTGAGGCCCCCAGCAGCGAGACCTGCACTTCACTGGACAGCCCCTCAGCCTACCGCCAAGGACCCTTAGTGCCGAGTTCCTGCCTAAGCCCGGACCACTACGAGCACACGTCAGGGGGTGCCTATGGGCTATACTCGGGGCCAGTGGGGCAGCAACAGCGTACACGGAGGCCCAAGCTGCAGCACTCGACCTCCATCTTACGCAAGCAGGCCGAGGAGGAGGCCATCAAGCGCTCGCGCTCCCTCTCTGAGAGCTATGAGCTTTCCTCGGACCTGCAGGACAAGCAGGTAGGTGGGGCTGGCCCTTTGGCTACTCAGGGCTAGGCCGCAGGGCTGTTCTGCCTGCTGCATGTCTTTCCAGGAATGACGTGGCTCTTTACTAGGGCCGCCTGAGGTAGTAAGAGTCTCTCAGCTCTCAGATGATGATGTCCTGCACTCTCCAACAGATAGAAATATGAGTTAGGTACATATTCCTCAAGAATGTGGTCTTTGCCTCAGCCTGACGCCCCTGATTCGCTCCTACCAATGTGTGGAGGGATTCAGAGTGGATGGACTGGACTACTAGACATTTCTTTAGTTGGGCTTTTACCTCTGCACTGTTCATAGCCCTAATGGTCGGGGTTTGGGAGGCTGTGCTAGGTGTCCAATTGTGAAGGCCTGGCACCATAAGGACATAGGTCACGTGGCCGAGCACTGAAGTTCTGAGGTCCCAGGAGAGACCTGATATCTTAGGAAGTCTGTGGGAGGAGCTCTGGGGAGAAGGAAGGGAGGTCAGTTTAGAAAGGAAATAGCTCTTACTCTGAAAAGAACACCAAGCCTACCACAGCCAGTGAGGAGGTGTTGCTTATTACTTACTCTGCAGTTTATATCTGAGCATTCTTGTAGAAAATCACCTTATCGAAGGCTGCACTTCCTCCCTCAGAGGTCTCCGCTCAGACCTACTGTGAGGCAGCACCTGTGTGCAGAGCCAGGAGGATGTGCCCCCCAGCCTGGCTCCAGGAAGATCTAGAGGCAGCTTCTTGGGGTTGAGGGAAGAAAGGAAAGGCTTGTCCCATTTGGGTTGGGGGGAGCAGAGGCTGTAGGAGGTCACTGTGGTGAAGAGTTCTCATTTTCAACCTTCTTGGAATGCAGGCACATAGAAAGCACTTTAACAAGAATTCAAGTGTAAAACTGAAAGTTTCAGGCTTCAGGAGAAGTCCCAGGCTGCCAGGAAGCAATTATGCAACCATGAAGGGCTGGTTATCTGCCCAACTTTCCCTAGCTCCTGGGCACTGAGCTTGGGCAATCTCTTGTAGGTCCCAGGCAGCCATCTCTACACTGGCCTATCACCAGGGTTCTTTCTAGCAGCCCCTCAGACACCAGGCTACAGAAGTCACTGTACCCTCTCTGCTGCTCACAGCTATCCCATGGCCTGGCCACCCTCTGTCTGCTTTCAGTCTTCCTTTTTGTCTTTTATGGAATAGAGATCTAGGCCTTGTGTTCCCCTGACTTCTCAAGGGAGCAATGTGGGTACTGTCCGAGGTAGATCTTCCCCCACTAATAACCGCCTACCGGCATCTCTTCTCCTGCTCTTGGTATTGCCCACTGACTTTGCACAGCCCTGCCTACCTCAGCCCTGATCTCTCTTCATCCTTCTACTTGTGAGTTGGGACTGAGAGGGGAGCCGGCAAGTGGCCAGAGCTGAGTAGCAAATGGCCCCTTGTCAGGCTGTAGGAGCAAATAGCCCCCTGCCTCTGTGGTATTTGGCACCATGGCCAGGCCCACCGCAGAGAGGACAGTCTCTTTTCTATTTATCAGTTATACCAAGGCTGCCAGGAAGCCATTGTGCAAACATGGAGGGCTGGTTATCTGCCCAACTTTCCCTAGCTCCTGGGCACTGAGCTTGGGCAGTCAGAAGGGGATCAGAAACAGTTTGTAGTAGAGGACATCTGCAGTAGGACTATTAAAATAGAATTGAGAAAGGTTAACATTTAATAGAAGCCTATGGAGATAATCAGGTGCTTCACACAGTTTTAATATGGTCACAGCTGCTCATTTTCGCCCAATACATGAATGCCCACCATGTGCCAGACACAGCGCTGGGTACTGGGGGAGTCAACGGTGGACAAGGTCATGTTCCAGCTCTAAAGCTAACACTGTGGTCCATAAGATAAACCATGGACAAGTTAGCATAAAGACATAGTTTAATTCCAAAAAGTGATACAGACTCTAGAGATTATCGAGTAGTGGAAAGAAATTGAGTGACCATGGGATGTGACAGCATAAGATAAAGGTGGTGGGGAAGACCTCTCTAAGGTGGCATTGGAACTGGGTGTTTGAGGAAGGAGCTTTACAGGAAGAGGTGAGGACAAAGTCCCTGAGGCAGAACAAACTTAGAAAGAATGGCAGAGAAGAGGTAGTAAGGAGGTGAGAGTGAGGAAATGATATTGAGGGCTGCTGAGCATTCAGCTGGCAAAAGTGGGAACAGGACAGATCACATGAGAATTTTCAGATGAATGTAGGGTGCCTGATTCCAAGAGGAGATCAAGTCTGGGTAATACAGAGTCTCATTTAAGTGAAAGGAGCCCAATGGGAAGTTGTAGATTTTCCGTCTGGCCCCTGAGTCTTTGCACCTTCTGGTGGTTTCCTGTCAGTGAGAGCAGGAGGCCTAACTTGTTGAGAGAAGTAGCATTTCTGTTTTGTGAAAAGGTGTTCCTCTCAGCTCTTCATCTAAGTGCCCCTCTGAGGGGAGGGTGAGGACTTGGTGAGAGAGCCTCAGTTAGGGATTGGCTCCTCGTCAAACCATTTCTCTGAGCCTCTTCTGGCTAGTGTGGATTCTAGAGCCCCTCTGCGTACTGGAGTATCAGGTGAGGGTGATGCACATCAGATGGGCACATACTGATTGCATTCTCTCCCTGGTGCCCCAATAAACTTTCAGACCAGGCCTTGGCTGAGTTCTGACCTAGAGGGAAGAATGATGATGGTAAGTCTGGTAGATGAGTAACAGCAGGCCTGGGTCAATGTGTGTCCTTTGGGGGAGGCAAGGTAGGAAGGACCGAGAGGGGCTTTGATGATGAAACACAGAACCCACTTCTGCCTTCCCGAAGTCCCTTTTGGAACCAGTCTCAGGCCAACAGGGTTGCTCCCTGGCTAGGGAGGCCCAAGATTAACAGGAGAAAATGGCCCTGGGGTGAGCTCTGGACCTGAGCTGGTAGCCCTAGCATCAAGGCCAACATAAGGTGCCCAGGACCATAAGCCCAGGAGAGCAGAGAAGAGAGGGCTTGCCAGAGCTCAGCCTTAGGCCCTTTATTGACCCTATGGGCTTTCAAAGCTCTACTCAAAACCCCCAAAACAGAAACTCTACTTGAGAGATGCGGAAGTGAAGTCATTTCTTTGGATGGCGTTCAGTAACTTCAGGGTGAGGGGAAAAAAAAAAAAAAACAGACCTATGCTGGCTGACTGGCTAGGCTTTGAAAAATCATTGTGGTTCACATGTACCCCCTCCCCTCCACTCCCCTCCTCTGTATCAGCTCTGCCCTGCCTGCCACTCCTCCTGTGGGCCCCAGAAAGCTGGCATCCCTGAGATGGGTGGCCTTATGGAGCCGGGCACACTCTTACTTTCCAGAAAGGTGAACAGGCCACCAACTGGCAAGCAAAGGGACCAGAACCCACACTTGAGCCTGTGAGGCTTCGAGCCCTTCTTTCTCAGCCCCACAGTGGTTCTGAGCAACCCTCTCCCCTGACTCCAGCATCTGTTTGGTTTTATTTCAGTAATGTGTGTCTATTTCTCCTTCACAGATTTTTTTGCTTCTTGAGTGCAGGAATCTTGTCTGTCTCTTCTGCCAGTTTTGGTGTGATGCCCAGCATGGAGCAGGTGGGACCTAGATGAACAGGGTGGGGTACTCTGCCTTCCTGAGCAGTGTGACTTGCTCCTGATGACTTGAGAGCTCTCTTGGTCCCATATTAGATGCCTGCTCTGCCCAGCCCCCTGAGAGAAGCCATTCTTTTTCTTGGATTCCAACCGACCTGACTCCAGCTCCAGGAGTATGTCCCTCACTCAGGATTGAGGCATGGGGAACAGTCCTCAGGACTTTAGGAAGCTCATGTGTCATGCTGGGGAGTCCCAGTCCCTCTTGCCTGCCTGCAGCCCTTCCCCATCTTTAAACTCAAGAAGCAGGGCCATCAGGACCTATGGTGCCAGAGAGTGAGAGTTTGCTCCCAGTCTAGAGGCTTTTGCATAAGTGTTAGTTCTCTTCTCTGGGCCTTAGTTTCCCCATCTATATAGTGAGAGGACTTGGGGACCCCATAAAATGTCAACACATTCCAGGAATGCAGCTGAGGTTCTTGTAGCCCCAGTTGTCCTTGGTTTTGTTCTGTGCTAAGCGCTTGCATCATCTCATCAAGTAATGACAGTCCTCTGAGTAGGGCCAGGTTTAAAACCCAGGCATCCATCCTTGAAGCCTACTTAATTTGGCAATGGAAATGAAGCAAGGCTCGAAGCCTATGGCTGATGTTCAGTGCCCAGAACCTTGTTGAATCTTTGATAAGTCTTTTAATCTGCACATGCCTCAGCTTCCTTGTCTTTGGAAGGGCTGCCTTCACCTCTTCCAAGGTCTCCAAGTTTTGTTAAACTGTAAGCCACAAGATGTGGGAGGGCCAAGGCTTCTGTGGCCAAAGAAGTTTTGGAAACTATCACCTTTTAAAGATTCTAAGAAGTCCTTCAGGAAACTTACTTGCTTTAAGTTTAGTATGGTATTCTCCGTCTTCTTTGACCTTGGATCCCAGATTTTCCAGCACTCCATCAGCATGCCCCAATGGTTGTTTTAATCGGCTTGGGGATGTGCCTTCCCAGATCATGCTGCTCCGGGACTGGGAAATGGGAATGACCGTTGCTGGTCGGTGTTATGCTACACCAGCACAAGGAGATGTCTTCACTCTCCTCTCCTTCCTTTTCCAGGTGGAGATGCTAGAAAGGAAGTATGGGGGACGCCTGGTGACCCGCCATGCGGCCCGCACCATCCAGACAGCCTTCCGCCAGTACCAGATGAACAAGAACTTTGAGCGCTTGCGCAGCTCCATGTCAGAAAACCGCATGTCACGCCGGATTGTGCTGTCCAACATGAGGATGCAGTTCTCCTTTGAGGGGCCCGAGAAGATGCATAGCTCCTACTTTGAGGGAAAGCAGGTCTCGGTAACCGATGATGGCTCTCAGTTGGGGGCCCTGGTGCCATCTGAGTGCAGTGACCTTGGGGAATTGCCTGCCCTCAAGTCTTCAGCCCCATCCAGCGACTTCACGGACGCCATCACAGAGCTGGAGGACGCCTTCTCCCGGCAGGTGAAATCACTGGCTGAGTCTATCGACGATGCCCTCAATTGCCGCAGCCTGCATGCTGAGGAGGCGCCAGCTTCTGACACAGGGCGAGTCCGGGACACTGAGCCCCAGGCAGCCCTGCATGCTGTGGACCACCACAAATTGGACGAAATGACAGCCTCGTACAGTGATGTCACCCTGTACATCGATGAAGAGGAACTCTCGCCACCCCTGCCCCTCTCACAGATGGGGCACCGGCCATCCAGCACCGAGTTAGACCTGCGGCAGCGGGCTGGGGGTGCCACCCAGGACTACTGGGCCTTGGCTCACAAGGATGACAAAGGGGACACGGACACAAGCTGTCAGAGCACACCATCACTTGAACGGCAGGAACATCGGCTACGGATGGAGCATCTCCCACTGCTCACCATTGAACCACCCAGTGACAGCTCTGTGGACCTCAGTGACCGCTCAGACCGCAGCTCACTCAAGAGGCAGAGTGCCTACGAGCGCAGCCTCGGCGGGCAGCAGGGCAGCCCCAAGCATGGTCCCCACACTGGCCCTCCCAAGGGCCTCCCCCGGGAGGAGCCAGAGTTGCGGCCTCGGCCCCCCAGACCCCTTGACAGCCACCTGGCCATCAATGGCTCAGCCAACAGGCAGAGCAAGTCTGAGTCAGACTACTCAGATGGGGACAATGACAGCATCAACAGCACATCCAACTCTAACGACACCATCAATTGCAGCTCTGAGTCGTCATCCCGCGACAGCCTGCGGGAGCAGACGCTCAGCAAGCAGACCTACCACAAGGAGACTCGCAACAGCTGGGACTCACCTGCCTTCAGCAACGATATCATCCGTAAGAGGCACTATCGCATTGGCCTCAACCTCTTCAACAAGTGAGTGCCTTCCAGCCCTGTAGGAGGAGTAGGGTGGAGCAGTGACACCCAAGGGACCTCTTTCAGGGCCTTCTTATGCTCCAGTGCCTTTGTGAGCACCTGTGATTTGGCCCTACAGCAGTGCCTAGTATAGCTAGCGCTATTGGTAGAGGAGATTGGAGCCTGGTGAGCAGTGTTGGGTGAGCAGAGGCAGAATGAGGTGGCTTTTCTGTGCTAAAGCAACACAAGATGGGGCCCTGTTGGTACCGAGAACAGTGACCAGCACACAGTAGGTGCTCAGGAAATTTTCTGTAAAGGCTGATGCAGTGTGTAATGCCATGCCTGGCTATGAATATCAGACTCCAGGGTTTTAAATTCTTTTTCTCTAGGTGATGAGAGGTGTAAAGATCTTTGTGCAAGGGCGTGATGCAGTCTGAGCAAGTGCTCCAGGGGATGGTGCAGGCTGGACTTGGAGGCGCATATGGGGGGAAGGAGGAAACAAATAAACCTGGGCTAGCAGCAGTCTCAAAGAGCTTTGACACCCTTTGGGAGGTGTATGAACTGGGTCCTGTTGAGTGGCCAATCACGTGCTAATGGGTTCTTGAAAAAGGTGCTGTGGGAGCAGTGCTGAGAGCAGATCTATGGAGAGAGACACACATACAAAGCACTGCCAAAAATAACAAACAAGGGGGGGGGGCTGGGCACCCCCATAGAGGGGACATTGGCACGCCCTGGTTATTAAACCTCAGATTTCATGTCATTTCCCTCCATTGGGCCATCAGGATTTGGGGTCACTGGGTGCATGTGGTGCTAGCTCCTCCAGGGTTGAGGATGTGACCTACATTCCCCTGCTGCCTCATTTCCTCAACTGGGGAAGTATCATGGGCACTTCTGAGCCATTCCTGGTGCAAGTGAAGTAGCATCCGGGGGATTCAGAGACTTGTTCCAGAGGGTGGGAATAGGGGTGTTTAGGGGCTGTGGGTCATTGGTCCTCTCTCAGCCAAGAACTAAGAATCTTGAACTGCCAGGGGTGCTCTCTCCTGAGACTCCCATCTGCCCATGTCCTGCTGCATGTAAAGGTCCGCCCTGCCACTATGCGAACTTTGCTCAGGGTAGCACACTGGACAGGGAAGGTCATGTCCTGCTGAGCCCATTCTGAACTCTGTCCCAGAAGTTTGTCCTACCTACTCCTGGGAACAGCCAACTCCTGGATCAACTTAGACCCAGGCCCATCCCCTCCTCGGGGAGGCTGAGACAACCTGGGGGCTCCCCCAGCACCCAAGCTTACCTGGTCCCTGACAGAGGCTGTGTCCTGATAGCAGAGGCTTGTCCTGCTATAGGAATTACAGCTGAGTGGACAGGTGGAGGCCAGAAAAAACAGTCTCCCTCAACCAACCAGCATTAGTCTCTGTAGAGTCTTTCTAGCTGTATTTAGTTTTTAATTACATGAATATGTTCTCCAGGGAAAAATGAAAGCCATTGGTTAAGAAAATATCCCCTTTGACTTTCATCATGCTGGAGCCTCTTCTCCCAGATTCTTTTCTCTGTGTATATGTACGTGCTCTTAGGACCTGTAAAAAGCTGTGGCTCAGAGCACAGCTCTGGGCCAGGATGCCGGGGTTCAAGCCTGGCCCTTTTACTGTCTTCTGTATTCCCTTGCATATCCTTCTGTATAGCCTCATGCCTCAGAGTTCTTGTCTGTACAATGGAACTGAGACGGATAGCACCCACCACACAGGATGTGAGAGGGAAATAAGCAGGTGTACAAAGAACTCAGAGTAGCTCCTGGTACACAGTAAGCCCTGCCCGAGTATTAGCTGCTGTTACTATGGTCTTGCTCACATCATCTGGGTCTGGAGTAATGGGGATTACCTTACTGTGATATCAATGTGGTTTGCTGTTGGAGATCTTCCCTGTCAGTGTGATGGACCACTTCCTTGTTTGCTGCAAGGTCCTGCTTGCTGCTCTGTAGGGGTCCGTGTGTGGTTATCCATATTTATCTGGTTAGTTGCTTTCACTTTTTCATGCTACAGTGGTGAGTGTGGATTTCCTCTTTATGCACACTTCCAAGGGAGTCTCTAGGGAAGATAGCTAGGGGTGGAATTGTCAGGGCTTGGTAGGCATGTTTTTAATTGAAATGGGAACTGCCAATTTATTCTCTCTGCAGCTGGATCTTAGTTCCTGTTTCCTTCACATGCTTGTCAAGACTCAGTGTTATCACTCTCCTACTTCCCAATCAAAGGGTAGAAATCTCTTGGATGTTTTAATTTGCATTTTCCTGCTTCTAAGATAGAATATCTATATGTGTATCTTTTGGCCATTTGGAAATCTCTTCTATAAAATGTCCGTTCTTTTTGCCCATTTTTCTATGAAGTTATTTGCTATTTTGATTTGCTAGCAGTTCTTTATATACTGTGGATGCTAATTCTTTATAAATATTTTCTTCCCAACACATTTTTTTTTTTACTTTTGAGGTATAATTCACATACAATTCACCCTATAAAGGGTACAATTCAGTGATCTTTAATTATACATTTTAACTTCGTTTACGCTTTCTCCTCCAACAGGTTTAATTTTTTTTTTTTGCATTTTTAACAGATATAATTGACATGTAACATTATATCAGTTTCAGGTATACAATGTAATAATTCAGTATTTGTATATATTGGGATATTATTACCACAGTAAGTCTAGTTAACATCCATTACTACACATAGTTCCAATTTTTTTATTCCTGTGAGAACTTTTAATATCTGCTCTCATTGACTTTCAGATATACAATACAGTGTACTGTAGTCACCATGCTGTATGAGAAGTTTTTAATTTTAATGAAAGTCAAATCATCAGTGTTTTCTTTTTTTTTATTAATTTGTTTTTTTGTGTTGTATTTTAAAAGATCTTCCCCAAGTCATAAATATAATTTTAATTTTCTTCAATGCCTTTATAGTTTTGTTTTATACTCTTCAGGAGTATGGTACAAGGTGAGGCGGCGAGCTTTTATTTTCTGTACGAATTAACCAGGTATCTCCAAACAGTTTATTCAGTAGTCTATCCTTTTTCTACTGACTTGAAATTTCATCTAATTCCTACATGAACATGAGTTTTTGCTTTTATTCATTCAGCAAACATTTATTGAACACCTCCTACATTCCGGGCACTTTTTTAGGGATCTGCGACGTATTAATGAGCAGACTAGATATACTTATGAAGCTCCACACTAATGGTTAAAGCATCTGTTTTTTATTCCTCTGTCAACATCAGACTTTTAGCTTTATATGTTTTCTTATTAAGGTTAAACCCCTCTTTTGTTTTTTTTTTAAATTGTCTTGGCTCTTCTTGGTATGTATTCCCTATTATTTTTAGAATCAGCTCATTAGGACTCATAAAAATCCTGCTGGACTTTTCACTGGAGTTTCGCTTAGATCAGTCTAACTTGATCCTTTACAATGTTGAGGTCCAACCACAGGTGTTTATTTAAATTGAAATTAAAGCTAATTAAAATTAACCCAGTTCCTCAGGTGCACTAGCTGCAGTGCAGATGCCCACTTGTAGTTATTGGGTCCCATACCTGGCTGCGTAGTTCTAGAACAGCTCTGTGGCTGCAGAGCACATTAGCCAGTGACAGTCAGCAGTGCTGCCAGGGGTGTAGGGAAAAGTTGTGTGGGCAGCCCCCCTCCCCTGTGACAACAGCCCTTGGATTCTTTGAGAAACATGTCCTCTGCTCATCAAGGAAAGCATGTTACAGAGCACGGCCTTCCTCCCAGTGCAGGCTGCACTGCCTCGGGGGGCCTTGGGAGGATAGAAGGAGAAACTACTTTTCCAAAACCACTTTATTTAAATAAGCAAATGCCTTTCTTACACAGATTTAGAGCTTTTTGGTTCATAAAGCCTTTTCACAGACATATGCCCACTGGTAGCCTTCACTAGAGGCCCAGGGCTCTCTGAAGAGGCAAAACTGGAGCCAGGAGTTTGAGGCCTTCTCGGGCTGGGCTGCCAATGTGGCTAGTTGTGTCCCCTGGAGCTGCTGGCTGAGGATGACCAAGGGCAGGAGATTCTATGCACTAAGGACACTAAGCACTGCTACCACTCAAGGCTGAAGTCCCTCTCCAGAAGTTCCCTGCTCACACCTCCCACCTTTTTACCACCTACCTCTACTCCCTGTGGATCTCTTGTCCGCCATCTCCCTCCCCAGCTCTTCACCCTTGCCCATACCCCTAACTGCCTCCCCTGCCCACCTAGCCTTCCAGACCGCCCTTAGTTCCCACCTGATCCTAGTTGTGAGTTTTCCCAGCATAGACTCCTTCTTGAGGGGGATATGGAGAGTCAGAATGAGATATTCAAAGTGGGTGAACCTGTGAGAGAGAAAAAGCAAAACAGGTAGAGCTTGTTCCTGACCTGCTAGAGGAGGTTATGGTTCATCAGCCCGACATCCAGATGTGCCTCTGAGATTCTGCTCTTTAAGGGCTCTGAGGCAGGTCATCTGGCTCACAGCACTAAAGGGAAGGTTGGAGTCTAGGAGCCAGAGGCAGGTTTCTGCCTCAGCTCCATGTGCATCAACAACTTCCTGCATTCTCTGAGCCTTGCAGACTGTCCCTGCCCTCAGGGGCCTAGTGATAATTAGTGATAGTAGAACCAAAAGCTTCCCCTGGAGCCCACCATCAAGGAGACGCTTGTGGGTGGTGGCAGCTGGGGCTTCTGTGACCAGAGCCAGTGCCGAGAGAGGCGTTAAGGGGCTTGGACTTTAGGAGAACCTAACATTTGGTTTGGCGGACGGAGTAGTCATAAATATTAAGAATGGCTAATACTTACATGTGCTAACAATGTGCCAGGCACTGTTTTATGAGCCTGCCATACTTTAAGTGATGTTCTCCTATGGCGTAGGGGCTGTTACTAACCCCACTTTACAGATGGGTGAGCTGGGGCACTTCAGGAAGTGAAGCCACACCACTCATGGGAAGCCACATGGTCCTGGGTCAGTGGTTTTGGGGCTGCAGCAGTGGCAGGACCTAGGGTCAGCACCCCACAGCCCTGATAGACGCTCGACAGGACCTTTACTCAACCTGTTACCTGCTTGCCCATGCAGGGCATTTAAAGCCCACCCCAGGGTCCCCTGCTCCTGTGCTCTACACCTGTGCTCAAGCATCCATCTCCCCTCTTTCATGTCTCTCCCACTTATTCTCTGGCGAGGGTCCAGGTCATTGTAGTCAGGGCCAGTTTTGTCGACAGGTAGACCAGGCCAGATCTCTCCCTAGACCTCTAGAAGAGAGTCCTTATTCCCAGAGTTGCCCTGTGATAAAATGGGAGCCCTCATAAGATCGCCTTTTCTCTAAGGAGCATGTAAGCAGGGCCTCAGCAGCCACTTGGTGTGACAGTGTGCT
Organism: Macroglossus sobrinus; assembly: GCA_004027375.1. NCBI lineage: Eukaryota > Metazoa > Chordata > Mammalia > Chiroptera > Pteropodidae > Macroglossus > Macroglossus sobrinus. The sequence goes on from PVKZ01001705.1 coordinate 215,183, forward strand.
GGAACTCCAGCTTGGGCTAGAGCCTGCATCGGGAGGCAGGCCTCTCCTCTATTCATACCTAGCTCCTGGAGCCCTCTAGCTGCCAGGTGTCACCCTGACTGCTTTTTCCTTCTGCGTGCCTGTTGCCCACTGGAGCTGCTCTAGGATGGAGGCAGAGAACACTGTTGTGGGTCTGAGGGGTGCTCTGAGGTTACAACCCTTCCAGCATCCGCGGGAGTCAGTTGTGCATTGCCTGTGAGAAGGGCGAGCAGGGCTTGGCCAGCCTCTTTTGGTAAGCAGCAGAGTTGGGGTTGGGTTCCTGATCCGCTAACTCCAATTTCGTGTTCCTTGAACATAACATGTTTATTGTGATTAATGAAAATTACAATGATGATAGCCTATATAGATACATATTAAGTGTGAGGCACTATGTCGAACATTTCATGTGTGTCATCTCATTGAATCTTCACAGTAATCCTGTGAAGCTTGCCTTTAGGGAGCCAGGCCTCAGAGAGGTCCAGGCCCAGCTTGAGGCCACAGAACCAGAAATGCTGGCCCCGGGCTTCTGATGGGTCCCAAAGCTTTTTTTCGTTGCTGGTAATGTCGACAGTTTAAACAACCAGCTTTCTTAGGAATATTTGGAGCTACTATGGGGATTGGGGTCTCATTCACTTCAGCATGAGCTACTTCTCCAGCTGGTAGCCCTTACAGCCCTCAGAGATCCAGGGGTCTGTAACCTTCTCCCGGGTCTGGGGTGCTAGTGTCAAGAACCTCAGGGCAGAAGGCAGTGTCAAGGCAGGTCCTGCAGGGTATATCAGCCATACTAGAGGATCATTCTTCCACCTTCCCTCTGGGATAAGTGCAAGGAGAACCCCAGCTGCTAGGTTCAGCTTCAGTATCAGAAGGAACTTTGTAAAAATCAGAACTGGATAAAACAGCCTAAGGATAAAGTGAGCTTGCTAGTTCTGTAAGCATGTGAGCAGATGGAAGGTGGCTGCTTCTTTGTAGGACATTGGAGGTATTTGAGCCTGGCTTGCCAAAATGAGGGGTACTTCCAGGCATGCAGGGTTGTCCCTCTGAACTCGGTGAGTCTGTCCCACTCCTGTGGCCAGCCTGAGAGCAGTCACCAGGGTAGCTTGGCCTCTTGACCCCAGAGGATCCTTAGACACTGTAGGCCTACAGACCCTTGTGTTGGTCTCTGTGTTATTCAGAGCCTTCTCTGATAGCGTAACAGGAACACAATCCAACTGGTTTAAGCAAAGAGTCCTTATGGTTCATGCGCCTAAAAAGCTGTTGGGCATCTCTTAGCCATCTTCCCCAGAGTCGGCCCCGTTCCCCACTGGTCTCCCACCAGTGCATGAGGGCCAACCTCAGGGCAACCCTATCAGGACAAAAGACCCTCCTCCCTCATTGGTGTTGCTAGCTATTCTCTGAACTACTCAGTGTGGTCGACAGGATGCAAGGCTCTGTCTGGCCAGGCTGGGAGTGAGGTCAGCCTTCTGGGGATGGAGCTCGAGGTGGGGTGGGAAATCAGATGCCTGGCAGGAAGGTGCTAGGTAGCTGTCCATTTCAACTTTTCAGCTGCTCGAGCAACTGGGATAAGACCGTTTGTGACCCTCCAGGCTCCTGCTAGGAAGAGAGTGGACAAAGCACTCAGCATTTGGTTACAGCAAGTTGGTGATCCTTAAGTACTGTGTACAGCCTCATGAGAGCCCCAGAAGTTCAGCATCACCGCTGACTGCTCATAGCCCAGGGAGGGGAGATGCTTTGAGGAAAGCCACTGGTGTGGTCTGCATGTGTTCACCTGTCACAGCTGAGTCTGAATCATCAGCTGACATGGAAATCCCTGCCCAGGCTCTTGGCAGATAAGGAGGGTGGGGCTGCAGACTCTCTCACTAGGCCTGCCCTGCCAAAACTTTGCAAGGAGACAGCAGGGCCCAGGATGCAGAGCGGGTCAGGTGTAAATGGCAAAACTGTCACACTTGGCACATTTTGATGCTGGGCCCTTAGAGGGCGAAAGAAAGAAGATCTAGGAAAAGAATAATTGGTGGTAATCCACAGACAAATTGGGGAGAGCTAGATCAAAAGAGTTGGACAGAGTGGATTTCCAGCAGCAGCGATGGGATGGGGAGAATAGAGTGAATTTTAGGCACTTCTTAGAGCAAAGGAATTGGTTAAAAACCCAGGCACTCTTGCTGGGCAGCCTGGAGCCGAGTTACTTGACCTTTCTGTACCCTCATTTTTTTTTACCTGTCAAATAAGGCTTTTGCATTGTCTTCTCTGTCTTGCAGGTTTTCTTTTCCTGGCTCCCATTTCAATGCCACCTTCCCAAGAAGGCCTTTCATGATCGTCCCTCCCTGTGGCAGGACCTTGATTTAGTTTTGCCTATCACCGACCCTTTGCTTTTAACTGTGTGACCAATATTTTTTGAGGCTCAAGGGCATTAACATATCATCTTCACAGTAACTCTGTTGTGTGCACTGTTTCTGTCCCCATTATACATGTGGTAACGATAGGGCACAGAGAGGTTACGTAACTTACCCTAGGTCCCCCAGCTATTTAGTGGAGCTGGTATTTGCACCCAGGCTTCTGGCTTTTAAAGCCATGCCCTTGACCCCTGTGCTGTATTGTGGGAGTTTATCTCCCTCCCTTATCACATTCCGATAGGGACTTTATTTGGACATAAATGTGCTAAAACAGTACCTAGCCCCGAGTAGGCGCTCAATAACTGTTTGGGGAGTGAATGAAGAAGTAAATCAAAGGACTGGGAAGTCCAGAACTCATCCTGCAGGGATTGGGAGACCCTGGAAAGTTTTAAAACAGTCCTGGTGACACAGTGTGAGGCAGCCATTCTCAGAGTTGCTTCTGTCCCCATGCCTGGATACAGAGCACATTTTATTTCTCTTTTGTTGGGCATGCCTGTGTAGGCCTTGCTAGACACTGAGAATCTAGATTCAGATGAACCCTCTTCACTTCTTAAGCCCAGAGCCCCAGATGGAAGTTGACAGAGGCATGTGGTACCTTCATAGGAAGAGAAAGAAGAGCCACAGTTGGGGAGGGTACTGGAGCACCACCACTGTGTCTCTGCCCTGGGAGGGATCATGACACCCAGTGACTCAGTGTCCCCAGCTGGGACTAACCCTTCTCTGCCAGTCTGTGTGCTGTCATACTAACACAGCACAAGTTAATTTCTCTGTCAAGGCAGTGTGTATTAGGTTAGCGAGGGCTCTGCTCATCAAATCTCTTAGGGCCAAGACGGGCAGAGATATCCTTTGAGTATTAGTTTCCGGGTTCTCAGTGGCGAGAGAGGGTGCTGTAGGAGATGATGCCGCTCCCACAGGAAGTGCTAAGCACCTCTTTTGCTCGCAGTGCATTGACCAAAGCACATTACGTGGCCCCCTCATTGCCACAAGGGGAGGCATGTGGGGGTGGTGGCAGTGGGTGGGCAGCATTAACAACTTACCCCCCTGCGTCTGTTCCTTCACCCAGCAGGTCATTGTGTGTGACACCTAGCAGGACATGCATGTATGTGTTTCTTCAGTCAACATGGAAGCTTTATGAAGGAGTAGATAGATAGATCTAGGACCACTGCCTGGCAGGACCCCCAAGGGCATATTGGAGGTGGGAAGGGCCTCACTATACTGGTGAGACTGGCCAAGGGCCAGCAAAGTCCCAACTGGCAAGGGATTCATACCAGCAAATGTACAGTATACTGGCTGTGTGCAGTCAGAGAGGTCACTCCAAGGCCAGTCACTCCCTTGTGTAAAGCCATTCAGAGGCTCTCTTTGCCAGCCATATCTATCCCAACTCTGGAGATCCCCAGCCTGGCCTGGCCTCCCCACCCAGCTCCTCACCTATACCTCCTGCCACCGTACCTTTCCTCGGTTGCTCAGCAAGCTCCTGGACACTGGTCAAGGCCCAGATTCTTTTCCTCCATCACTGCTGTGAAACCTGCCAGGTAGAATCAGCCCCTTGGGTTCACACATGGATCCACCAGCAAATATTGTCATCTGTACCCTCAAATTATTTTCAAAACCAGCTTCATCTCCCAGCCGTGCCTGGATGCCTGTGGGAGTCTCTTAGCTTGGGTCTTGCTTTGCTCCCCACAGAGCAGCCAGAGGGAACATCATGGACATCAGGTCCCATTACTCCCCTGTTCAGAACACACCAGGACTTTTCATTCTGTTCAGAAGAAAACCAGACTTCCCCTGTGGCCTGCACAGTCCTTTGTAGTCTGGCCCGCCCATCTACTGCCCTCCTCTCCCCGTTCCCCCAGCACTCCTACTCTCAGCCACCTTAGAGCAGCCTCCTGGTCCTGAATCTTACAGAACCCTTTCCCACACCAAGGCCTTTGCATTCACTGTTGCTTCTACCCAGAAAGTTCCTTAATCAGTTTGGTCACTGAAAGTCATCTGGAGGATCCCTTCTCTAAAGCTTCTGCTTCACCTACAGGAGCCCTTCTCCACATTCTCTGGCCATTACTCAGTCCTTTTGCCCTTCAAACTGTGGATTGTAGCCTGCCATTGTGCTGGGCATTCATGGCTGGCCCTGCTCCCTGCTGTTGTCCCAGTGTTGTCTGGCACCGAGGAGACACTTAATCTAGAAAGAATCTGCATTCTTAGAGTCCCTTGCTTAGCCTCTTCTTCCTGCAGTGTGTTCCACTCTGTCATTGTTGTTTGAGCTTCTCAAGGATGGGAGAGCCTATATCCTGAAAGTCCATGAAGCTGCACAACATTGTGTATAAACACTAGAGAGAATTAATGGGGTCAGAGAAGGGAGAGCAACCACCTGGGAAAGCAGGAGGAAGCAGGAGCTGGCTGCATCTGGGCCTAGACACTATATCAGGGCTTCAAGGGGCCAGGCAGGCCAGGAGTGAATGAGTGACACAGGAGTGCCTGAGTGAGGGAGTCTCAGACCAGCGCTCCAGTCATTGCCTCATAGGAACACAGACCCATGGGTGACCTCTCAGCTAGAAGTTGAGAGAAGGAGGCAGGCATGGGCTGGGGTCCTGTGGGGGCCAGTGTAGAGCTGGTTGGTGAGGACGCATAACTTACTCTGGCCACTGCATCAGTGGCTTAATGGCTGGAGAGGTCTGGAGTGTGGGGTGGTTCTTGGTGAGTGACCCCAGAATCATGGGGGAGAACGGGGTATGTGTGGGGCCCTGGCAGGGGTTGGGGGAACAGGGCTACAATGTTACCACTTCAGTGCCAGGAGCCAGCTCTTGAGCAGCTGGACCCGGCCCAGTTCCTGAGAACAAGATCAGACTGTGGTCTCAAGATAAAAATAGCAAAGTCACCTTGCTGCAAGAGGTTCACTTTTGCCTGTGTTTGGAAATCTAGTATCTGCTGGACACTGCTGTTAGCAGGACATGCATGGTTGATGGGGCAGGTTGACTCTGGCTCGCACCTCCATGCTCCCAGGGAACAGCAGAACATTGACCTTTGCCAGCTGGGTCAAGGGGCAGGTCTGGCCTGTGGTTGGTGGGTGATTTGGCTGACTCCACACCACCTTGGCAGCATAGAGCTGGGCGGCAGAGGCTGGTTCTGTATGGGGCCAATGTTTGGGGCAGTGCAGGGCAGTGGGGGAGGGTCCCTGCTCCAACGACCATGGCCATGTTCCTGTGGCTGGCCCAGTCTTGCCTGTTATTGGTGCAGGGTCTGGGCAGTTTTGGGCTCCTCTATGTTGCAGGCTTGGGGTACCACAGGAAAGGGTTCCTGGAGTCTCTCAGGTCTAGCTGGGGCACCTTGAGTACCTGTGGAATTGGAGAGCAAGCCTGGAGGGGCTGGGGCTGCCAGGGCTGAGCCTGTCTTTTGTTTCACCCCGCAGGAAGCCTGAGAAGGGTGTCCAATACCTCATCGAGCGTGGCTTTGTGCCTGACACTCCAGTGGGTGTGGCCCACTTCCTGCTTCAGCGCAAGGGCCTGAGCCGGCAGATGATTGGAGAGTTCCTGGGCAACCGGCAAAAGCAGTTCAACCGGGACGTGCTAGAGTGAGTTCTGGGGCTGGGGGTTGGACATATCTCTAAGACAGACTCCATGACCTGTCAGATTCTCCCTACCTGCTGAGACATACACTAGATCCTCCCTCACCTCTTTCTATACCCTAGATGCCCCCATGCCATTTTACACGTCATACCTTGCAATGCATGCATGTGGGCATCCACCCTTGGGTGCCCCCACTACATGTACCCTTTGCACCTCCACCCCTTTCCAGTCAGGCTGAGCCACCCAGCACTGGGGCGGGGGCGGGTGGAATTAGAGGTCAGGACCCTGGTATATACCCTCAGAGGGAGTAGGGGGAGCTGGCCCAAAGAGACCCTAGCACCTCCAAGCCGGGCAGTCCCATACCCAGAGCTCTGTCCCTGCCTCTCTCCCTTGCTTCTCCCGAATGGGAGATCTGGGCATGTGAGAGCCCAGCCTTTACCTCCTGACCCCACACCCCACCAACCCATTGAGCTGGGGGCTCTATCACTCAGCTACTTGGAATTCTGCAGAAAACAAGTTCCCAGCTCCCTAGGAGGTGCTGGCAGTTTTGAGAAGTCCTGCCCAGCAAGTACGCTAAATCTCTCCATTCCTCCTTGAGACTATCCTGAGTAAAAAAGCAGCTGCATTTGATGCTTGTCTTTATAAAGCACTTACTATGTTCATGCCCTGTGTCCTCATCTCACCCTTGTGGGTGGGTATCAGGGATGGATGACTCCCTTTCACAGATGAAGAACCAAAGCCAATGGAATGAGATGGCTTGGTACAGGTCTCCTGCTCACTCTGCCTAGGGGAATATCTCTAAGCCTGTTGTTGAGGATATTTCTGACCCAGGCAGATATTAGCTGATATGGCTGACCCTGGGCAGGTAGTCCAGGAGCAGAAATCAAAGCAGGGTAAAGAGTTAACCATCAGTAACAACGACAGTGCCTTTCATCTCTCTAGCCCCTGGGATCAGGCCATCTCTGCAATGAAGAAGGGCGTGGCCACATGTGCACCTGCTGCCTCTTATGCTTCCCTGGGGAAGGTGGGTGGGTGCTGTGGCCTCTTTTTACCACAGGTGAGAAAACCCAGGGTCAGAGGGGGAGGGACTGGCCTGGGTGCCACCCTTCCCACTGAGCATATACACAACACACACGCAGACACACACACAGAAGATGCAGTGAGCCAGGGCCTTTGGAGGTAGCTGATATGTGGCTAGCATGTTTCCAACACCTAGCAGAATTACATCTGTGTCCTTCTTTGGCCAAGCTTGCTCACCTGGGCTGCTTTCTTCCTGCTCAGAGTTTCAGTTCTGGCCTCATTAGAAAAAGCCTACTGTGTTGTTAGTATGGCTAATGCCCCTCTCCCCACTTTTAAACCAGTGTGAGGAAATGGTTCAGGGGAAAGCAGATCAGTTCCTTCGTGAATCAGGCCCAAGACCATCTCAGTCTAGTCCCCCCTTCCCTACAGCCATTTCTGTGCTCCCCTCTGTCCCCGCTTCCACAGTGGCTTCTGGTCCATTGGAGATTCGTGCATTGTTCTCCTTAGATGAGAAAATAGCAGCCTCTGGAAGTAGTGAGACTCCCCTTGGCCCTACTCTTCACACCAGCATCTTACTCTGATGCTGGTCAGCAGATTGTCCCATGTGGCCCCTGCCATTCCTCACAAAGGCTGTTGCCTCAAGAGGCCCTGAGTGCTCAGAGAAGGTTGGGGGCACCATAGCTTATTCCAGGCCCATTGTCCTCAGCAGAGGGTGGGCCCTGAGAATGAGATTGGGTCCCCCATGGCCAAGGCCCCTGCAGCCCCCAAGGGATAACCATGGCTTCATTACAAACAGATAAACCAGACACCAGAGCCTGCCAAATGGGTCCCTGGTGCAGACCCCACCTTCTATGTTTAGAGATCCTGATCAGAGGGCAAAGCAGGCTGTACTATGGGGTGGGACTGTGATAAGATTAGAACCAACTAAAAGCTGATTACCAGAAGCCTCCCCAAGCTCTGCACTCCATTTCTCTGATTGGCACACAAGGACAGCACCACCCCTCAGAAGCACCTCTCAAAAACACCTAGCCAAACCCAGCCACCTCTCTCCATACCCTTGACATGAGAGGACAGGCTCAGTTTGAGATTGATGCTTGTCAAGTTAGTGCCCCGTTCTCCACTTCCTCCTCATGAAGATGGGAGCGTGCTCCTCACCTCCCTCACAGAACATGAGAAGACTTGTGCATTTCGTCTGCTGTGTTCCTAGTGTAATGTACACGCTTGGAAACGTGTTTTCTGCACCAAAGGGCCTTATCGAGAATAGCCATATGCTGTGGCTGCCCGTATGTAAAAATTGCACTCATAGATATAAGCACCAACATTTTCTTAGTTTTAGCATTCATGGACACCTTGGAAGCATGGGGATCTTTGGCCATAATCTGAAGTGTTTGCTGATTGGAGGAAGTCAAGTGGAGGGCCCTCTCAGACAAGCAGCAGCCCTGTTCTCATTGCCCTCAGGGTGGCTCACGGCCCTTCCTGCACCAACCCTGTCTGCACTCTACCCTCTGCGAATGCACTCACCTCTTCTAATGGGAAGGCCAGCAGAGGCCGTGCAGGCAGGGGACCCTGACATGGCTTTTGTCCCATTTCAGCTGCGTGGTGGATGAGATGGACTTCTCTACCATGGAGTTGGATGAAGCCCTCAGGAAGTTCCAGGCACACATCCGGGTCCAGGGGGAAGCTCAGAAGGTGGAGCGGCTCATTGAAGCCTTCAGGTTGGGACCAGGGCAGGGCAAGGGGAAAGGGTCAGGGAGAGGGTGTCGAGGAAGATTCCTAGCTTATAGGTTGAGTTCCCTTTGCCCCCTTCCTTATGCAGGGTCAGGTGGCCCTGAACTTGTCTGGGCCATGGTGAGGCAGCAGCCCCTCCTGAGTGCCAGGTGTTCTGCTGGTTAGTGCTATAGCCAGGGTTTTGAACAGTCTTTGTCTTCCTCCAAGTCCTTATGAACCTCATCCATTTATGAGTTCATTTGCGTTATCGTTTGCCCTTTCACAAGGGCAACCAGTCCCTCATAGTGACTCAAGAGCTCAAACTGCAGAGCCTCATGGCCTGTTTCCAACACCCACTCCACCACTTACCAGCTGTGTGATCTTGTGCTTTTTACTTAACTTCTCTGTGCCTCACATCCTTTCCTATAGAGTGGGGATAACAAGAGTACCTGCCCTAGACAGGGTTGAAGGCTTAAACCACTTAGGATGTGTGGGTGCTACAGAGAGCCTGCACTCAAAGTCATCCGTCTGCACAGTCTTTCATCCCAGTACTGTATGTACTCTGGCTGTGTAGAGGCTTCTGTGCTTCATGCTGGGCATGGCAGACACTGGTCAGCTGCTGACCCAGACCTCTTGCCTCAGCACCAGTGGTGAGGCCAGTTAGGAACTGGGAAATAGGAAGAGGACAGTCCCAGGGGGATGTTCAGCCACTTCCTTTCAGAAGGGTCTCTTGGAGGGGATGGCACTAACAGGGAAGACAGAATTGGAGTCCACATTGTCTGAGCGCTGATGGCTGCTACGTCAGTCATGTTGTCTTGCTTGGTTTCTCTCCTCTGTCTCGACTCATCTCACACACCCCTCCATGAGGTTACCGGTAGAGGGAGCCTCTTGGAGGTGGTACAGTGGGTAAGGCAGTGAGGATAGTAAGTAGATGACTCAGTGAAGCAGAGTATGTTAGTGAGGCTGTTGGTTCAGGTGTCATACAAAGGTGCCACAGCTGAAATGAGACAGAAGTGCATCTCCCTCTGAGCTGGTGCAGGACGCCAGGCTCCTTTCATCTCTGGTCCAACACCCACTATCACGTTGCTGTTTCAGGCAGGGAAAGGGAGTACAGGGCACCTTCCTGCCTTTTAAGGTACAGTCTTGGAGGTGCCCACATCCCATTGTCCACAACTTAGTCATCTGGCTGTACCAGTTCCTAGGGAGATTGGGGAGTGTGGTCTTCACCCTGAAACCATTGGCAGCTATAATACAAGTGGGTGGTATATAACTAAAGTGAGAAGGGGTGAGTGGATAGTTAGGATGGACTCTCTGCCAGGCTAGTGTTATCCCTATTTACCAGATGCAAAAGCTGAGCCTCAGAGAGCAGTGACCAGCCTCAGCTGTTCAGTGTTAGGCTGAAATGTGGCGGCTGTCGTGAGTAAGGGGCAGACTCCTGACAGAGGTGGCTCTGACCTTCTTCCTTCACCCTGACCCCCAGCCAGCGGTACTGCATCTGTAACCCTGGGGTAGTGCGGCAGTTCCGGAACCCAGACACCATCTTCATCCTGGCCTTTGCCATCATCCTGCTCAACACGGACATGTACAGCCCCAACGTCAAGCCTGAGCGCAAAATGAAGCTGGAGGACTTCGTCAAGAACCTCCGAGGTGAGCTGTCCTTGCCCTGGGCTCAGAAGCAGAGCCTCCCACAGATAACCCTCTGAACACGAGCCCCAGCCAGGTGTGGGGCTGAGAGGTGACTTCAACAGAGCCTCAAGCTGGGTGCAGGGGAACAAGGCAGCCAGGCTCCAGCACACCCCCTTCTTGGGCAGAGGGACCTTCCAGGGAGCATTGATCCCAATCATGTGCAAATACAGCACAAGTTATTATAAAGAGCAAGTGCTGTCTTAAGGGTGCAGATAGTGGGGGTACAGATTGGGCAATGCATGCCTGGGTCTCTGGGTGTGGGGACCCTTACTTCTGGAGGAAGTGATGTTTTTAGCTTGGTATAAAGGATGCACAGGGGTTTGACAGGTTGAGGTGGAGGGAAGTTTCTCACGAGGGGACGAAGGCCTGAGAAGGCAGCTCGTCACAGTGCCAGAGTGCTGAGCTAGATACAGGATTACCAAAGCCTGGTTGGGAGGATGTGCAGGAGCAGGGAATAGAGCCTCCATGGGAACCCTGAGGCCTCCAGCAGGTAGGGGCCAGATAGAGGGGCCAGCATACCCTGTCTCCCATCATTATTGCTGTGCCCTTCACAGCATCTGCCCCATCACTCCTCTCCTACATTCCATGCTCCTTTTAAAACTGATTTACCTTGTTTTTGTTTCTTTAACTATACTTTTTAAAGCAACCTTATATCATCACTGTAAATGGGAAACCAGTAGCATTTGCCACACATAGGCAGTCATAGAAATGAATACAATGAAAAGAAGGCACCACTGTTAATTCCAGGCAGAGCTGTTTCAGGCTGGCCCTGAGCTTGAGACTGCCCTCTCTTCCTTAGCTGGTGGGTCTATGTTAGATAGGTGCTGGTGAGATAGGCAGCAAGAAGGGAGGCCTTCTCCTGGCATCAGGTAGGGAAGGAATCGAAAAGAGATCGGCTGTCTTCCAGGTGGCTCCATGTTAGCTGACGGCATGTCCCTCATGCACCCGGAGTATCTGGAAGGCAGAATAAAAACCATGTTCCTCTTCTCGAGAAATTTCAGCTGTAGCAGGCTTGAGGTCTCCTTAGACATATTATCATATTTTTATAAAAGGAGAAAAAGCTGGTCTAAATCAAGTCCAACTGTGAGCTTGTTGAGCCATTTATATTGTCTACTCTTCTCCTTTATTTATGTAAAACTGCTGTTCTGACATCCCCTCTCTTGGGGCAGGATAATTCTCCCATGGAGGCTCTACGGGGCCCTCTCTGGGATTTGAACCATCCTGATGGTCCCCCTGGTGGTGGGCACCACCGTAATAGGATGTTGATAGTTGTATGAGAAATAACAAGAGAAGCCAGAAATGATTAGCCCAGAGGACAGGAGACTCAGGGAAGGACAGGGCTGCTGAGTCAGATATTTGCCCTCTTGTCAGTGGCTTTGTGGTTCGTATTCATCTTCACACCCAGCCATTTCATTAGTCTGGGAGATAGGGTGGTGTTATCATCCACTTCCCAGAGTAGGGGCTGAGCATCCTAAAACCAGTAGAGCAAGCTGCTGGTTCTCTCTCCCTAGCTTGGGCTGTTCCCCCCAAATCACCTCTTTTTAATCTAGGGACTTGGGAGTGTTCTGCCTCATCTTCCTTGTGCTTTAGAAGGAATAACCTAGGCTCAGAGTGGGACAGGACTTGACCAGATCACACAGCAAGTGAGTGTCAGAGGAGACAGGATCCTGATCTCCCAAAGCCAGGCTGGCACTCTGTGCCAGACACATGTCTAGCTTGTTTTTTTTTTTTTAGAGCCCTCCCCACCGCTCCCCGCCCACACAACTGAACATACATTTTCTCTAGAATCACTCACTCCAATTTCCCCAGTGTGGGTTCAAGGATAGGTAGAAGAGGAATAGTTCACCAGCATGGAAACCAAATGAGCAGTATTTTCTTTTTATTGTTTTTGTTTAAAAATTTTTTAATGTATATTTTTTTAAATTGGGTATTATCTTCACAAAGTTCCAAAGCCAGAAATCATGTTCCTTTGTATTGACCCAAATGAGCTGAAAACATACATCCACACAAAAACCTGCACACAGATGTTTTTAGCAGCTCTTCATAATTGCCAGAACTGGAAGCGATCAAGACATCCTTCAGTAGGTGAATGGATAAATAAACTGGCATATCTAGGCAATGAGATGTTATTCAGCACTAAAAGAAATGAGCTACCAAGCCATGAGGGGACATGGAACCATAAATGCATATAACTAAGTGAAAGAAGCCAATCTGAAAAGGCTACATACTATAGGATCCCAACTATATGACATAATGGAAAAGGCAAAACTATGCAGACAATAAAAAGATTAGTGGTTGCCGCGGGTGGTGGAGAGGAAGGGATGAATATGTGGAGCACAGAGGAGTTTTCAGGCAGGGAAAATACTCCCTGTGTGATACTACGCTGATAAATGATGTATAAATGTCTTTATACATTTGTCATAGAAAGTACAACAGCAAGAGTGAACCCTAAGGTAAACTGTGGACTTTGGGTGATTATGAGGTATCATTGTAGGTTCATCATTTGCAACAAATGAACCACTTGGGTTGGAGAGATTGATAATGGGGGAGGCTGATGCGGAAGCAGAGGGTATATGGGAAATCTCTGTACTTTCCCCTAAATTTTTCTGTGAACTTCAGTCTGCTCTAAAAATGAATTCTGTTTAAAAAACCCCAGAAGATATAAAAGGTCCATAGCAGAGCCTTCCACCCTTGCCATCTGCCTGGCCATACTTTCCACCCCTAGAGGTCATCAGTGTTTAGTTCCTGAAGTCCCACTCAAAATTCCTCTACTCAAGCAAGTACAGACTTCCATGATTGGTTTTACCCTCTTCTGGATTTACTTTTTTTTCCCATTTAATAAATCCAAGAGATCCCAGACAAGAAAAAGTAAAAGAATTCATCACCATCAAACCAGTATTACAGGAAATGTTAGAGGGACTTCTTAAAGGAGGGGAAAAGAGATTAAAAATACGAATAATAAAAGGGCAATAAGTACACGTGTCAATCATTACTTTAAATATAAATGGACTAACGCTCCAATCAAAAGACACAAGGGTGACTGAATGGATAAGAAAACAAGACCCTTATATACTCTGCCTACAAGAGATGCACTTCAGATTGAAAGATATGCACAGACTGAAAGTAAAGGGATGAAAAAAATTAAAAGATACATGCACTCCTACATTCACTGCAGCATTATTTACAATAGCCAAGATATTAAAGCAACCTAAGTGCCCATCAGTAGATGATTGGATAAAGAAGATGAGGTACATATATACAATGGACTATTACTCAGCCATAAAAAAGAATGAAATCTTACCACTCTCGACAACATGGATGGATCTACAGGGTATTATGCTAAGTGAAATAAGTTAAAGAAATACTATATGGTTTCACTTATATGTGGAATCTTAAAAACAAAACAGAACCAGACTCATAGAAATAGAGAACAAACTGATGGTTGCCAGGTTGCAGGGTGGGGGATGGAGGGGCTAGATGAAAAAGATGAGGATTCAGAACAAATTGCCAGTTGTAAAAATAGTCATGGGGATGTAAAGTACAGCATAGGGAATATAGTCAATAATAATTATGGTGTCAGGTGTACTAGATTTATTGGGGGAATCACTTTGTAAGTTATATAAATGTCTAACCACTATACTGTATACCTAAAACTAACATAAATTGTATGCCAACTGTAATTAAAAAATAAAATTTTTTTAAAAATCCAATACAATGCTTTTATGTTGGTTTGCTGTGGTCTTTATTGCTGCTTGCAGGTGCATAGTACTCTTGTGCCAGTGTGTGATGATTGATTGACCAGACCTCTGTTGATGGGTAAATGGGTTATTTCCGGATTTCTCCTATTTGGAAACAATGCTGCAGTGAATAGCCTTGTATGTGTATCCTGTCCCATGGAATAAATTCCCCCAACGTAATCAGTAGGCCAGAGGGTATTTGAATTTATAATTGTGACAGTGCCAAATAGCCCACCATTTCACTATCCCACCAGCAGTCTATGGGATGCCTCCTCCCATAGCCTCATTAATGGTGTATGTTATCAAACCAGGAGCCAGTCTGAGGCCTGAGGATGGATATGGTTTTGGGTCTTTACTCACAGCAGTTCTGAGGGTGGTGTAGCAGAAAGGGTGTGCATTTGTCAGAGCAGCGGGGTTCAAGCCCTGGCCTCAGCGTCTGCCCACGTGATGTGGGACAACGGCTGGCAAAACTGCTCAGACACACTGAGCTCTAATTTTGAGGAGCATGCCATGAGTTGCTCACTTCCTCAGAAAGACTGAGTCACAAGGCTAACAGGGGGTAAAGTGAGGATTTCGGCCCAGGTCCATTGAAGCCTGAACTCACAAACCCTGTCTACACAGCCTCCCCCGACTCAAACCCCAACCCCATGCTTGGGCCTGGGCTTTTTTATCTGTGGAACAGGAACGGTTATGCCCACCCCCACAGGGCTGTGGTCAGGATCTGTAAGGTAATCTTTATCCAGCTCTCTGAGCAGCCCCTTACACTAGTCTAGGTGGCTGTGTTGGCCTTGTCCCTGGTGGAAGGATTCTGAGGAATCTGTGGATGACTGAGGATGTTCAGTAGCTATGGGTCTGGAAGGTCTGTGGTTCTGCTGGGACTGATGAAAGGGATAGCTGCTATGATTTGGTTTAGAAAACGGTATCTCAGGGTGAGCTTGGGGCTGAATGCCTGGCTGCTGTCTCCTGCTCAGGTGTGGATGATGGTGAGGACATTCCCCGGGAGACGCTGATCGGGATCTATGAGCGGATCCACAAGCGAGAGTTGAAGACCAACGAGGACCACGTGTCCCAGGTGCAGAAGGTGGAGAAGCTCATCGTGGGGAAGAAGCCGGTATGTGGTGGCCCTGTGTCCCAGGGCAGCTCCTGTCAGGTGCGGGGATCCTCACCAACCCTTTCCAACCCTCTCAGTTTGACCCCAGAACCCCCGCTTGCTTTGATTCAAGTGGCTTCTAATATTTGGGACTAACAAGCCTTTGCTCTGGGTTAAAATTGAAGAGAACCTAAGGCGCTTAACAGCCCGACAGGCAGAGTTGCACAGTGGTTCCTTGGTGACCTGAGAATGCCCTCAGAGCCCCATCAGAGCCTGCTAGCAGTAGGTCCACCCCACTCACCCCCTGGACTGAGCTAAGGAAAGGTGCTGTGGGAGGGACATTGCTTCTTTGACTTTGCATTGCCTGTTAGTTCCCTCAGGGTGGGTTGTATCTTTTGGAACATTGATATCTTTTTTCTTTGTTTACTGTTTCCCTCATGTAGATTGGATCTCTGCATCATGGGCTTGGCTGTGTGAGTATCCCTCTGCTTTCACATTCCAGCTGATATCCCACCCTGGGGATGCCCAGCATGGTCATATTTCCTGGCTCCCAGATCCACAGATCTGGCTGCTTTAATTCAGTTCTGGGGCAATAAGAAATTTGGTTTTCATAATTATCCCAGCCTCGAACCTCTGCAGGCCTAGAGTTTGTGGCCACATGGGAAGGGCTGCGCCGTCAAGCTCTGAAAACAGATAGTCTGCATTCCTCTTGTCTGAGTCCAGCTGAGCTCAGAGACCAAGGCTTTTCCCCAGACCTCAAGGTACTGCACCTGAAACAAATGATCTTGGTGTGCAACGGAGACTCTTCTCCTTCCTTGCCCAGTCCATGCTCTGCCTGCAGCAACTTGCTCGTGCACCAGGACCCTTTACACTGCCATAACCTTGAAGAAGTTTGTCTGCACAGCCCTGGAGCACACACATATACATGGCTAACTTGGCAGTCCCATGACACATCCCTCGTAGGTCTGTCTTTACCCATCACTGGTCAGCCAAGCCAGCTTCACGAAGCCCTCTGACCACCCTCCTCTTCCCAGTTTCCCCTAGAGACCAAGACAACTGGATACTTTCATGACCTCTCTAGCCCCACATTTCACCATCTTTCTTTTGTACTTCTGCTCCAAACAGCATTGCTCCCCGAGCATGCCAGGCTGGGCTATACATTTCCCTCCCTTCCTCTTTTCTTCCTGATGCACTGAGCTCGGGTGCCCTCCAACGGGGTGCCCCTAGCAGAGTTAACACTCTCTGGCTCCGACCATGCTTACCTGCTGGAGGTCTTATCCAGGCGTGTGCTGTCTGTCTCCTTACTAATTTATCTGTCTCCTGCATGGTACGCCTGGGAACTCCCAGAGCCATGACTGGGCCTCCCTGATGGTTTGTCACATCAGGCCTTGAGAACAGCTTGGGCTGCAGCAAGGTGGGGACTCTTTGAACTCAGGGCAAGTGTGTATAGCAGAGGGTCAGGTCAGGTCCCACAATAGTGACTGCTGGTTCAAGAGTTTGGACATGGTCTTTCAGGCTGCGGAAGCATTGAAATCCTTTAGGACTAGAAAAACTCCCAAGTTTCTGCAGCTGGTTGGTTGTGTGGCTGAGACAAGTTGCTCAACCTCTCTGTGCCTCAGTTTCTTCATCTAGAGTAGACTGTCTCTGGAAAAATGTTTGCAGGGACTAATGGGCACTTTGTGGGGACTCAGAAGACATGCATTTCTCTCTGGCTAGAGGTTCACCTGTGAGCATGTTGCTCTAAGAAGTCTGATACCTGCCTAAAAGAATTGAATGGACGCCTTACAAAAAGGGAGGTATTTACCATGGTCCTGGAGGAGAGTTCCTGAGAACAGAGTGAGAAAATTGATACAAGCCAAAAAATACACTTCATTCTGCATGGTTTACAAGAGAAGCCATTTTTGAATACAAGGCCCAAGGCCTGGTTTTCTAGCACAAAGGCTAGTCCTGTGCTGCCCAACCCTCAGAGGAGGGTCAGGTGGCTGAGGGCTGCTTTTCCCCTCCCTGCACAGGTGCTCTCTCTGCCTCACCGTCGTCTGGTCTGCTATTGCCGGCTCTTCGAGGTTCCAGACCCAAATAAGCCCCAGAAACTCGGACTGCACCAGCGAGAAATCTTCCTTTTTAACGACCTTCTGGTGGTAAGTGGTGCCCCACTGGGTGTCGTGACTGAGAGTTGTAGTGCAAGGAGACCTGGCTGTGTGCCTTGAGCATGAGAAAATACACACATAGGTGTAGGGTAGAGGAGAGGGGTAGAGTTATCCCAGGTCTTTGGCTTACCAGGAGCAGAGTCCAACTCAAACTGCTGCTCATGAAAACAGGGCTTCATTGGCTCATGTAAAAGTCCATATGGGGATTGGGAGCCCTAGCTGTGGTAGGTTCCAGAGGCTCAGACTTGTTAGCAGGACTCCTTTTTATGTTTTGTCTCTTAGCTGCATAGGCTATTCCTCTGTACGGGCTCCCTTCGGATGGAGGCTCCATCAGAGAAAGGAAAGTCAGCCTCAACATCTCCAGGCTTAATTCTGTCCCCTTGGGATTCTCTTCCTAAGAATCCAAAAGTCTCATTTCCTGTGCCTGAGACTGAGCTAGTCACAGCCTCAGGACTATTGGACTGAGGGTGACAGAGAGATAGTTCCCCAAAGGGAGAGTGATGAGCTCTAGCCCCCAAAAATGGCAGCACAGCTGCAAGCCACTGGGGGTGAAGATGTCCCTGCAGAGAGCAGGAGAAACATGTTCTTGGATCTCTCCTTCCTGCATGCCACAGACTTTCTTGCCAGAAGCCCCTGTCCCCAGTTCCCACCTGTTTGAGAATAAGCTACTCTTCTCTGAGTCCTGAGATCATAATCCAGATAATGTGGGTTCAAGTCCTTTATTAAGCATCCCTTTTAAGCAAGTCACTTCAGACCTCTGATACTCAGTTTCCACTGTAAAATTCATCTCAAAAGGTTACAGTGGTCAGATGGACAAAAGACCCTTGGTATTACATGAGGTAATGTGCCTTATACCTCTCTGCTGGGTTGAGGTGCTTTGTAGCCAGCCAGAATGGCATCAAGGTCTCACAGGAACAGAAAACAGTATCCACATCCAGGCATGAATGTACATATGTTCCTCCCTGTGTCGGCTCTTCTCTTCCACAGGGGTCTCCCGACCTCTGAACCGCAGAGTCCTTCTCACACAGGAGAACATGGTCATTGCCAAGTCCATTTATAATCTTGAGCTCCCAGAGTTGCTCTGGGGCAGTGAAGATGATATGACTTAGCCTCTGTTTCCGGCTGCCCCTAGGTCACCAAGATCTTCCAGAAGAAGAAGAACTCAGTGACGTACAGCTTCCGACAGTCTTTCTCCCTGTATGGCATGCAGGTCCTGCTTTTCGAGAACCAGTGTAAGTCTGTCCTGGGGGCCTGCCTGGGCCTGAACGTGTATGTGTCTGCTGGAGCACTTGTCCGTGCACAGCTATGACCTGTCACACAGCTCTGACTTCATAGTCGGGAAGCACTCATTTTCCCATTCTCTCCCCTCCCTCTTTCTGCCGTCAACGACAAAAGCCTAGGGTAGCTTCTCCTAAGCTCTCTTTGTCTAATAAGCAGCGATAATTAGGAAGAATTTAATAACCTTATACATAATGCTCATTGAATTTACTTTTACTGTTATTTCTTGCAAGTGATAAGATTTTTTAATATAGGGCAGAGTGAATTTATTTAAATAAAATATTGATAAGAAAACATGAAGTAAATGGCATAGATGATATGCATATATGGCCAAACGGTTCAAAATAATACCAGAGGGACTGTACAGGTCCAGGGCTGAGCCCTGGAGCTGACAGCCAGGGTTCAAATCCTGGCTCTTGCAGTTAGTATAGCTGTGTGGCCTGGCTGCTTAAACTCTTCGGGCTACGTTCCCTTTGTCTATAAAATGGGTGTTGCCAGTGCCTGCCTCACAGCTTTAGATACCTATAAAGCATTCCTGGCACAGAGGAAGTTCTTGGTCAGGGTTCATTCTTAGGTACAATCAGAAGCCCTTCACTGGGTGCGAGTGGGTCATGGGAGCCTGGAGATTTTGGAGGGGAGCTGGCACCTGCCTAGGACACTTACACTTTGTAGGCTACTCCTTTTTCTTTGCAGACTACCCCAATGGCATCCGGCTCACATCTGCAGTCCCTGGAACCGACATAAAAGTATTAATAAACTTTAATGCTCCCAATCCTCAAGACCGAAAGAAATTCACTGATGACCTACGGGAGTCCATCGCAGAGGTGCAGGAGATGGAGAAGCACAGAATAGAGTGTAAGTTGCAGACCTCCTGGGGAGGAAGAGCCATGACCTTGGCATCTTTCAGGCACAGGCACTGGCTCCTATATGGTGGCAGTGACTCTGAGAGCCCACAGACAGGAGGTTCCCCAGTCTTTTCAGGTCTTCCCATAGCCGTGTGACCAGCAGCCCATATGCCCAGGCCACAGGAGACAATACAGAGAGGGAAGGGGATGGCCGAGGCCTCCTGGTGAGAGCCAGGGCTTCAGAGACCCAGGCCCATCCTGCTTGTGATACCACATCGCTTGCTCTAGGGACAGGTCCCTGGCCACCCCATGAGACAAAAACTCGCAGAGTTCTTGAGCTGAGCTCTTTGCATTGCACTTCAGTGTCATTATTTATTCGCCTTCCAAATCAGGGCCTTACAGATTGATGAGGTTACAGCCGTGCCCATCACCTGGGTTCCGTTAGAGCCCATTATAACCCCTGCCTCTCCTAACTCCAAGCTTTACTGCCAGGAGGCTCAGGTGTTTCTCCCTCTGGCACCTCCGTGCAAGGCTGGTTAACTCTTGCTCATCTCCAGACCCAGGCAACTCTGTTTCCTCTGACCCTCAAGCCTAGAAAGTGACTGTGTTTCCTGTGGATTACAAAGCACTCTGACCTTTCCAACCTCCCTTCTGGGGTCTCCTTTTGGCTCCCTTTTGTTGAAGATAGCCAGCCATTACATCTCTTTTGCATAAGACAACCATGCTCCTTACGTTTCCCCAATTCCAAGCAGATGGAGACTCAGTACAGTGCCAACCTTGAACCTCTAGAGGATGGTGGTTTTCTGCATTTCCTCCTGCCATAGGTCCTGCCTCTGTCTGCCATCCCACCCCCTACCCACTGCTGCCCTCTCCTGGCTGAACATGCTTCTCTCACTGGGCCCTCGCCCCTCTATTACAGCGGAGCTTGAGAAGCAGAAGGGCGTTGTGCGGCCCAGCATGTCCCAGTGCTCCAGTCTCAAAAAGGAGTCGGGCAACGGGACGCTGAACCGGGCCTGCCTGGATGACAGCTATGCCAGCAGTGAGGGCCTCAAGCGTAGCGCCCTTAGCAGCTCCTTGAGGGACCTCTCGGAAGCAGGTAAGAGCTGGGCCTAGGACCACCTTTCTAGCCTAATGCATGCAGGACTCAGACGAGGCATGCCAGCAATTGGGGCATGCATTGTGGGCCGGAAAGGGACTGTGGTGGTGGCCAGCAATAGAGGGCTCAGACTACCGGGTTCTTTACAACCACCCTGAAATCACAGTATCATATGACCATACAGAGAGAACATCCCGAAAAGGCAAAAGAGAACAGGACCGATTGTCAAAGGCAGAATGGCAGGGAGGTTACCTTTCTTCTAGGAGTTTTATTTATTCTTTTATTTTCTGAAAATTGCTTTCACAAAGAGTGAGCTAAGCCCATTGATGGATGTGTCCTATTTACTCTGTGCTGCTGCATCCCTGTGTTTTATGCTGATGAATGAAATGGAGTAAAGCCCTCTAAACTGTGTCTGGAAACCCCCACTCCCACTGTCCCTGGTCTTGCTTTTTCCCCAGAGGTCTCCTTTCAGGGGAAACCCAGGCCTCCATTCAGCCAAGAAGCGGCAGTTATGGCCGGCCCTGGGAGTCGAGAAAGCCCTGGTGGAAACTGCATTTTGTTGTTCTTTGTGTGTTTAATTTGTGTGTATTTCTGCGTGTTTAATTTGCTTCCAGTTTCTTAATCCCCAAGCAAGTAGCACACCTCAAGCCTCCCAGATTTCCCAGGGCAGAGGCAGGGTACACCTGGAGCATCAGGGTGCTGCAGGCTTCTGCCATCAACCGGACTGGTCCCCTCCACTGGGGCAGGGGAAGGAAGGAGATATGGGAGCAGATGTAACTGACTACTTGTGAGCTCTGCTCCAGTCTGCTTTGCCTGCTGGCTCTGTCGGAGAAGCTGTGGAGTGAGGGAATGCACCCTGGCAGCCCCTCCGTCTTCCGCTCGTTGTATATAGCTGCTCAGCTTATCCTAGGAAGCGGCTCAGGGCCTGTGGTGGAGCAGGGGTGGCAGTGCATTGTTGCACAATGGGCACGGGGCTATGCCCAGTTACTGTAGGCTCCCCAGGCTCTGGGCCCTACCTGCCTTGAGGCCCCAGATGTCCTGGCCCCAGGAACCCCTGATTTGTTGGGGGAGACCCTATCAGGTCGAGATCAGGCTCCTTTCCAGTGGCCCAGCAGTCCCCTTCCCTCCTAGGGGCTTTCCTATCCCGCCCTCCGCCCCTGCCTCAGGTACACCAATTGGCCAGCTCTGGGCTTATGTAAGAGAGCCTACTCATGTCCCCGTCTTGTACCTGCCTTGCCAGCAGCTCTGCCTCCCTTTGTTTGGCTTATTCATTTCCCAGAAATTTTTTCTTATTTCTTTTTTTTTATTTGGATTTTTTCTTTTCTTTTCTTTTCTTTTTTTTTTTTTTTGTCTTGTCATTTTTTTTTTCCTTCATAGTGAAAATCAGAAATCCATTGCCAACATGAGGCTTAACCCAGAGTTTCTCAACCCCAGTACCACTGACATTTTGTGCCTAATAATTCCTTACTGGGGGGACTGTCCTGAGCAGGAGGTTCAGCAGCATCCTTGGCCTCTATCTTCTATTCATGACAATTAGTAATGTCTCTAGAAATTGCCAGGTATTGTCTGGAGGGCAAAGTCACCCTTGGTTGAGAAGCATTGGTTTTCCCTGTGGCTTGTTAAACTCAGCTAAGTGTAACAGTACTGCCGTGAGCCTCTGCAGGCTGGGAGCATGGGGTCTATGTTTGAGTTTGTGCAGCGGGCCAGGCTCTGGCCTCTGTTATCTGGAGAGCTGGGGGCCCTGTCCAACCCCTTCATGTAGCAGTGGCTCTGTTGGAACTGATGTTTTCAGCATGTCCAGACACACTCAGTCTGGTCTTGGTAGTCAGGACCTCAGTGGTCCACTCTCTGCCAGAGATTAGGGGGTCAGACAGAGCCACATGCCCAGGCACATGGCCATGTGAGGGATGGAACTCCAGGGTTTGGCTGATTTCCATTTATCGTTACTATTGCCACTGTCACTTGGGGATTCTGAGCTGAGGAGTCTAGGGATTGTGTCCTCTCAGGAACCAAAGCCACACTGAAAAGAATCCCTAGGAAAGAAAATCCCCTACCCCCAGGAAGGTTAGAGAGTGAGCTGAGGTGGGTCTTTGAGTTCTGGTAGCTTCCAAGGCCCCAGACTGTGGACAGGACACCTGTGGCTTCCAGAGGGAGACATGCCGATGTCAGTAGCCTTTTAAGAAGATGCTGGGCTCGGCAGCTGAAGGTGCAGAATTAGGTGCTCTGGACTAAGTCAGGGCAAACCTCTCCAGAGGCAACGTCAATCCCACCCAGCATGACCTTCACTGAGACGAGCTTGTCAAGAGGATGCAAGGCCTCAGGAGCAGTCTCTCCCCTCAGGAAAGCCAATGCTCAGTGCTTGGCAAGTCATCACTCCCAGAGCAACTGCCGCAGATCTGCACGCATATGTCCTTCCAGGAGAAAACACACCAGGAAATTGTCCTCAGTCCTCCATGAACCTTGAGTACCCAGTAGGCAGTCGTGGTTTGATGGCCTAGGAGGAAGCCTGGTAGCAGATACCTCCAGGAGCCCCTGACATTCTGAGAAGTAGAGGAAGGGGCCTAAGTAAGATCCAGCCTCCTGCTGAGCTGTGAGGCTTCACTACATGTCTCTCCACATGGTCTTCCTGCATCCAGGGTCCTGCACTCTGTTGGTGTGAGATCAGGACTGGCAAGGACCATAGATACAGGTGTGACTGAGCCTTAGCCCCTACCCCCAGATCAGTCAAGTCAAGTCATGGTGGACACTATCTGTGGGCCCCCAAAGTCATCCTGTCCCTCCCTGGCTGAGCTGCCCAACACCAGTCCCCATGGGGATATCTCTCGCCTGTACCCATCATTGTCCCAGAAACAGCTGGAAACTTACTGTGTCCTGCACCAGAGCAGCCCTGTCTGGGGAGACTTGGCAGCTATTTTCCAAAGCAGCACCTGCTGTCCCAAGACAGATACTCTGCACACAAAATGGCTTGTGGCTACCTCTCCTGGGACAGGGGCCGTGCTCAGGGTTACACTTGAGATGGCCACCCAAGCAGAGCCCAGCAGAGGATGTTTAGCACACTGTTTCCAGAGTTACGCTGATAAGATCTTCTCCCCTCTCTGCCTGCTGGTCATTAGCTATCAGCACCTGGCTGTTACATCTCTGGGCCTCAGTTTCCCCAGCTGCAGCACAGGGACTTCTACTTTTCCTCCAAGAATCTCTGTGAGAGAGTCGATGCATGCCAAGCATTTAGGGCAGGACCTGCCACAGTGTGTGTAGCTGTTGTCGCTAATTAGCTGTAGCTACTTGGCCTCCAGCATTGGTAAGGGCCACAGGGCAAAACCTCTGGGCAGAGAGCCCCGTCTGCATCCTGTCCTGACTCTTAAGAGTCAGGGAAAGGCTCTAAAGAGCCATGGTAGGAGCCCGTTCCAGACATGATTCTGATCACAACTGTGGCTGGGCTGGTAGGGCTGATTTGGCTCTAGGAGAGATACTGGCTGGTATGGGCTCACCTGAGGATCCTGAGAGAAGGAGAAGGTACCTGTAAACAATGCAGGTGAGGGAGGGGTAGTGTGGGCATGTGGCATGAGCCACTCTTCTGGCATATTTTGTTTGTATTATAGATAGTGTGGGACGTGGTTCCATAGCGGTTAGCACATCTGCTTTACATGCAGAAGGTCCTGGGTTCACACCTCAGTGGAGCCACAGTCCATGGTCTATGGCCATGCCATCCCGAACAAGCTGATGTCTGATCTCGGAAACTAAGCAGGATCGGGCCTGGTTAGTATTTGGATGGAAGACCACCTAGGAAGATCAGGTGCTGTAGGCATAGAATAATAATAATAATAATTAATAATTAATAATCAATAATAATAGATAGTGTGTGCACATGTGCACATGCCTGGATATAGGTCTGTAGTGCGCAAGTGTCTGTGGATGTGTGAGTGGGGCCTCTGAGACTGGAGTGCAGAAAGCTCTTATAGGCATACCCCACATCTCGTGCTGATCCAAGAAGCAGAGAAGATAAGTTCTCTGCTTATCTTCAACATCACTCAAAGACATCCAAGTTAAAACTCTCCTAAGTCCTGCCCCATGTTGAGCAGGAGGAGGAAGAGGGGTGGGGCCATTTGTTCAGCTCCAAGTTAGCAGCATGTGAAGCCCCGAACCTAACTCCAAGCCTGACCTGACTCTCATTGGAAGATATAGGCTGGCTGGACAGCACTGCTGGGCACTGGTAGGGCAGGCTGTCTTTCCTCTGTCCCTGGTTTTTATCCCTTAGAGAGGCCAGAGTGGATTTAAATTTCCAAAGACAACAGAGATCTGACCTTTTCTCCACATGGTGCCACAGTATTCTGAGAGTTTGATGTTTGTGGCCAGCCTAGGAGGGGAGGCACAGATGACGTGCCTATTTCACAGATGCAGAAACTGAAGAGTCAAAGGAGTGCCACGTGGGGTCACCTCCCTGGCCAAAGAGCCTCCTTCCACTTCATGGCCCTGGTCTACTGTGTTGGGACAAAAGGCAGAAAGGGAAGAAGGTCAGCCCCTTTTCTCACACCGGCTGAAAGATGAGGAAATGGGACCCTCATCTTTCTTCTGGCTGGGAATAAGGGCCAGGTACTGCCTGATTCTCCCAGGGACTGGAGGCCCTCTCACACATGCCAGAGTCCAGCAAGGCCTTCTTTAGATCTCAGGCTCCTAGTTGAGATCAGGCTGTTGGTGCGGGCAGGGGCCAGTAATCAGCAGGCAAGGCAAAAAGGACTAGACCTCTCCTGAACCTGTCATGGTCTGCCTAGGACCAAGATCATGTCCTCGGCATAGCCTGGCGTACTTAGGCACCTCCGTGAGGCCCAAAGGACCCATAGACACACCCTCTCTTCCCAACGTGGGCCGGGGTTGTAGGCCGCAGAGAAACACATGGCAATCTCCCCTGGGTCTGGCCTGGGTCCAGCTCAGAAGGGAACATGGCCAAAATTTCTAGCCTCAGAGGTGGACAGGCAGATCTGTAGGTGAACCCTGCTCACTGTAGGGATTGAGCTGGTCAGACCATTGGCCAGAGCCTGTCTGCCCCTTGGCATGAACAGAGGGGCACCTGCCCTGAATTGTTGTGGGGTTTGACCCAGGACAAGTGTGGTACTTAGCTCATGGCCAGGGCTGCAGAGATGGAAGGGAGCCTAGAGAACATCAAGTGGGAGGCCCCTTCTCTGTCCCCTGCTTCCCATTTGCGTTTCCAGAGATCTGATGGAGGCTGGGTCCCTAAGCTTGAGCACCTTTCTTCCTGCCGGCCTGGATGTCTTGCAGGAATCCATGGAGGAGTCCTCCTGAGGGATCGTGGAGGCCAGAGTAGGCCCTGGACATCCCAAACCAAGAGAAAGACTCAGCCTCCCTCTAACATAGCCTACCATGTCCCGTGCACTGGGGACATAAAAAGGCATTGAAAGTGAGGGCTGAGAGAATGCTTGTAGCATCCCTGGTGGGTGGTGCCCACCACAGAGAAAGAAGTAGGACTCTGGTTCCCTCCCAGCAGCGCTGGACCCTGTCTCTTGGCCCCAGCTAGGGTGCTGCACAAACCAAACATTCGGCCCCAGAGCCAGCAGTACCTTTAATCTATCTATTCAGGAGAAAAAGGATGTAAAGTTTAGTTTTTTCCTAACCATTAGTCCCACCTTTCCAGGAAGGGGGAGCTATTAAGTGTGTGTATATGCAGATATATACCATACATATATGAAATCGATTGGAAGCCAGACCCTTGCAGGGTCACATTTTGTTTGTTTTTAGCTGTTGGAGAAGCTGTCTTTACCCCTAATGCCTGTTAGCAGCTGGCTAAGGCCAACTTGAGTATGGGGCTTCGGGTCACACTTGTATACCCACCTAAGCTTTCCGGGGCCCCTCCCCACAGACCGCCAGCCCAGGAGGAGGAGTATAAGGTTAGAGCTGGTTGAAAAGATTTTTTTTCCTGCCTTTTAAACCGCCCCCCCCCTTTTTTTAAACTCATACTGTCCTGCTGCCAGCTCCCCACCACTCACACCCAGCTGGTGGGCCCCGTACCTGAGCCTGGTGGTGGCAGCGGCACAGTGCCCTGGCCTCATGTCTGCGTCTAACCTCTGGTATTGCATGTTCTGGGCAGGGAAGCGAGGGCGTCGCAGCAGTGCGGGATCGCTAGAGAGCAATGTGGAAGTAAGTAGGAAGCACCTATGTTCAGCTGGCTGTCATGTGTTGCCTCCCCAATCCTTGGTTTATATCTATTGTCTTTGTTTTTTGTTTTTTGCTCTTCTCCTCACTGCACAGAGGCATAGACATGTGCTCCCCGCACTCCCCTTCCCAGCCTGCCTCAGCCCAATGCATGCGAGCTTACCCTCTGCCTAGAATCTCCTCTGCCTAGAAATCTCCCGTGCCTCTCACCGCTTGTTTGGGCTGGAATGGTGGGGTAGTTTTTGATTTTGTTTTGTTCCTGTTTAACCTCTGTACCCTCTGGTCCCAGAGCATGGTTAACATTCCCAGCTTCCAGGCACTTCCCCTGGGTTCCCCCCAACAAGCACTGCTCTTGGGTGGGAAGCAGCGGTTGCTAAGCACCTTCCAACCTTGCTCTAGGAGTTTTGCTGATTTCTGGACTTCCATGCTCCGCCATCCCCATTGCTTTCTTCCTGGAGTTTCGATTGCTGTGTGTTTACAGTCAGGGCACCATGGAATTGCTTAGCTAAATTGGGGGAAAGGGAGAGCTATGAGAGAAAGAAAAACTGGGTTTCATGAGATTTCATTCATCCTCCAACCATCTCTATATTACTGTTCACATCTTAACCTCAGCTTGCAGATCTTTTTGTTTCTTTTTTCTTGTTTGGTTTGCAGTAAGTAGCTGCAGTGAGATACCTAGGCAGTCCACCACCCCCAGAACAAGGTTTCCCAAGCCCCTTCTGTTCCTCCACTACCTTCTCAGAAACCGTGGGACCCACACAGGCTGAGCAGATATCCTTAGACCCATTGAGAAGACCCAGGAGAGCTGAGGGTATGATTTCAGCAGGAATGGTGTTCCTCTTCATGCACACTAGCCCGCCCCACTTTCCTCAGCACACACCACTCACAGACATCACCAAACAAATTGTTCTGGTCTGAAAGCTCAGGCTGCCTGCCGTGACAGGGTGCTTGTCAGGATGAGAGCCTAAACTTGTGCTGCTACTACGGTTGACCAGAAAGGAGAGTCTCTCCTCTCCTGCCCTACCTCCCACTTTTCTCACTGGAAGGCTCCTGAATGTCCCTCCACGCCCCCCCGCTCCCCACCACAACTGACCTGCCACAGTAGCTTGAGAGGAGGTGGCACCAAAGTCCAACCTCACCCAGCCCTATCCTCTGTGGCCAGTGAGTTGAACTAAGGCTTAGCAGTCAGTGGGTGAACTTCTTACATTTTTAAAAAAAAATCATTCTGACATAAGTGCTTTAAGATCTTTTAATTTTGATTTCTATGAATTTCCTTTTTAGGGGTCCATCATTAGCAGTCCTCACATGCGCCGGAGAGCTACATCAACACGAGAGTGTCCATCTCGCCCACACCAGACTATGCCTAATTCATCCTCCCTCCTGGGCTCCTTATTTGGGAGTAAGAGAGGGAAGCCCCCTCCTCAGGCTCACCTGCCCTCAGCTCCTCCCCAACCACCTCCACACCCACCGAGCCTGCCCCACCCACAGCACTCCGTGGCTGGCCATCACCAGGGGCTGGCAGAAGGCCCTCCACAGGCCCAGATGCATGGGCACCATACCCAGTACTGCCACATGCAGCAGAACCCGCCCCCCTATCACCACCACCACCACTACCACCCGCCTCAGCACGTCCAGCATGCACACCAGTACCACCACGGCCCCCACGGGGGGCACCCACCTTATGGGGCCCACTCACACGGCCACCCACTGCTGACCTCAGCCCACGCCGGCCACCCTGGCCACATAGGCCACACAGCACACCACCATGGGCAGCCCCTTGCCCCACCGCCCGCCACCAGCAGCAAGGCCAAACCCAGCGGTATCAGCACAATTGTGTAGACAGCTGCAGGATGGGGGCCAGACTCCCTGGAATAAGTGCACACCACACAGAGGCATGCCTGGGGCAGCCAGCCTCAGACCAGACCCAGAACACTTCTGTTTTCATCTTCCCGCCCTCTGCTCTCCCACAGCCTGGATGGAACCCCTTGAGCCCATGGGCTTGTGTCATAGGGTACAAAGATCCTGGTCTGATTTAGCATTGGCACCCCAGGTTCCATCCACCTCAACCCAAGGGGTGGACCTCAGCCACTATCAGCCTTGAAACGGTGCCTCCAGCCAAGTAGATGTTGAATTTCCCTGTATCCCACTGCAGCCCTCAGCTCTCTGCTCCCTAATTGTATATGCATATGAATACCCAGCCTAGAGAAAGAAGAAACGAGACACAAAAAATCAGAGACAGAACAAAACAAAAAACCCCAAATTTGCTGCATTATTGCTCTTTTATTGACAATGGGCAAAAAATTAAGTAGACCTGATATGGTTGATGAAAATACGTAAGTAAACTTTATAATATAAATATATAAATAAATAAATAAATAAATATATATATATATATACACACACACACACACACACACGCACGCGCACACACACTGTATAGGTAGTATTTGTGTGTGAAAGGCAAATGTTTCAGTCCACAAAATTATCAGTGTAGACTTTACAAAGAGCTCTACTTAGCCAATAGGAAGACAATACCTAGATGAATGTGTGAGAAAGTAGACCAAAAACTTAAATGCTAGGAACAAAGTCAGATACATCCATATTTTCATAAAAAGAAGAGAAGTCCCTCTAGGACTGACTAAAATCTTTACACAATCATTACTAACTGTGCCAAGTAACATAGCATCTAACTGTTTAAAAAGTCCAAAATGACTTTGTATAAATCCTTATTTTATTAACAGAATATTATCATAAGTAATCAGTATTATAACTGCTCTGTTATTTCAGGTAAGCAAATAGATAAAAATGCAGTAAACTATAGTAGCAACTCAGGACGACTAGTTCAGATCTAGTTGTCTTAGAATATTAGTTACGCAGATTCATAGACACTTTAATGGCTGTGATAACTGTGAATTTTCCATGATCCATATTTCTTTTGTATGCACTTGATTTGATGCACACTCATTCAGAGTCCTCTGAGAGGGGCACCCATATACTGCAGACGTATCATCTCCGAAATGAAAATGACCAACTCTCATCTTTGTCTCCCTAGAACCATAACTTCCTCATCCTGTTTCCAGCTGCAGCAGGCAGGAGCCCTTGAGCGTGGTTCCACCAGGAACCTCTCTCAAACCTGCAGACTGATTCTAGTGTTTGGTAACCCAGGGCAGTGTGTGTGTTTCCCGTTTCGTTTCCTGAGTGGTAGCCGTGATCATTGTAATTCCATAGAGCCATGTGCTAGCACAACCCTTTTGTCATCACCGTGGCTCATCTGACCTCAGCTGACAAGTGCCCAGCCCTCACCAGTGAAGCCCCCGCTGCCTTCTCATGGTCCAGTTAGCTTCCAGGGCATCACATGACTCTCAGCTGTGCTCTTGTTGCTTCCGTGTTGTGGTGACACCATCCACTCCCCTGGGGCCGGGCGCTGCATGCGTCCGGTTCTGTGCTTGAGTCACCCATGGGCCATACTTTGTAGTTTCAGCCTTTCGAGCCACTGCAGCCACCAGTGCTGTGCTCCTAAGCCATGGGACCCGAGGACTGCCCCACGGCACCTGCCCAGGCGAAGAGCCCTTTCAGAAAGGGCGAAGCTAACGCAGGACTTTGAGCCATGGGGGCTCCGTGCTCCGCGGAAGGCGTGGCAAGCTGTGGCCAGACAGCAGACAACAGAAGGGAGCCCACCCTGGCCCCCTGGCTGGGGGTTCTGTCCATTTCCCTCCCCACACACCCCTTTGTCACATCATTGAGGTCACCATACCAGCAAATCTGCAAACTGAGCACTTTGTTTCTCCACAGAGAGCAAATACAGCGATCTAGAGTTTAGCCTTTTTAAAAAGAAGTGTGACTTTAATCTTGTCTGCCTTTATCTTCCCGTCAGTGTAGCATTTCTCTCTTGGGCATCTGTTCAGAAAGGGAAATAAAAAGCACAGGAGTGCCTGATTTGGTCCAGGTACTGCTGGTAGGAGGCTCCCCGGTTGCATTGACTCCTAAATTTTTTTTTTTCCCTTCAGAGCCAGGCTCCCCAAGTCATTCACATTCTCTGTTGTGTAGTTTAAAGGATGTTTTTCTGACAAGGAAAAGTCAAATTGTACCGTGTCATCGGTGTTGGTTGTGTGAGGCCACATCTATGTATTGTGTATTTCCAAAATATAACAGTGTTACTGTTGACAAATAGTTGAAGTAAAATGATAACTTATTAAATATGTCTGGCTTTTCTTTACCCTTCTGTACCCTTGGTAGAGTCCAAATGTAAAATCTAGGTTGTTCCAGAAAAGATATAGGCTGTTTTGGTCACCCTTTCTGAAGAGGTAAATATTAGTGAGAAACAAAAACGATTCATTGATGGGGGCCAGTGGGAGGGGTTTTCTCTGCATTGTGTCCTTCATGCTCTGAGGGCTATTTGGAACTTTCACCTCCAAAACTGTTCTTGGTGTGCCCTAAAGTTTTGTCGGGGTGCCACAGGACCAGCTTCTTGAACAAACTTAGTTTCTCCCCATTTTTCCAACTTTAAATACAGTGAATTGGGATCAGGTCAATGAGGTTTCTATGTGTTTTATTTACAAATCTGTCATGGGAAGTGTTTCCAGAAATACATGGTTCCATTGAGTAGTCTGGAGCCATGTTGCCCAAATTTTATTTGGGAAGCAAAAACTTCTCATAAACTGGTGTCCCCCATATTGCTTTAGTGGGACTGTTCTCTCTAGATCCCCACCTGTCAGAGTCATAGCTGTGGGGACCTATAATTCACAGAGCTTCCGTACCTGCTCCTCCAGGAGGCAAGAGGCTTAGTGCCACCAGGATGTTTACGTTATCCTATCTTACTATCAGGACACACTTGGGACATTTTTCTCAAGCTGCACAAATTATTTCAATTACATAATTTCTGACAGGAATAGGAGACTGTTCAAGGAAACAGCTGGTAGTATCACAAAAGTCTTTTTCTGGGACAACAATTAAATCATGTATTTGTATTTTTTTAAGTTTATGAATGAATTGTACAACAATGTAAAAATAAAGTTCATCCTAATATAATGTGTACATCTTGCTTAAAAATGTCTTCAATCATCCAGTATAGAGCGATTTTTCCATCATGCGCTGCATGCAGCAGAAGCCTCTTTAAAAAAAAAAAATGAGCTGAAAAAACAGCAGATTATTTAAACATGACCCTAACTGTTGACTCAGCATTCCATATGAAGCTACGTCTCTACAGATAAGCATGCATCTTACAGTTTCTTTGTAAAATATCATCCTTCCTGCCTAAAAAACAAGTAATTTTGTATGTATTTTAAATAGCAACAATAATCAAGGAAATAAATTGCATCATGAATCAGTGTGAAGTGGGGGTGGTAAAAGGCGGCAAGCAGGAGGAGCCTGCTTGAGGTATCTTGTACCTCATGTGCATGTTAGTTTCACTGTTCTGTCACTGAGGTCACGTGCAGTATCCGTCTCCTCTTGAGAACTGTTGTTCACCTTCAAGTTGTTTTAAACAATTAGAATCAGGTCCTGAATGCAGACGGTTCAAAGACTTCAACAGACACCTCGCTCACAAGAAGTCCAGCACCCATTATGTAACTTTGGGGAGGAAAGGAGTGTTTTGTTTTAATATGCATTGTTTGTGAGTAATAACAGACTCTATTGATGTAATACCATAGCTGTGATCATGTGGAGAAATCAAATAAATCCTTTAAAATTCTTGTTTTTTTTTTTTTTTTTCTGAAAAGTTCCAAAGTTTCCTTACTAGCCACAGGGAGATCTCCAGCTGACAAATTTGCCCATTCTTGTCATGACTGTGGGTATTAGGTTTCCTGGAAGATATTGGCCTGACTTAATTTGAGCATGTTGAACAAAAACTTAAGATAAAGGTACATAGCACAACTTCAGCTCTGACTGAAGATGTCAAAAGTATTTATAATTTCTAGTAACTTTGAACAAATTTTAGTGCTTTTGTCAAATTAGAGATCCTATGAAGTGTTGAGGTAGATGTATTGGGGGAAGAAACCCCAATGGCCCAGTCCTCAAATGTTCGGAGATTACTTTATGAGATCAAAGCTGCCTATTTTCCCATGTTGTTTAACGTGATGTGCAGAAGCCGGGAAGGTGAATTCTGATTCCACTGGAAGAGTTCTGTGAGAACATGACTGATTTGTACTGTTTCTCCTTTCCTGGAACCAAATTCAGTTCCAGAGAATACTGCCTTAAAATTTCAGTATGTATTATTGTGTAAAGAAGTTATGGTTCATATATACAATGGGATATTACTGAGCCATTAAAAAAATGAAATCCTACCATTTGCAACGATATTGATGGACCTAGAGGTTCTTATGCTGAATGAAATAAGTCAGAGAAAGATATCATGATTTCATTTATATGCAGAATCTACGGAACAAAAAGATCTAATCAGAAGCAGACTCACAAATACAGTGGACAATGTGTTGATGGACAGAGGGGAAGGGGGTTAGAGGGCTGGGAGAATGGGGTAAAGGGTTAAAGAAGCACAAATAGTCGATAGATGGGAAGCATGGCATAGGGAATGTAGTTAGCATTAATATCTTGGCTAGATAGTAGAAAACCAGAGGAGAGAAGGCGCAATTAGGAAGAACATTTTATAAACTATATAAATATCTAACCAATGTGTATATTTGAAACTAATTAAAAACTTTAGTATGTATTATAGAGTAAAACCAATAGATCTAACTTGTGGAAAACAAACAAGGTTAACTTTTATGACCAAAATTAGCTAACCCAAAGTCCCACCCTTCATAAAGAAGTAAATTTTGACCACAAGATGTTCTCAGATTTCTGCACCAGGGTGACCATCTCTTTTCCAGGCCTTTCAGGGGTTTGTTAAGAGATGAAGCTGGTTACTAAAATCCCCTGAGATACTTAGCTTTGCTTCAGTGTTTGAGTTTACAATGCCTAAGACCATGCCACTAACTGCTTGATGTAGGTTAACCACTACGCCAGTGCTTTGATGTGATGGTTCTCTGGGTTTTGTGCTTTTATCCCCCACCAGATGGTGAGCACCTTGGGGGCAAAGGGTGCATCTGATCCACTGTTTCTAGTGACTAGCACAGGACTGGTCTTGTCAAAATGCATCTGAAAATGATGGTTGGGAGGAGGAGGAGAGGTCACAGCAAAACCAATGACTGATCTTAGTATGTATAAATCATTCTTATCAAAAATTTATGGAAACTTTTTTGCTCAGCTCTTTGCTAGCCTTGATATTAAGAAGTCCATTTGGGAACACACATGACAGTCAGAATTCTGCAAGCATGGTTCATGGTCACTGACTTTCCTTCCCCCACTCTACGTTTATAGTCTCTGTGTTACTTGACCTCTCAGCAGCTTTTGATACTCTTCCTCATTCCTTCCTGAAACACTATTTCCTTGGCATCTGTGATCCCACACTCTCTTCTTCCTCTCTGGGGATGCCTTCACTGTCTTCTTTGCAGCTAATACTCCACCATGAAGCTCTTAAGTGTTAATTTGAGGATCAAGTCCAAACTCTCTTCCTTTACTAATTTATAGGCAATTTCATACAGGCCCACAGTTTCAGTCTACTTCCTACATACCGATAGCTTCTAAATTTGAATCTCTAGCACAGACCTCTATTCTGAGCACTCATATTTTTACTTGGATCTATCAGTAAAAATATCTTGAAACTCATTATCTCCATGACCAAATTTACGATCTCACACACACACACACACACACACTGGAGCCTTCACTATGTTCTCTACTTTGGCAAATGGCATCACCACTGAGTTGTATAAATCAGAACTTAAGAATTGTTCTTTACACCTGTCCTCTCCTTGACTCTCCAAGTCCATTTTGTCACCGAGCCCTTTTGATCATTAAATCAAAAGTCTATTTGAGTCTATTTCTTCAAATTCCTCACCCTACGTTGGGTCATTAGCTGTCTCACCTAGACTAGAACTCCTTAATTGGTCTCCTGGCCACAACAGTGGGTCCTTCAAATCTATTATCCACATGGCATCAGAGGAATCATTTTAAAGTGCAACCTGTTTAAAGCCATGTTAATGGCTTCCTATTGCCCTTATGATTAAAAAAAAAAATTAGATCCTTAATGTGGCTTCATGAGGCCTGCATGATCTGGCCCCTGCCTACCACTTACCCTCATTTACCTCTGTACTCTAGCTACATGAATGATACTTTCAGATCCCAGAAAAAACTCTTTCTTCCTGTCACTGGGCCTGTGCAAGTGTAACTCCTCCTCCAGAGTGAGGTTGCTTTTGCTTGAATCTGTGTTCATTAGCTCCTATTTTACCAATTAAATTTTTGCTTGACCATTACTTCCTCTGAAATCTATTCCCTATGGTTAGGTATTCAAAAGTGTGATAATTTAGTTACAGTGCATGTCACAAGGTCGGGACAGTGACCATTATTGCATGCTGCTGTAACCTCAATATGTAACACAAAGTAGGTTCAAAATGAGATTAGAGAACTAGGAAAGTGACAGGCCAGAGTGCTGGGGAGAGACTGGGTCCTACTGGCATTCCTTGTTGAAGGAATAATTTGGGAAATGCCTCGAGGGTTTTAATCATTGTGTTTTAGCTTTTATCAACTGCATTTTAACATTTAGAGTATTTGGAATGAATAGATTCATAAAAAGCAGGGGAGGAAATCACCCATAATCCCACCACTCTGTCTTTTCTTCACACATATTTCTCAGTTACCCAAAAGGTTTATAAGTATTATTTGGTGCCTTTCATGAAAAAGAGTTTTCACAATCAAAAAACATCTGGGAAATGCTGATGTACACAAAATTAAACCAGTTTACTTACCGCAGAATTTCTCAAAGCCTTTTTAAAA
Source organism: Macroglossus sobrinus (assembly GCA_004027375.1). Taxonomy (NCBI): domain Eukaryota; kingdom Metazoa; phylum Chordata; class Mammalia; order Chiroptera; family Pteropodidae; genus Macroglossus; species Macroglossus sobrinus. The sequence goes on from PVKZ01001705.1 coordinate 250,745, forward strand.
GATGATGTGCGTTGTGAATCTCTGAAAGATAGTCTGTTTCCCAAACATATTTAGCTGTGGAACTCTTGCATTCTACAGCATATAGTTTAGTAAAAGTTTGTATGTATAGTCTGATGTAAGAATGGATCAATAGTTTATAACATCTGCGTAATAGCCAATCATAGGGGTGTCCCATGATGTACTTGCCATGCAGATAGCGTTATTTTGGTGAACAAAAAACAAACAGAAGAAAATAATGGAGTTAATGAGCAGATTTGGTGATTCTGGTAAGGACCTGAGACCTGGAGAAGTTGGGCACCACTGACCTTAGCAGTTAAGTTCCTGAGATGCACATTGACACCATTTTTGTAACTCTGGGTAGTTGTGTGTCACCTAAGATGCATCTCTGTTCTGTGTATTCGATTCAGTGTCCACTTCACCTGTAATGAAGATTTGTTGACTGGCTGATGGCAGGTATAGTGTAAAGGCTATTTATCCCCATTACTAAGGTAAAGTTTCATGACCCTTTATGGCCCTTTCAGGAAAATCTTTTCTCTTTCTATCACTCCTAACCCCACCCCACCTCTCCTCCACAATGTGACCAGTGTTCTATATGAAAGAAGTTCCACTCAAATCTGGAAGGTAGGAACTAAAGCACTTTAATCATCATCTTCCAGAGTTCATAGGGATAAAGCATTCTAAAATAAAACAAGATACAAATAAAAATCACTTCAGACCGACAATGTAACCAGGAAAGAGCACCCATGAGTTCTAATAAAAGGTCAGTGGGAAATATCTTAGACTAGCAGAGTTGACAAAATTCCATGCCGGAATATAAATCCAGGTGCAGATTTCATGGAAAAGGGGAAATAGCATGGTCCTTATGGTGATAGGGCACATATAACACCAACTAGAGTTCATATTCATAAGAACAGACCAAACCTGAGTAGAGAAATGCTGACAGAAGTGAGATCTGGTGGAATAAAAAAAGACTTGGAAAGTTCATGGAACCAGAAATGGCAGAAGGCACTGCTCCTGGAGAAGAGAGAAGCACCTAGGAAAAGGAAGATTTCCCTCAGATGCTTGGTACTGAAGAGAAAGAAGGAAGCAGCTGAGATAAGGGCCCTATTAAAACTAGATGCTGTCAAAAAATCAGAAGACAGATATAAAAATAAAATATATTTTATTAAAGGAATTGCAGTCACCATATCGACAAAGTAGGATATTACTGGACTAAGAAATCAAGGAAATCACCAAGCTACAGCCTTTCCCCATAACATCCTTGCTATTGTGTATCCTGGAAAATCCAATACAAATAAACGCAGAGTCTTTATACAAAAATACTTTAAGGAGAAATATGAGAAGACTTTTTAGCAAATAAAAGTACACACATGCAAACAGGATAAAAAGCAAAAAGCAGAGGGGAAATTGTAATAACACCCTCATCATTAATTAAATTTAATTAACCAATAACATATGAAAGGATGCCACAAATCAGAAACTCAATAAAAATAGACAAATAAGATGTGCAATGGGAGCTCACTAAACTCAGAAAAAATGAAGAAAAATACAAAATTATCTCAGGTCCCCAAAGGAGAATAGATATATAACTGAAAAGTATGGAAATGGACACTGAAGATGAAATAAAAGGATCCAAGAAAAATGAAACTTAAGGAGGTATTACAGATCAAAGAAAATAGAGATGTAGCAGATGGAAAAGAATATCTAGCCTACATATATTTGGAGTCCCTGAAGAAAATAAAACAATGAAATAGAACTAAGATGTAACACTATAATTAAAGAAAATGTTCTATGATAAAGAAGTGCTAAGCCTACATCCTGAAAGGTCTCACTATGTCCTTGGGAAAAAAAAATTAACCCAGAATTATAATGAGAAACATGTCTTAGTAAAATTAATAAACTTTGATGGTAAATAAATTCTCTGAACCTCCAGGGAATCAAGTCAAGTCAATTACAAAGAAAGGAAAATCATATTGGTATCAGGCACCTCAAATAACACGCAAATCAAAATAACACAGGAACAACATTTTAAAGAAACTCAAAAAGAAAACCCATGAGTCAAGGATTTTATATCTAGCCAAGCTGGCTTTCAGATACCAATAATATAGAAAAGCAGCTTTCAGTAGGTTTTGAATATACAAGAATGTGGTGAATATACTCCTTATGAGTTCTTTCTGAGGAGTCTGTCACGGGACAAACCATTCAATCAAAAGATTTGAGAAATTTTGGCAAAAGGACTGATGATAAGCAATGGATAGATTAATATAGATCTAAGACTAAAACATTGTCTCAATAAGTATAGAAAAATAGTATGTAAAGTTGTATGTTCAGAAAAAATAAAAACAAATTTTTAAATGGGAAGAGGAAAAAGAAAGAAGAGTAGAATAAACTATTTACTGCTGGATTGTTAATAGTTGAGAACCAAATGTTATTAAACCTGATAAAGACAAATAGTAAAAAGCTAAGTAAGAAAAAGGGGAACTAAGAGCATTATGTGAAGGTGTTATAAAGGTAATCTAGAACAAAAATACAAACTTTCCCAAATACAGGAACAAAATAAAGCAAAAAGGGTTGGAAGAGGGAGGAGAGCCTTCAGAGTAAAAGATACACAGTAAATATAATAGGACACACAGTAACTATACAATATAAAATATTACAGCAAGAATACCAAATAGACGTATCAATGAATGTATATTTAGATCCCCTATTTAAAATATTTTAAGATTGGCTTATGTATTACTCATCTATTGCCATAAATTCTGTGTAACGACCCCAAAACTTAACAGCATTAAACAGCATACATTTATTTCTCAACCACGCATCTGCAGGTTAATTGGGGTTTAGCTGATCTAGACTGAACTCTCCTTTGAGCTACAGGTTGGGTCTATGACTGTTCCATGTGTTCCTCATTCTCCTTGAATCAGTGCCTATTTGAGGCATGGCCTGTTGATGGTAAAGGGCTAGAGTACAGGAAGACAAGCCCAACGATGCAAACACATTTCAAACCTTTGCTCATGTCATGTACACTAAAACTACATTGACAAAATCAAGTCCAAAGTCAAAGGGTTGGAAACTATACCCTGCCTTCCATGAAGTCATGGCAAAGATAAAAGTCCTATATTCAGTCTACCTAAAATCACAAAGCAAACCTAACCAACTTTATGCCAATATACTCCAGGCATACCTAACACAAAAATTCAGAAAGGGAAAACAAAGAAATGAACTGATGTATACAGGCAAATGCAGACCAAAAAAGGTGGGAAAGAAGTTTCAATCTTAATATCTGACAAGGTAGAATTCAGCCTTAAAAACAATAAAGTGACAATAATGATAACAGCTATAATTCTCAATGAAGAGATAGTAATGAATAGTAACGAATATCTTTGCATCAAATAAGACAGCCGCAATCTGCAGCATAAAGCAAAAACTATAGGAGATATAAGAAAAAAAATTTAACAACAGATTAACATACAATGCTGCATCCCAGACAGTTTAAGAAGACAAAAATGAAAAGTTTCTTATGGCTAGATACCAAACTACATGGCCCAATATTAGAGAAAACACCTTATTTCAGGCACACATTAAACAATTTATGAAAGTTGACCATATATTAAGGCACAAAGAAAACATCAATAAATTCCTTAAGGAGGAAATACAAACATTTTCTCTAATCACAACACAGTAAAACTAGAAAATAACTATAAAATCAAAAAGTCCCTTCTAACTGGAAATGGTATTCTCTTAAATTACTCGAGTCAAAAGAAAAATAGAAACTATAACTGTAGAATTTCTTTCAATACTAGAATCTGTGATACAAGTAAAACAATAATCCAAGGAAAATGACATTAATAAAAATGAAAGAATGAAAAGAAATAGCTAAGTCAAAATTAAGAAAGGAGAGAGTGACACCAGAAACACAGTGGAGTGAGAGACGTTTTTGGATCTCTTCCCTTGAAACAATAAGCGGAACATCTTAAATCCAACAAATAACACCCACACTTTACACCAGCACATCTGAGCATGGGATCTGCACATAAGAGTTATCACAGGTCAGAACCCCTGCTGTCAGGTGTTAGACTGGGGGAAACAAAGAAGCTGCCTCCCTAAGCTGCTGGAGCTCCCTGTGGGGCGGGGCAAGGGTGGGGAGGAGAGGAGCAGATGCCCCGAGTTTGCTTAACAGTCCTGCCCGGAAGGGATGTGAGCTCCACACAGCCAGCGGCAGTGCCCAGTCATCAGAGCAGAAGGCAGAGAAAAGGGGATGGCAGAGAAACAACAGTTGATTTTTACCAGCTGAGGTTGCAAAACTGAAGCTGAAATGCAGCCCCCATTCCCCAACCCAGAGGACCCCGCCCTCCATACCATCCAAGACAGAACGAAGTAGAGCCCCAGGGGAATCTGAGCAAACACTATTGAAACTGTCACTAACACTGACAGGGACTGAGATTGAGGGTAGCAAGCGTGATTAAACATCTATAAGGAAAAAAAGACATTATTAAGACTTCATATAAAGCAGAGATGCAAGAGGTTTAGACACGAACTACTGGAAACCAAAAGAAAATACATTCTTTGCAACAAGCTAGGGACCATTATATACTAAATCTTCTTTCTGAAAAAAAAAAAGAATACACTTCCATTAATGCCCAGGCAGAGAAACCCATTAAATACCATGAACAACGAAGGCGACAAAGCAGTTCAAAAAGAAAGAGAAAAAGTTTCAAAAAATAAGCTTATGGATATAGAAATATACAACATAAATGACAGAAAATTCAGGATGTACTTCTGAAGAAACTCACTGACATCCAAAACAATTCATGTCAACAATTTCAAGAATTGAAAAAAACAACTAGATGAGCAGAATGAGTTTTTTAGTAAAGAGATTGAAACCCTCAAAAAGAACCAAATAGGCCTTCTGGAGATAAAGAACACACTGCAAGAGTTGGAAAATGAAATAACAAGCTTGGGAAATAGAATTGACCTTTTGTGACCTCAGTGATATCAAAGACAGAAATCTAGAAATACATGAGAAGGAATAAGAGAGAAAACAAACAATGAAAAATAATGAAAGAGAAATACAAGAACTAGCTAATACCATCAGGAGAGGAAACATAATGGAAGAATAATGGGCATTATCGAAGACAAGGAAAAGGAGCAGGGACTAGAAAGCATTTTCAGAAAAACAGTTGATGAGAATTTCCCAAATCTAAGGAATGAGCTGGAGCGTGGAACTCAAGAAGTCAACAGAACACCCAATTATCTCAACCCAAAAAGGCCTTCAATAAGACATTGTGTTAAAATGATAAAAAAAAAAAAAATCAATGACAATGACAGAATTATCAAGGCAGCCAGGGAAAAGAAGATGGTAACCTATAAAGGAAAACCCGTTAGATTATCATGAGACTTCTCAGCATAAACCTCACAAGCAAGGAAGAATCAAATATTCAAATTATTAAATGAAAGGAACTACCAGCCAAGAATAATGTATCCACCAAAGCTCTCCTTTAGATATGAAAGAGAAATAAAGACCTTTTCAAACATACAAAAATTGAGGGAATTCTCACTACAAGGCCTGCATTACAGGAAATACTGAAAGGGGTCAGCTCACCTAAAACAAACATGACAAAAAAAAAATACATAATAAGAGAAAGGCGACTACCAGGCTGATAGAAGAAGAGGAGTGCAACCGTTACTAGGAGCAGGCCATTATAAGCTTAAAGATAAGAAGAGATTTGCTATATCAAGATAGTAATGAACATTCAGCATACATAAGGACAAACGGAGACAATGACTGAAAAGGGGAGGATTCAAAGATCCAAATTCATAAAGGGGAATGGAGATAAGGTACATGCAGACAAGATGAAGATGTGTGTGTGTGTGTGTGTGTGTGTGTGTGTGTGTGTACTTATTTATATATAACTATCTTTTACGTATTTGTAATGTTAACCACACATCAAAGATTCCAAACCAAAGTATATAAAACAAGATGGACCAGAGGGAAAACCACAAAAGCCAACCAAAATAAAGAAAACAGAAACACAAGGACAATGAAGCAATGGAAACACTGAATTACCAGAAAGCAAAAGATAAAATGGCTATAAAGACACCTCATATTTAAATAATCACCCAAACCATAAATGGAGTGAACTCACCAATAAAAAGACACAGAGTTGCAGATTGGATCAAAAACAAAACATAACCATATGCTGCCTCCAGGAGACACATCTCAGCTCCAAAGATATATATAGACTCAAAGTGAAAGGGTGGAAACTGCTATTTCAAGCAAATGGCATTCAGAGAAAGCGGTAGTAGTGGTACTAATATCCAATGAAAGAGACTTCAAAATAAAAAAGGCAAAGTAAGATACTGAGGGACACTTCATAATGATAAAGGAAATCATGCACCAAGAAGACATAACACTTATTAATATCTATGTTTCAAATCAGGGAGTCCCAAAATATATAAAGCCATTATTTTCAGAACTAAAGGGGAAAACAGACCAAAACACTATCGTATTAGGGGACCTAAATACCCCACTATCGAATATGGACAGATCATCCAAACAGAAAAATCAATAAGGAAATGGCATCCTTAAATGACCAACATTAGACCAACTGGACAAAATTGACATATACAGAGCCTTTTTTCCCCAAACAGATGCTTATACAGTCTTCTCTAGTGCACATGGAACATTCTCAAGGATTGACCATATACTAGGACAGAGAGATAGCCTCAACTAATATAAGGAGGTTGAAATTATACCAACCATATTCTCTGATCATCATGCCTTGAAATTAGAGATCAACTGCAAAAAGAAAGTGGCAAGGACCACAAATGGACCACAAATGGAGATTAAACAACATGCTACTGAAGAATGACTGGGTCAGAGAAGAAATAAAAAGAAAGACCAAGAGATACATAGAAATGAATGATAATGATAGCACAACATATCAAAACTTTTGAGACATGGCAAAAGCGGGCATAAGAGGAAAGTTCATATCATTACAGGCCTACCTCCAAAAACAAGAATGAGTCCAAATAAACAACCTAATACTTCATCTTTAAAAACTAGAAAAGGAAGAACAAATGAAGCCTAAAGTCAGAAGAAGGAAAGAATCAAAATTAGAGTAGAAATAAATGAAATTGAAAACAAAAGAAAAAAAAAGAAAAAAGAAATGCAACAAAGAGCTGTTTCGTTGAGAAGGTTAATAAAATGGACAAACCCCTGGTTAGAATCACTAATGAAAAAAGAGGACACAAACAAACAAAATCAGCGATCAAAGAGGAGAAATGACTACTGAAATTGCAGATCATGCAAGACTACTATGAAAAATATATAACACCAAATTTAATAACCTAGAAGAAATGGACCAGTACTTAGAAAAATACAATCATCCTAGACTGAATCAAGAAGATCTGGAAAATCTAAATAGACTGATCAGCAGTATGGAAATTGAAAAAATCATCAAAACCTACCAAAAAGTAAAAGTCCAGGACCTGATGGCTTTACCAATTCTGCCAAACATTCAAAGAAGATCTAATACCTATTCTCCTCAAACTCTTCCAAATAATCGAAGAGGAGGCAATACTTCCCAACTAATTTTATGAGGCCAATATCACCGTGATATCAACACCTGGTAAAGATAACACACAAAAAGGAAACTACAGACCAATATCATTCATGAACATAGATGCAAAAATCCTAAATAAGATACCAGCAAACCAAATATAGCAACATATTCAAAAGATTATACACCACGATCAAATGGGCTTCATCCCATGGGCACAGGGATGGTTAAACATACCAAATCAATTAATGTGATATGTCACATAAACAAATTTAAAAAATAATCATATGATCATATTGATAGATGCAGAAAAAGCCTTTGACAAGATACAGCACCCATTTATGATCAAAACACTTAAAAAATTGGTATAGAAGGAAAATACCTTAACATAATAAAAGCCATATATGACAAACCATCAGCCAACATTATACTTAATGGAGAATAACTAAAACCTTTCCTTTAAGATCAGGAACAAGACAAAGCTGTCTACTATCACTACAGTTATTCAATATAACATTGGAGGTGCTAGTGAGTGCAATCAGGCAGGAGAAAGATATAAAAGGCATCCAAATAGGAAATGAAAAAGTGAAACGGTGACTATTTGCAGATGACATGATTCTCTCTATATAAAATCCTAAAGACTCCACAAGAACACTAAAGTTTCTGGATATAAAATCAATGTTCAAAAATTCATAGCATTCTTATAGTCTAATAAGGAATGGTCAGAAAAAGAGGTGAAAAAAATAATTCCTTTTGCAATTGCAACAACATGAATAAAATACCTAGGAATAAATCTAAGGAAAACTGTGAAGGACCTATGTGATGAAAACTATAAGTTTCTATTAAGAAGAAATCAAAGAAGATGCAAAGAAATGGAAAGACATTCTGTGTTCTTGATTGGAAGAATCAACATAGTTAAAATGACCTTATTACCTAAAGCATTACACAGATTTAATTCAATTCTCATCTGAATTCTATCAGCATTTTTAAAAGAAATAGAACATAAAATCATCAGTTTTGTATGGAAGCACAAAAAACCCTGAACTGCCAATGCCATCCTGAGAAAAAAGAATGAGGCTGGAGGCATCACTCTGCCCTACTTCAAATTATACTACAAAGTGACATTAATCAAAACGGCATGGTATTGGCATAAAAACAGACACACAGACCAGTGGAACATAATTGAAAGTCCAGAAGTAAACCCATGTTTATATGGGCAACTAGTTTTTGATAAAAAAATAAAAGCCAAAAACACACAGTGGAGAAAGGAAAGCCTCTTCAATAAATGGTGCAGGGGAAACTGGAAAGCCACCTGTAAAAGAATGAATCTAGACTGTTACCTATCACCATACATCAAAATTAACTCAAAATAGATTAAAGACCTGAATATAAGACCTGAAACAATAAAATGCATAGAAGAAAACATAGGAATGAAACTCATGGACCTTGGACTTAAAGAGGATTTTATGAATTTGACCTCAAAAGCAAAGGAAATAAAGGCAGAAATAAATGAATGGGACTATGTGAAACTGAAAAGCTTCTGCTCAGCAAAAGAGACCATCAATAAGGTAAAGAGACAACCATCTGAATGGGAAAATATATTTGCAAACAACGCCTATGGTAAGGGCCTGATATCCAAAATACACAAAGAACTCATACAACTCAATAACAATAAAAAAACAAATGATTCCCCCATAAAAAGGGCAGATGACTTGAACAGATACTTCTCCCAAGTAGACATACAAATGGCCAACAAACATATGAAAAGATGCTCAATGTCACCAGCTATTAGGGAAATGCAAATCAAAACCAAAATGAGATATCATTTTATACCTGTTAGAATAGCCATAATCAACAGGACAAGTAATAACAAATGTTGGAGAGTATGCGGAGAAAAAGGAACCCTCATACACTGCTAGTGGGACTGCAAATTGGTATAGCCACTATGGAAAACAGTATGGAGGTTCCTCAAAAAACTAAGAATTGATCTACCATATGATCTAATAATCCTTTACTGGGTATTTATTCCAAAGATGAAAACTTATATCCAAAAAGATATTTGCAGTATTCACAGTGCCAGGACATGGAAGCAACTGAAGTCTCCTACAATAGAGGATTAGCTAAAGAAGCGGTGGTACGTATATACAATGGAATATTATTCAGCCATAGGAAGAGATGAAATACTGCCATTTGCGACAAGCTGGATGGACCTCATGTTAAGTGAAATAAGCCAGACTGACAAAGTTGAAAATCACATGATATCACTTATATGTGGGATATAAACCTAAAAGCAACAAATGAATAGGACAATAAACAGAGACTCATGGACATGGACAATAGACTAGTGGTTACCAGAAGGTAAGGTGAGGAGAGGGGTGGTAGATGGGATAAAAGCGGTCAAATATTTGGATGAATGGATACAGATGTGATTGATATATATATACATACACACACACACACACACACACACACACACACACAATAAATATTATTTAGCCATATAAAAAGAATGAAACCTCACCATTTGAAACAACATGGATAGACCTTGAAGACGTTATGCTAATCAAAATAAGTCAGACAGAAAAAGATAAGTACTATATGATCTCACTTATATGTGGTATCTAAGTAAGAAAAAAAACTGTGCTCATGGATATTGAGAACAGTTTGGTGGTTGCCTGGGGTAGGAGGTCAGGATGGATAAAGTGGGAAAATGGAGCCAAAATGTTCACAGTCCTAGGGATATAATGTATGGCATGGTGACTATAGTTAATAATACTGTACTGAAAGTAGCTAGGAGAGTAGATCTTGAAATAGCTCATCACAAGAAAAAAATTCGTAACTATGTATGGTGACAGATGTTAACTACAGTATTGTGGTGATCATTTTGAAATATATACAAATGTCAAATTACTATGTTATACACCTGAAACTAATATTATTTTTCAATTGTACCTCAATAAACTATTATCATGTAAAGAAGATGACTCCAGTGAGTTCATATGATTACTTGGCTCTTACATCACAGCAATTAGTTGCTTTGGGAATTTGGAGATTTCAACATGGCATGTGTGTTATCTTATATGCTATTCAGAGTGGAATAGTGGGGTCTAAACCTCTAGAACATGGATCCTAGGCTATTTTGACTTTTGACACATAAAGGAAAATAAATTCGAAGGTATTTTGTTTTTGACATTATTCATCCTTCAGCTTTCCTAAGGGTTTGAAAGACTGTCATCATTGGGACCAAGTCTAAATTTAAAAGCCCCTAATTTCTTAATTAAACATTTATTTCAACATTGAAGTTTTTTTTTTCCATATTTCAGAGCCAGCAAAGATTAAATGACCCTAATTATAGAACTGGATACCTCAACTGTGTGAGCACTGGTGATAAACATGTGACACACCCCTAAGAACTCCTAAAAAAACTTGTGACAAGTTTTCAAGAGCCTGAGGTCTTTTCTTTTTAAATTGAAGTATAATCGACATAACATTATATTAGTTCCAGGTGTACAGTATAATGATTTGACATTTGTATATATTGCAAACTGATCACCACAATAAGTCTAGTTATCATCTATCACCACACGTTTACCAGTTTTTTTCTCGTGATGAGAACTTTTAAGATATACTCTCAGCAAGTTTCAAATATGCAATACAATATTATTAACTATCATCATCATGACTGTTCTCTCATTTATAGAATGGCCATAAAGTAACAACAGTGAATTCATGGATCTGTTTGGAGGATCAAATGATGTAACACATGTAAAGTATATAAAATAATGCCTAGTATAGAAAGCACTCATTAAAAATTAGCTGCTATTATCACTGTCTTTGAGGACACTATTTCTAATGACCCAGATAGGGCTTAAAAGCAGTGTGGTTACCTGGGCCTCAATTAATCTGCCTGATGAATTTGACTGCCCCTAATAATGATGACTCTACATATTTTAGTATTTTCTTTGAAATTTGGAAGATATTATTAGTTTAGGTATTGTTGAGTAAGGTTTATTAATTAACACTGGTTACTGTAACAAAAACACCCCAAAATGTCAGTAGCTTAATACAATACATATCTCTTGCTCATATTCAATGTGGGTGTCCCTATTCTTCCTCTGGCTTTCCTCCATATGGTTGACTCAAAGACATAGGTTCTTTCCATCTTGTATTGCCAGACTCTAGGGTATATCATCCTCTGCTTCCAACTCCCTTGAGAGGAAGCAACAAAGAAAGACCATTTGTTTCTAAAAAACTGGACATAAGTAACATAGTACTTCCACTCACATTATGCTAGGAGAACATTATTCTGGATGTAGGGAGGGCCTTTCACTGGCAATAGGGATATAATATCCCTAAGGAAGGGATATACTTTGCTGGTTACTAGTTGTCTCTGCTATAACACTTCTTCCAAATAATAGATAATACAGTTGAGAGTCAGTTGGGAGGGCACTTGCCCAGAGTCACACAGCTGACAAGTGCCAGAACTGGGACCCAGTCTCTCTCCTCATGACTACTTTTCATGATCTCTTTCCTACATCTTGTTCTGTCTCCTACCTATGCAACAGGCTATGTTGTCTTAGGGGCTTTTCCAAAATATTCAACTGTGCTAGGATCCTATCATTTAGGAGCCTACTGATCCCAAACCATAGCAGAAGCACTAGATGTATGAGTTCTAGGACACAGCCCCAGATCTGTAGCCACAATCACACCCTATTTATTTTTGAAAATACTGTGTGCCAAGAATCACAATACCTCCTATATTAGTCTGCTAGGGCTGCTGTAACAAGGAGCCATGGCTTACACGACAATTTATTTCCTTACAGTTCTGCAGGCTAGAAGTTCAAGATGAAGGTGTTGGCAGGGTTGTTTCCTTCTGAGAATCTATTCCAGACCTAGCTTCTTGTGGTTTGCTGGCAATCTTTGCTGTTCCTTGGCTTGTAGAAGTATTATCTGGATCTCTGCTTCATCTTCACATAGCATTCTCCCTATGTACATATCTATGTCGAAATTTCCCCTTCTTATAAGGGCACCAGTCACATTGGATTAGGGGTCCACCCTATTTCAGTATGACCTCACCCTAACATGCAACGGAATGCAATAGGAAATCTTTCCAAACAAGGTCACATTCTGAGGTAATGGGTATTAGCACTTCTACAAATGAATTATGGGGGTACGCAATTCAACCCATAACACTTGTCAATCCCAAGAAAGAAGGTACCTACCAAGGTGGCTTACTGGGCTAAAACAGAGCCTAGCTGCCATTTCTAAACAGGGGTTTCTCATGCAAGCTGCACTTTAGGGAGAAGCCTGCAGTGAACTATATGCTTGCACTGCGTTTCTGCCACCTGAGCCAACCCTTATAAAGGAGTTCCTGGAACTGTATTTCAACTCATAAGGCTGAGATCTTCCCCATCCAATTGAAGCTGCACAGTTTTAGCCCCATTAGCATCTTCATTGACTAATTAGAGCAGCTCCACGCCAAACAATCAGGACAGCGTTTTTTAGGCCAGTCAGACTATGAGAATTTGGAGTCCTTGTGTGCATCCTCAGACCAATCAGGAACCCATGGCGGGCCTTTTCTCTATATAAGTCAGTTCTCCTCTCCACACTTTTCTTTTGCACTAAAGACTGTTTCTCCAGCTGGTGTTGAAATACCGAAGACATGTTGCCACACTTAAGTGGAGCAGAGTAGGACAGAGCTGAGTGGACAGGTCCAGAGCAGGGCAGAGCTGTCTTACTTGAAGGCCACCTTGCAGCTGTGGTGTTCCACAGCCATGCTGTATCATAATTGAGCTGTAAAGCTGTTGAGCTGTCTCACGGCCATGCTGTTCTGCAGCTGTGCTTTATCATAATTAAGTTGTTTGCACTGAATAGTTTCCTTCTTCATCGCACCCTCAATTGGGGATTCCTGTTGGCACTGAATAAGCACCAATGACCATGAGTTGACACACTCCATTACCTTTGTGGCTTTCAACAAGCTAGTGACTTCCATATTTCCATAACTAATGTACCCTAAATGGGAACAAATATAAATCAAAAGGGAAGGAATAGTAGACAGTATAATTTAGTGTATGAGACAAAGGATCCTTTGAAGGACACCTCTATAGGCACAAATCTTTGATCTCTAAACAACAATGTGTCAGTCAACTTCTCTCTCAGCAGAAAATAAATTGGTGATAAAACCTGCAGAACTTATTTGTGCCCTTTTGTTAGGATATTGACTGCTTTGAGGCAGGAACCTTCACTAGACTAACCCATATTTCACATAACTGATTATTGATCTTATAGCCTTGGAACAGAAGACAACTCTCATTTCTTTTCTCCAATCCTATAAGTAAATTTCTCTATTGGCTTCCGATTTTGCAGCTTTATCTCTGAGTATCTAGTAGTTTTCTACTGAGACCCAAACCAAACATCCTGGTATACTAACATCATGGCCAAGTAAGAGTATCAGCTTATTAGCTGGTAATTTATATATAGGAATCAGTTGTATTATGTGACTCATACAGGAAGGACATCCAGAGACACAGGCATATCTCGGAGATATCGTGAATTTGGTTCCAGACCACTGCAATAAAGTGAATATTGCAATAAAACAAATCATACAAATTTTTTGGTATCCCTGTGCATATAAAAATTATGTTTAAACTGTAGTCTACTAAGTGTGCATAGCATTACGCCTAAGAAAACAATGCACATACCTTAATTAAAATATACTTTATTGCTAAAGATGCTCATCATCATCTGAGCCTTTGGTAGGTTGTTATCTTTCTGCTAGGTCTTACCTCGATGTTGATGGTTGCTGATGGATAAGGGTGGTGGTTGCTGAAGGATGGGGTGGCTATGGCAACTTCTTAAAATAAGACAACAATGGTGGTGCTCTTTCTACCACATCTGTACTTACTTCCTCCACTATAGTCCTGACCCCTCAAAGTCATCTATGATGGTTGGAATCAACTTCTTCCAAACTCCTGTTGATATTGGTACTTTGACCTCTTCCCATGAATCACAAGTGTTTTCAATGGCATCTAGGCTGGTGATTCCTATTCAGAAGGTTTTCAATTTACTTTGTCCAGATCCAACACAGGAATCACTATCCATGGCAGGTATAGCCTTATAAAATGCATTTCTTAAATAACAAGACCATAACAAACATAATCACAATGAAAAGTTTGAAATATTGCAACATTTACCAAATGTGACACAGAGATGTGAAGTGAGCAAATGCTGTTGGAACCAATTAGATTTGTTTGGTGCATGGTTGCCATGAACCTTTAATTTGTAAAACGAAACAAAACAAAACAAAACAGAGTTATTGGCAAAGCGCAATAAAGCAAAGCACAATAAAACAGGTTATGCCTGTACTCAGTGAGGGTGTTCTAAACACTGAATATAGGAAACTTTATGTCTACAGCAAGCTTTAAAAATGACATTCTATTTTTCATAGGTTAATATGTATAAGATGGAAACCTCAGAACGTAGCTATTTTTCACTTTTATATTAAAGAAAAACTTTAGTGTTCTAGAGGCTTTCATATGGATTATTTTACTTACTCCTCATAAAAGTCTTGTGAGATAAGTGGTATTATACTCATTTTTACAGATGAGGAAACTAAACCTTGAAACTGGCTTAGTAGGAAACTTTTTCCACTATACACACTACTGAGTACTTAAAAATTATACCATACATTTTTCTTCTAATTTTTGCTTTGGAAACTATGCCACTGAATTTCTCATGTGCTTAACTAAACAGGAACCAACACATTAGTAGATTACTTGATCGATCTCACATTTGTTTTGAGCTCAAACTCAAAACTCAGGTTTTGCAATGTCACTTCTCTCTGTTTTATCCCCCAAGTTAATTCACAAAGGCAGCTGTTTCCAAATGGGAAGTTGAATGCTCAAACAGGCATATATGACCACTGATAAACCAGGTGACAAACCTTTACAGGTCAAAGACAAAATAGAAAATAGATTGCACAAGATGCTTGCAAATAAATTGCAGCCAATAAAGTTTTTGAGTTCTCCTCCCCTGATGTCGTGTCAAGTTTTTACCCAAACAAGTAAACTTTACTGGGCCAGGCATAACACGGTTGAGATGAATGAAATTTTCTACCGTTCTCTAGGAGTTCCCATAATGGAGGCAAAAAGCATTTCCTAATACTGTGGAAAATGCTATAGCCAGAATATGAGTCCAATGAGAGGCAAGAAGAGAGAAAATCTTCGTGGAGGAAGCTGACTTAAGACCACTAGGAAGTGCCCACTTGGCCCGGATCAAGGCAACGCTGGACTGAGCAGTGTCTCCGCGATGCAGGCTCTCCTCCCTAGGCCCTATGGCCTTTCCCGAACTGTCCCAGTATTTATTGTTCCCAATCCTTCTCGGTTCGCTCTGTAGCTCCTCTTCCTTTGCCTGCCCGTTTAAGTTGGTGTTTCCTAGGGATAGCTGTAACTCAGGGCTTTATCCAGACCTCTCTCCCGTGGAGCACCCCTTTTCTTTTTCTCTTCCCAAAATAAACAAACTACGTAACACATACGTAAGCTATGAAACAAAACAAAATGAAGCCTACGAATCCCCATCCACCTCTGAAACGTAACAGTATCCATACTTTGGGGGCCCCTCCTGAGGTATTTTCCTATCGCGATATTTTCCTATTCTCTTGCTTTTCTTCAGTTTTACCACGTATTCGTCGCCCTAAATAGAGAGGGGGGGTAAGTGGAGGCAGCTAGGCCGCCACTCAGGTCGCGGTGCTCCGAAGAACCTCCCGAAGCTGGCATTTACGCAAACAACCGCTGGCATTTGAAAACAAAAGCCTACCTCCACCCTACCCGAAAGTCTGACGATGAGACAGTTAAGCCAGGGACCGCCTCGCTCCTCTGGAATCCTCCCGCGCGGGGCCACGCAGGCGCAGTGGCGGCCGGCGGGGCGGCGCAGGCCAGTGGCGTCATCTGGCGGGGCGAGCCAGGTGCATATCACCGAGGCACGGAGAAGGTGGTGGCTGTGGTGAGAGAGTGAAGGATCTGGGGCAGTATGAGGTGCTGTGGGTTATTCTTGCGCACGACAGCGGCGGCGCGTTCCTACCGGGCTTTAGTGGGCTTCACTGAAAGCCGGCGCCCGCTGCGCACCTGTCCGCCACGCCGAGCTTTCGCCAAGGAGCTCTTCCTGGGCAGAATCGAGAAGGTAACGCGCTGTCTGGACCTGCTTCTTGCTTTTTGCCCTTATTAGGAAAGACTGAGATGAGCTTTGTCGGTGTCGGCATACCCGCTTGACAGATCTACCTGAGGGGCGGGGCGTGCTAAAACTCCAAATTTCTGAGTTCCACTGGATCATGTAATTTTCTTCCAGGGAAAGAGAAGTGTCTTTCCGGAGTAGGGGACCCTGAGAATCTATGGTTTTCACAAGTGTTCCAGTTAATTCTTGTCAGGTCATTTGGGAAATACTAGGCGAGGCGATGCAACCCACCACTCCTGGCCCCCAAATGTGTAGGGTTTCCCCTCTGAATCCTAAACAAAACTCCGACCATGCCGCTCCTCTCTCAGCTTCCAGTGGCCCCTAAACATCCACAGCTCAGTCCCAGCGCCTCACCCTTGTTCCTCCAGAGGAGGAACGCACAAGGCCCAAGGGTTTAAGCAAGGGTTTATTGTAGCAGAGTGACAGACTGAGCCGAAGATGGCGTCAGCCCGGAATGCGACGGGACTTGAAACTTCTGTGGGGCTTGAGGCGGGCCTTTTGGCAAGAATATTTTGGGCGCATAAATTAGCGGGGAAGGGAGCAGAGCCCAGTGAAGTGGGAGGAGAGAATGTAGCGTTGCCAAACCCGATGCAAGGTCGGGTTTCCACGCAAAGTTAAGGGAGAAGTCTGGTTCCCATACTACAGGGATGGGTGGATAGGGCCCTCCTAGACCTAACAACCCTGCCATGTCGGTTCTCCTGGAGTCTTCCTCCAAGGTGTTTCCCCCACCCTATCCCTTACACTGGTCACACTACCTAGTAGTAACCCAGCTCTTACCCAACAGTAATATTAAGCATTCAACCATATTTACTCTCCTTCCTGCACCTGTGCCCATATGGTCTACATTCTCTTACTGGATGAACTGTCCTATAGCAAAAGCCAACTGCGTTACTAGACTTCATGTCTTCTCACCTGCTCAAGGGCATTGATCGAGTAATTCTCACCTTTTCATCTACATCAATTGTTCCTTCTCTCCTGCATCTTGAACTCATACCTTTCAGGTTTTCGTACTTTACAATCTACTATACAGTTCTTAAGAAAGTAGTAGTGACCTTTGCATTGTCAAATCTAGAGTTCTATCCTCAGTCCTCATTTTACTTGACTCATCACTGGCATCTGACAGTCTCTCCTGGCTTCTAAAAAACCGTTCTCTCCTAGTTTTTCTATCTATTTCTATCTATTTTCAGCCTTTGCTTGTTCCTTCTTGGCTCCTTGACCTCTAAACATTGGCCAGTATTTTCAAACAGACTGAGATTCAGTCTGTAGACTTCTATAAACCCACTTTGGATGATTTAATTCAGTATTATGGTTTTAAATACCATTAACATTCTGATGTCTCATGTATTTCTCCAGCTCAGATTTCTCCCCTGAACTCGACACCTTTTATGTCTACCTTTATACCAAAAGCTTCAAATTTAACATATCCAAAACTGAGTTCCTTGTTTCCCCACCCAACCCTGTTTCTCCCATCAGTCTTTATCATAGATTGCCGCGACGCTGTTGTTTAATTTGTTCAGGCCAAATACTTGGAGTCACTTTTGATGTCTCTTCTAATCCACAACTACTCTGACAGCAAATTCTGTTTTCTCTAGTTTATATTTAGAATCTGAATACTTTTAAGCACCTCCACCACGATTGGTTCAGGTTAACATCAACGCTCACAGCATTATTGGGGTTTGAGCAGGAATGTGACATCAGAGATACTTAGGCTCTTAGAATAGAAAGAGACTTTCAAGATCATCTAGACCTGTAGTTGTCACATTGCCCTCTGTTGGCCCCTTGCTATTCATGGAAGTGCCCCTGAGGCTGCTGCTGGGACCATTGGGAAGTCCAATGGAAGATATTTGTGTGACCTTTCTCCTCATCTGTAGTCTCAACCAGAGCAGCTTTATCTGTTTTACACATTTGGTGTCTGTACTAGATTTACCTAAAAGACATGTTTCTCTGCTAAAAAATTTGAAAGCTGCTGATGGAAATTCAACCCAGCACCCATGAGGCCCCCATTCAGGTGTTGAATATTGATGTCAGAGATTTGTTATTATGTACACCTGAGGTCTCTGTCCCTGAAGCAGTTATCCTTTGCTTGTGCTTGAGGGCCAGCTAGTTCCCAGGCTGTACTCTTTTCTCATCTGGAGTGATCACAGATACTGTTGTGGAAAAATCCTCAAAGCTCCAAAACCCAGTCCAGCGAAAAACCAAGCAGTTCACTCAGAGAGGAGAATTCAGAATTTATTATGCCACGGTCCCCAAAGAGCTAGTGCTCTGAAGATCTGGGCAGTGGGCTGAGTTGAAACATTCCCTTTATAGGAAAATTTTACATAATCTGATTGGTCAGTTTGAACATAAACCGTTACATACAGCAGGAGTTGCTATGCAAATTCCAAGCATAGAGAAGGGCAGGAATTGCTATGGAACCAGTAAACAATTGTTACAGGGAGCAGGAGTTGTTGGGGTACAAAGTACTACATGAGGCGGGAGCTGCTAAGGTATAAACAGTTACATCTGCAAGTCAGCAAACTGCAAGGGAGCTTTTGCACGAGCCCTTGCATGCAGCAAACATTTGCAGAAAGCAAGCATATTTACAGAAGCAGAAAGCTGATTAGTTTTTAATGAAGTCACCCAAATTTCCTCTTCAGTACCAGAATAATCTAATTTTCCTCTAACACAGCTCTTTGCACAAGGCCCAGGTGAACCTATAAGAGTGTGGGTCTCATGGCTAGTACAATGGATTGAGCCTCTATATATTCAGCTAAGGAGCTGGCTTTGTTCTGAGAGGCTGCAGAGTAATTAGAATTTCAACATATTTTCTTTCTAGACAGTCTTGAAAGCAGGACCAGGAATAGCCTGGGGCAGGAATTCCTTTAAGTCAGCTGTCACTTTTGTATAGGGATCCACCTGTAAGCTTATAGTCATGGGTCTTGAGAGGAGAAAACAGATTTGGGAGCATGTTACTAGAGTGGACAGTCTCTGGTGGCTGATTAGATATTCAAGGGCTGGAGGGCAAAAACTGAGGACTCCTCCGCTTTGAACACCTTATCTTGAGACACACAATGAGAGTTGCCATGAAGAAAGGTAGGGCTTCTAGGGGCTTGCAGCTTGTGATCTGGGACATCACTTCTCAGTAGCTGTGGGTCCAAGTCCAAATACCCATTTTATGATGGCAGAGCTGTCTGGAGCCCCCAGAACCAGAGTGGCTAAGAACACAACAGGATATTTTTAGGCAACATATAGCCCAGTGGGGAATCCTTGGCCAATCAGAAATATTGGCCACTCATTGGTTTGAGACAGATTGGAAGCTAATTTGTTTTCCATGGTACAAGGTGGAGGCAAGAGCCAGTATCTGATACAAATAATTACAGATACTTTACATTCTAGGAAATATCTCTTTTGAGCCCCACAGCTACCCTCTGAGGTGTCTGTAACAGAAAAGAAACTGATACTGAGAAAGGCTGTGTGGCTTACCAAGTCACACATCTAAGAAGTGGCAGAGCCAGGACTGAATTAAGGTTGATCTGGCTCAAAAGCTGAGCTTCCTCCAGTGACCCCATTACCTCACACGCTCAGTGCCAGTAACAGATGTCATTAATCAGGAGGGCTGGAGGTTGGAGTATGCAGCTGGATAGGAACCTGGCAAGATATCAGACTTTGTAACCACAGTACGCAGCATCTTTGAACTCAAAATAATGTAAAATTTTACATTTTAGTAAAGAGCTTTAACACTGATTATCTTCATTGATTCTAAAGATTCTGATGACCTTGAGTAAATATTACCAGCATATTATGGCTGAAAAAACAGAAATGTGGAGAGGTAAAGAGATTTGGTGAAGTCTACAGAATAAGCTGCAAATCAAGGAACAGAACCCAGGGCTTGAACTGTTAGTCCAGAGCTCTTTGTTTTGTGGGAAAATCATAACTTGTTATTGACAAGGAAAGCTGATGAAAATCAGAAGTAAACCTGCTCGAGGAGAAGAGGAGGATGTATCTAGGTGGTGGAGTCTTAATATACAATTCCTGTCTCTTGAGCACCTTCTGGGGTTTGCTTTCTAATTCCTTCAATGAGTTATATCCTGCCTACCAGATATAGAATCTAGCAAATGTTTCCTTCCTTTTTCACTGATATCACCACTATGGAAAGTTGCTAAAAATTAATTTTTACTCAGTGTTTATCATTTTTAGAAAGAAGTTTTCCCATTCCCAGAAGTTAGCCAAGATGAACTTAATGAAATCAACCAGTTTGTGGGACCCATAGAAAAATTCTTCAATGAAGAGGGTATGTGTGATTTTCTTTATCATTACTATGTCTATTTTAAGGGTCATGCTTTGATGTTTATATTAGAAGCAGTATGCATAGGGAAAGTTCTCTTGAGTGTCATTAATCATGAGAAATGGTATCTGTTGATAGTATTTTGCTTTAAGGATTACCCCAATGGCTGTTTAATTATATTTTATTATATCTAATTCAGTGAATCTATGGTGAAGGACCACTTTAAAACATTTTCAAACTGTTGCAGACTAACATTTTTTTGTAAAATACAATAAAAATGAACAACTAGAATAGTGAAATAAAAAAAGCCAAGGACAAATTATAAGCCTGTTGATCATGTGCTTAGTTGAGTAGCAATGTAAAATTGCTGTAAATGTTGTTGAGGGCACTAATGTAGATGGCAGGAATCCTGTCTTAGAGTGGGCAGCCAGCCCTTTGGAAAGGCAGCTGCCTGTGCCTGAGGGAGCTCTCTGGGGAGCAGTGATGATAGATTGACAGTAGTGCTCCTCCAATCCTGAGGACCCCAAAGAGTTAATGTTCATGTGGGTTTTATCTATCAATATATGCCCTATCAGAAATGAAATTTTTAACATTCTGTTTTCATTTATTCATTTAAATAATAGACAGATTGTATATTATCATATACCATTTTTAATGAAAAATATTTCTAAACAAAAAATAGTTAAGAGTGGTATTTTTAGAATAGTTTTGTGAACCTTTTAAATATTTGAATTCTTTTAATATGCAGCAACAGATATGAGAATTCAGGTGGAACCAGTTGGATTCCAGCGGGATTCTCTTACCTGTATATACATTTAATCTGTGATATATATCAGATATTTTCGGGAAAACTCCACTGTATACTCACAACAGAATTTGAATTAAAAAAGCAAAGAACATCTTGCTACTCATATTAAAATAGTTTGACCCTGTGGATTTCTCGAAAGTGCCTTAGTCCTCCAGGCACACTTTGAGGACTGCTGCTCTATATCATTAACTGTTACATTGATGGTTTAAAAAGTTGCTTAGTTGTATATAAATATCTATTGTTATTTAGAAATATTTGCTTCTATTTTTGTTGTAGTTAACTTTCTACTTGTATCATTTTTTAGTTCCTTAGTCCCTTGTTCTTTTTTTGTTGTTGTTAATCATTTGGTAGGGTAACATTGGTTAGTAAAATTACATATAGGTTTCAACTGTACAATTTAGTAATGTCATATATATAATGCATTGTGTGTTCACCACCCAAAGTTAAATCACCTTCTGTCACCATATATTTGACCCTCTATCCCTACTTACCTCTCACCTCCTCCCATTTTTTCTGATAACCACTAAATTGTTGTCTGTGTCTGTGAGTTTTTTTTTTGTTTCTCTTGTTCATTTGTTGCTTTCAGTTTTATATCCTGCATATGAGTAAAATCATTTGGTTCTCAATTTTTTCTGACTTATTTCATTTAACATGGTTATCTCAAGGTCTATCTATGTTTTTATAAATGGCAGTATTTCATCTTATGGATGAGTAATCTTCCACTGTGTGTGTATGTATGTATGTATGTGTGTGTGTGTGTGTGTGTGTGTGTGTGTGTATGTGTATATGTATATATATCTATATCTATATCTATATTTCTATATATATATCACATCATCTTTATCCAATCATCTGTTGAAGGACACTTCATTTGTTTTCATGTCTCGGCCACTGTGAATAATACTGCAGTGAACATTACTGTGCATATGTCTTTACAAATAAATGTTTTCAAAATTTGGGGGGTGGATACCCAGAACGATTACTAGGTCATATGGCAACTCTATTCTTACTCTTTTCCATAATGAGTATGCCAATTTGCATTCCTACCAGCAGTGTATAAGGGTTCCTTTTCCCAAAAACCTCTCCAACACTCGTTATTACTTGTCCTGTTGATGATAGGCCTTCTAATAGGTGTGAGGTGATATCTCATTGGGCCTTGATTTGCATTTCCCTAGTAGCTAGTAAAGTTGAGCATCTTTTCATGTCTGTTGACCATTTGTATGTCTTCTTGGGAGAAGTCTCTGTTCAAGTCCTCTGCCCATTTTTTAATTGAATTGTTTGTTTTTTTTTATTGTTGAGTTGTATAAGTTCTTTTTATATTTTGGATATTAGGCCCTTATTGGAGGTGTTGTATGGAAATATCTTTTCCCATTCAACACTATATTGAATAATAGTTGTGATAGTGGACAGCCTTGTCTTGTTCCTGATCTTGGAAGGTTTTTAGGTTTTCACTGAATATGATGTTAGCTGAGGGTTTGTCATATACGGCCTTTATTATATTGAGGTACTTTCCTTCTATACCCATTTTATTTTAATCATAAATGAATACTGTATCTTGTCAAATGCTTTTCTGCATCTATTGATATGATCATGATTTTTATACTTTATTTTGTTTATGTTTTGTATCACATTAATCAATTTGCATATGTTAGACCATACTTGTGCCCCTGGAATAAAGCTCACTTGATCATGATACATAATCTTTTTAATGTATTGTTGTATTCGTTTTGCTAGTATTTTGTTCAGGATTTTTACATCTGTATTAATCAGAGATTTGGTCTGAAGCTTTCTTTTGTTGTGTGTCATCTTTACCAGGTTTTGGTATCAGGGTGACCTCATAAAATGAGTTAAAAAGTATTGCCTTTTCTTCAGGTTTTTTTTTTTTGGGAAAAGTTTGAGAAGAATAAGTATTAAGTCATCTTTAAATATTTGGTAGAATGCACTAATGAAGCCATTTGGTCCTGGGCTTTTATGTTTTGGGGGGTTTTTGATGTTTCATTTTCCTTACTGTTGATCAGTCCTATTTAGAGTTTCCATTTCTTTGTGAGTCTGTCTAGGAAGGTTATATATTTCTAAGAACTTGTCCATTCCTTCCAGGTTATTGAATTTGGTGGAACATAATCTTTCATAGTCATTCTTATGACACTTTGTATTTAGGTGGTATCTGTCAAAACTTCTCCTCTTCCATTTATGATTTTATTTGAGTCCTTTCTCTTTTTTTCCTTAGGGAATCTAGCCAGGAGTTTGTCAATTTCATTTATCTTGTCAAAGAACTGGCTATATTTTTTTGCATTAATTTTTTCTATTGTCTTTGTTCTCAATTTCATTTAATTCCGCTCTTAATTTTTATTACTTCCTTCTGCTGATTTTGGGCTTCATTTGTTCTTCTTTTTCTTGTTTTTTAAGGTGTAATGTTATGTTGTCTGTTTGGGATTTTTCTTGTTTTTGGTGCTAGGCCTGTAATGATACTGACTTTTCTTTTATTACTGCTTTTGATGTATTCCAAAAGTTTTGATACATTGTATTTCCATTCTCATTTGTTTCTGTGTATCTCTTGATTTCTTTTATTTCTTCTATGACCCAGTCCTCCTTTAATAGCACGTTGTTTAATCTCTATGTATTTGTAGTTTTTCCTGCTTCTTTTTGTAGGTGTTCTCCAGTTTCAAATCATTGTGGTCAGCAAATATGCTTAGTATAATTTCAGTCTTCTAACATTTGTTGAGGCTAGTTTTGTGTCCCAGAAAATGATCTATCCTTAAGAATGTTCCATGTGTACTAGAGAAGAATGTATAATCTGGTGTTTTGGGATGAAAGCCCTGTAAATGTTGATTATGTTCATTTGGTGTAATGTATCATTTAAGGCTGATGTTTCCTTATGATTTCCTGTTTGGCTGGTTTATTCATAGGTGACAGTGGGGTATTTAGGTCCCCTACTTTAACTGTGTTTTTGTCAGTTTCTTCTCTTAGCTCTGTTAGTAGTCGCTTTATATATTTTGGTGCTCCCTTATTTGGAACATATATATCGATAAGTATTATGTCTTCCTTATTTACCTTTTCAAAGAACCAGCTATTTTTTTTTGCATTAATTTTTTTCTATTGTCTTTGCTCTCCATTTCATTTAATTCCTCTCTAATTTTTATTACTGTTTCTGTCTGTATGTTAGTTATTTTACTCATAGTTTTGTTTTTTTGTCCTTTCTGGTAAAAAATGACCCACTGCCTTATTTTCTGTCCTGTTCATTGGGCTCTGCTACGTGGAATATGCTGATCATTCAGGTGGGATTGTTCAGGGCTTTAAAGAGTGAAAACTGCTACCTAATTCCCCACTTTCCTGCATCCTCAAGGGAGCTCTGGTCTATGTCCACAGCATGGGCCTCTGTTCCTCTCCCTTTCCTCCTCCCTTTCTCGAAGGATTCGCCCACCTTCAGATGCTCTGATGTGCAGATCTCTCAGGTGTGTTTGTGTGCAGGGCTGAGTGTTCTCTGTTGGATTGTAGCTGTTCAGTTTGTTGTAATTTCAAGAGGAGTTCTCTCATGTCTCCATGCTTCTGATGTCACTGCAGGCCCTTGTTCTTTTATTTAAACATTTACTATGTGATTTGTCAGTTTTTAAAAAAGTTTTATTGAGGTACAAGTGATTTACAATAAATTGAACATATTTAAAGAGTTGAATTTGATAAATTTTGACATTTGTGTACCCCCAAGAAATCATTAACACAATTAAGATAATAAACATATATAATATCCCTAAAAGTTTTCTTGTGCCTCTTTCATTCACTCCTTGTCCCTAGGCTAGCACTGACCTACTGTTTGTCACTGCACATTTGTTTGCATTTTCTGGAATATTATTTTAATAGAATTATACATTATATATGTTTTTGTCCAGCTTCTTCCAGCATAGTTTTAGCTATCATAAAAAATGAGGCCATGAACATTTTTCTAAGTCTAGAGTAGACAAATACCTATGTGTGGAATGTCTGAACTGTATGTTTAACTCTAAGAAACTGCCAGACTACTTTTCAGAGTGGATACCACTTTAGTTTTTTACTAGCAGTGTTTTAAAGTTCCAGTTACACAACATTTTCACCAAACTTTATATTTTTAATTTTAGTCTTTTTAATTTTAGCCATTTTGTATGTGTGTTGTGGTCTCATTCTGGCTATAATCTGCATTTCTCTAATGACCAATGAATGATGCTATGCATCTTTTCATAGGCTTATTTGCTCTTTTTTTTTTTTTTTTTTTGGTTAACAGATATTTTATGCATTAAAAAGTATTGTGTTGTGTTATTATCGAGTTGTAAGAAGTCTTTTTATATTCTAGATACAAATCTTTTGTTCATTGTATGTTTAGCAAAATTTTTCTCAAAGTCCCTGGTTTGACTTTTTAATTTTATTTAGTGTCTTTTAAAGAGCAAAAACTTTCAATGTTGGTTAACTAATTTTTTTCTTTTATAATTCCTGATTTTTAAATTATATATGAGAAATCTGCCAAATCAAGGTCGTAAAGACTTTTTGTGTGTATTTTCTCTTAGAAATTTTATATTTTTATCTCTTTTAAATTTATAATTTATTCCCAGTTAATTTTGTGTATGGTATAAGGTAAAGTTTGAGGATGATTTTTCTGAATATGACTTTCTAGTTGTTCTAGCAACATTATTAAAAAGATTGTCCTTTTCCTATTTAATTGACTTGGTATCTTTGTCAGAAATCAGCTAACTAAAGGATTCTGGGAAGATAGCAGAGTAGAGAGTGCTGCAAATCTATCTTCCCACCTGGACAACAATTGTGCTGGCAGAATCTATCTGATGGAACTGTTTTGGAGCTCAGGGATCTATTTAAGGTTTGCAACTTCTGGGAAAGGCTTGGTTAATAAATTGCACTTACTTTTGATAAATTTCAGCTCTGTACACAGTAGCAGCTACCCATCCCTTACCCCAGTCCGGAGGCAGTAATCTGTGGACTTACTGGAGCAGTCTGTGGGTGCCATACTGGGCAAAAAGGACTCTGACCATCAGCTATTGGGAATCTGTGCTCTGATTGCTGCTTCTGATCACAGGGGTTAAAGAGGCAGAGACCATTGTCTTTGCACCCTCTCCAGTTGTTGCAAGCCCATCCCCTTCTGGCTAACGTGATTTCCAGGGATGTAAAACACAATGCCTCCTTCCACTCCACATTCATTCATTCATTCATTCATTCATTTATTTTCTCTTCAGAACTAGATTGAAGACAAGTATGTTCAAAAACAACCATGTATGTCGGGGAAATTAGAAAGTGACTCTGCATGCCTAGAAAAGGCACAGGCTCAGAAAAGAATTGAGAAGATCTTAAATTTATCTCTCAGGCTGATCCTTGGCACAGAGATACCCTACAACAATTAAAAACAATAGCAACAACAACAAAAATACTAAAACCAAAATCACAAACAAAAACAAAAACCAACATGTGGGACTACATCAAACTTAAACACTTCTGCACAGTAAAGGAAACAGTTAACAAAATAAAATGGCAACTTATGGAATGGGACAATATATTTGCAAACTATGTATCAGAGATAATGGGTTAATATCCAAAATATATAAAGATCTCATGTATTCAATGATAAAAATTTTGATTAAAAAATAGAGGAACTAAATAGACTTTTTTTTTTTTCCAAAGAAGACATCCGAATGGCTGATGGGAACAATGAAAAGATGTTCAACATCTGAATCATAAGGGAAATGTAAATCAAGTCTACAATGAGATATCACCTCACACCTGTTAGAATGGTCATTATAAAGAAATCAAAAGATAAGTGCTAAGAGGATATGGAGAAAAGGAAACCCTTGTATGTAAATTGGTGCCATGTAAATTGGTGAGAATGTAAATTGGTGCAACCACTATGGATAACAGTATAGAGGTTCTTCAAAAATTTAAAAACGGGGATACCATAAGATCCAGCAATTCCACTTTTGCATATATACCCAAAAGAAATAAAAACAAGATATCAAAGAGAGATATACCCCATATGTTTAGTGCAGCATTATTCATAAAAGCACAGTATAGTGATTTTAGACAACAATTCTGTGTTATAAACGTCATATGTGTTAAAAGACTAGATCTTAATTATTTCCATCACCAAAAAGAACAATTATGTGACACAATAGAGTTGTTAGCTAAGTCTTCAATGACAGTCATAGTGTGACATATAAATGTATCGAATCAACATGTACACCTTAAACTTGTACAATGTTATATGTCAAATACATTTCAATTTAAAAACAGCAAAACCAAAAAACAGCAAATCCTGGAAGGGAGAAAAATCTCATTTTTAGAGTTACCACATTATTAGATTCAAATATCCAGTTTTCAGCAACAACAAAATTACAAGGCATACAAAGAAGAAGTAAAGTATGGCCCATTCGAAGTAAAGAAAATAAACCAATAGAAACTTCCCATAAAAGACTTCATAGGATTTACTAGACAAAGACTTTAAATAGCGGCCTTAAAGATGCTCAGAGAACTAAGAGAATATGCGGAGAAAGATAAGAAAATGATGTATGTACAAAATGAAAATATCAAGAGAGTAATAAGAAACCAAAAAGTAATGCTGGAGCTGAAAAATATAATAACTGAAATAAAAAATTCACTAGAAAGATTCAAAGGCAGATTTGTAAAGGTAGAAAAGGATTCAATATACTTGAAGATAGGACAGTGGAAATTAACAGATCTGAAAAACAGAAAAAAAAAGATGGACGTGAACTTGGGGACCTGTGGAACACCATCAAGCAGACCAACATATGCATCATGGAAGTTCCAGAAGGAGAAGAGAGAAGGGGCAGACAGAATATTTGAAGAAATAATGCTGAAGATGTCCTAGATTTCATGAAAGATATGAATATAAACATCCAAGAAGCGCAGTGAACAGGATGAACTAATAGAGACCTACACCAAGACATATTATAATCAAACGACCAAAAACGTGAGAATTTGAAAGCAATAGACAAGCAACTCATCATGAATAAGGCATCCTCAATAAGATTATAAGCAGATTTCTCATCAGAAACTTCAAAGGCCAGAAGGCAATGGGCCAATATATTCAAAGTGCTAGAAGAAAAAAACTCAACTAGGAATCTTGTATTTGGCAAAACTGCCCTTTAAAAGTGAAGGAGAAATTAAGATATTGTGTTTGCCAGGGACTGGGGGAAGTGTGGAATGGGGATTTATTGTTTAATAGGTATGGAGTTTCATTTTGGGAAGATGAAAAAAGTTCTGGAAACAAGGTGGTGATGGTTGCACAATAATATGAATGTAACGTGACAACTAGTACATGGTTAAGATAGTAAATTTTATGTCTATTTAGCACATTATAAAAAATTGAAGAGAAATCATTTGACCATTTATGTGTGTGTCTATTTCTGAAACCTTTTTGTTGATCAGTTTCTCTGTCTTTATGCAAATATTACATTGTCTTGTACTGAGCTTTTTGATAGAGCTTGAATCCAGGTAGTTTTCTAATGTTGTTTTGACTTCTCTAGGTCCTTTGCATTATTTTTATAAATTTTAGCATCAGCATTTCAATTTTGACATAAGGGCCAGCTGGTATTATTGGGATTACCAGAAATCTGCAAATTGCTTTAAAGGAGAATTATGATTATAATAACATTGAATCTTATGATCCATGCATGTTGTATCTCTCTCCATTCATTTATTTTTTATTTAATTTCTCTCAGCAGCACTTTGTGTGTAGTTGTCAGTGTAAGACCTTGGACAATTTTTGTCAAAAGTTTTTTGATGGTTTATTTAAATATCCTTAATACTTTTTGATGATTTATAAAACATCCATAAGTCTTTAAAATGTTTGATATTGTTTTTTTTAATTTCAATTTCTGAATGTTGCTAATATATAGAAATACAATTGATTGTTTAAAAATTATTACAGTGATGTGGAATTCCACTTTTTTCTGTATATACTTCTATTTCTGGAATTTTTCTTTAGAATATACATTTTGTTCATTTAGTTAGTAAAAGAAATTCAGATTTATTAAAGGACATTTAGGAAGTATAAATAAGTTGAAAGAAAAGTATCAGACAGTATCAAAGAGTTTTTGTTGAAATCAATTTAGTTGTACTTAAGCATATGTAGGTATTTCATCGGAGATTTGTTAGCAATCTGAGGGTTTTTCCCTATTAAGTTTAATATATATGTAATGATAACATTTGTTTGCTTTACAAACCTTTATATTGAGATAATATGTAGATTCACATATAGTTGTAAGATATAATTCAGAGATCAGTTATACCCTTCACCCAGTTTCCCTCACTGCATAGCTTTACAGTATGTGTCTTGCATAACTCTAGTACAGTATCACAATGAGGAAATTGACATCAATACCATCTTACTCAGATTTTGCTAGTTTTACATGTACTGATTTGTATTTGTGTGTATATTTAATTTTATCATGTGTAGATTAATGTGACAACTGCCACAATCATGATGCAGAACAGTTATATCACAAGGATCTCTTCTGCCTCTCCTTTTATAGCCATAGCCTTCTTGCCCTCATCTTCCCAACCTCTGGCAACTACTGATCTGTTCTTCATTCTTATATTTTTTTTGTATTTCAAGGATGTTATATTAATGGACTCATATAATATGTAAACTTTTAGGATTGGCTTTTTCACGCAGCATAATTCTCCAAGTTATCACATATATCAGTGGTTTATTCCTTTTTCTTGCTCAGTAGTATTCTCTGGATTACTTGTGGATTACCACAGTTTGGTATTATAGATTACCACATTTTGTTGACTATTCTAATGTTGAAGTATATTTTAGTTGTTTTCACTTTGGGGACTTTTACAAGTAAAACTGTATACATTTGTGTGCAAGTTTTTGTGTGAACATATTTTCATTTCTTGGGATATGCAGTGCAATTTCTGGGCCCTAAGATATGTGCATATTTAGTTTTTAAAGAAACTACCAAATTATTTTTAGAATGGCTGTACCGCTTTGTATCCCCACCAACAATGTGTAGATTATCTAGACCCAGGGGTTCCCAACCTCCAGGCTGCAGTTTGTGTCCTGTTAGGAACCTGGGTCACAGCAGGAGGTGAATGTCTGGTGGGTGAGCCAGTGAAGCTTTATCTGTATTTGCAGCTGCTCCCCAACTCTTGCATTCCTTAGTTCCACCTCAGATCACCCGTCAGACATTAGATTCTCATAGGAGCACTGGTCCCTAGTGCCAAAAAGGTTGGAGACTACTGATCAGCCCTTTTCCCGTTTAGAAAAAAAAAATGTGTAGCTAGCTGCTAGCATTCATTTAACAATGCGTAGGGATGCTATTTTTTCTAGGATTTGACATCTTCCTTCATCAAACTACTGAAAACAATGCTGTAAATAGAATGATGTCATTTGTTTCCAAAGACTACTGATATACTAGAGTGATACGAAAATAGTAATAAAAGTGAGACGTTCCATGGCAGACTTTGGGGATAAGGTTAGCACTTTAATTCACAAGTTATCTTGGGTACTCTACTCTGCAACTACAAGCACTGTGAGTGTGTATTCTTGGGGCAAATGGGAAAAGGACTAGATTTTGTGCCTTTTTGCCAAGATTTGGTGTTCTTATTGTTTTTTGTTTTAAAAAAATTTTTTAGCCATTCTGATAAATGTGGAGTGATATCTCATTGTGTTTTTAATTTGCCTTTCCCTAATGGCAAATAATGAACATTTTTTCAAGTTTACTTGTTCTCTTTATATCTTTCCCAGTGAATACAGTTGGTTTTTGTATATTGATCTTGTGTCCTGCCACCTTATTAAACTCATTTATTCTAGGAGGTTTTCTGGTAGATTCTAGATGATTTTCTACATAGGTGATTGTGTTGTTGGTGATAGGGACATTTTATTTTTTGCTTTCCAATCTATATTCTCTTTCTTTTCTTTGTTTTATTGTAGTGGATAAAACCTCTAGTACGGTGTTGAATAGAAGTGTTAAGAGCAGAATTCCTTGGCTTGTTCTTGATTTTAGGAAGTCGTCATTCACTCTTTTACCTTTAAGTATGATATTAGCTTTACATTTTTTTGTAGATAATCTTTATTATATTAAAGAAGTTTCCTTTTATTTCTAGTTTACTGAGAGTTTCTGTCATAAATTCTGTCAGATTTTGCCCAATGCTTTTTCTGCATCTCTCAAGATAATTTTGGTTTTTCATCTTTAGTGTGTTGGCTCTTAGAACTAAAGCTAGAAACTTTCATGTTTAAGTTTTTGTACATATATAATTTTTCATTTCTCTTGGGTCAGTACTTTAGAGTATTTTTTTATTGTTCCATTTTATCTCTTTGCTGGTTTATTAGTTATAACTCCTTTGTTTTCAAGTGGTTGCTTTAGAATTTATAGTATATGTCTTACCAAAATGTACTTTTGACTCATGTTATACCACTTTATGTTTCATGTGAGAAACTTACAGTATTTCTGCTTTCCCTGCTCATGTGCTGCTGTTTCATACATTTTGTTTCTATGTTCATTATAAACCCTACAATACCTTACTATTCTTTTTTTCTTATTGTGGTAAAATATACATAACATAAGACTTACCATTTTAGCCCTCATTAAGTGTACAAAATTCAGTGGTATTAAATATATTTACAGTGTTGCGCAACTGTCCCCACTATTCATTTCCAGAACATTTTCATCATGTTATTATTTTTCTTATTTTTACTGTCATTTTAAAATGAGAAAAAATGATTTTATGTTTACCCATCTAGTTACTGTTTCTAGTGACCTTCCTTCTCTTTAGCAGTATTACATTTCCTTTTGGTGCCATCATTCTTTTGGAGGGCAGATACTTTTCATGTTTCTTATAGTGCATCTTTGCAGGGATGAGTATCTTCAGCTTTTATCTATTGGAAAAAGTCTGTTTCATCCAAAAATATTTTTCTGTTGACAATATTTTTCTTTCAGCCCTTTATAGGTATTGCTCTGCTCTCTTCTTTTTGGTTATTTCTATAAATATTTCTTATCACCAACTACCAGTACCCTCTACTCTTCCCTCTCCCACACTGCTTTGGGGATTCTGATTATATATATAGCCTGCTCATCTACCTACTGGGTAGCCTTAGGTAATAAGTGCCCTATGATGCCTAGTGATACAATCTTTCTCACTATCTGAGCCAGGAGTTTCATAAGTGTTCCTTGTGTGTGTCTTGGGTTGTGTGTGCCCCCCTGTTGTAGTTGAGCCTTGATTGTTGTTGGCATGTCACAAGTTGACAGGCTGTGAGACTGATCATGACAACACAGATGAGCTGCTGCTATGAAGGTTGCCCTGGTTGGGCTTTGGTTCCTTCTGAGACTACCCTTTGGATATTTTGTTTGTGGAGCTAATTGTGTGGTGTTATGGTGTGCACTGAAGCAAGCTATCTGTTGTGTTGGTTTTGGAGCCTCTTGTGGGAAGTGCAGGCAAAGCTAGCTGCTTAGTTGGATCAAATTAGATCTCATAGAGTCATTAGGATTGGTGTTCACTTGGTTAATGCAGATTCAGATTTGTGCCTGCCCATGTCTGCAGGCTGTGTGCAAGTAGGGCTCAACACAGGAACATTGGCATCCGCCTATCCAGCCCTCACCTTGAAGCCATACAGTCCATTTTCTCCCTGTATATCCATGGTGCCATTTGAGCTGTTGTCCTTTCTCTGGAGCCTAAGGTGAGATTCTTGTAATAAATGAGTCAGTATTTGGTTTCTTTAAGAGGATATCTGGGTTTCCAGCAGCCCTTCGTCTCACCCAGACAGACTCTCCACTGAGTTTTACAGCCACATGTTGTAGGGACTCCCTTTCCCGATATTGGTGTTCATGGCTGGGGAGCCCAGTGTGGGGCTGGGTCCCCTTGCTCCTCTGGGGGTACCTCTGTACCCGGAATAGCTCTCTAGATACTCAACCACTACACCGTGGGTTTATGATCAACTCTTTTCTCATCTCTACTCTTCTTACCAGTCTTGACGTGGCTACTTCTTTATATCCTTGGTTAAAGGAGTTTGTTTAGCTAGTCTTCAGGTGGTTCTCCAGAATGATTGTTCTACAATTTAGTTATAATTGAGGTGTGTCCATTGGTGGAAGCAAGCACAGCATTTACTTCCTATGCCCTCTTGACTGGATAAGGAAGTGTTTTTTTGTTGGTTGTAGGGATGTTTATGGGCAAACATATGTCAAAACATATGTATATATTTTAAATATGTACAGTTCCTTGTGTGACAATTTATATGACATATAAAATTGTCAGAGTAAGTAGGAAATGAGTTTGGAGTTATGGAATCCATATTTCTCAGTAACCTAAGTGTATAAAGATTTCTTAGTATAGGTCATGATGATTTCTAAAAATTGTAATAGTGATGTTTAATTTTTGATAGTTAAAAAAATACTGTCTTGACTTGTACAAAAGAGTGCAATTACAGACCTAATGGTAGTGATTGCTTATTTTCACTCAAATGAATGTGAGTATTGATGTTAAATATACTAAACTGTTTTCAGATCTTGTTGACATGGTAAAAGAGTCTGGTTTCTTAAAACCGAAAAGGTCTAGGCCCAGATATTGCCTGAAGTTTGGCTATCTAGCCCAGCATTTTAGGGCAGTACCTGGAGTTGTGTACTTATTCTCTCGTGTGCTAGAAGGTACTGGTGACTTTTAAAAATTCAGATTTAGTTTACCTGCAGAAAAGTTTATATCTCATAAATGTATATTTTGCTTCAGTTTTGCACAATGACTATACCCATGTGAATAGTACTGAGAGCAAGAAAAACACAACCTGGTATTGGTAATTTTTCAAAAGTACAAGTCTTTTTAGGCTAGTTAGGTAAAATTGAACACATGCGGAATGACCATGACTAGACAATTTTCAGTTTTATAGTTTCAGACAATGGGATTATATACAACAAAAAAATTGTACTGTTTACTTTTATTTGTATAAATGTTGTTTTTATTTTGTTTTATCAAGATATTTCTTTTTGGCAGTGGACTCGCGAAAAATTGACCAGGAGGGAAAAATCCCAAAGGAAACTTTAGAGAAACTGAAGAAACTGGGGCTTTTTGGGATTCAAGTCCCAGAAGAATATGGTAAGTAAAGTAAACTAACCCTCACCAGTTGGCTCTTAAGAAAGCATTCTGTGTTTGTCCACAAAAGGGTTCTCTGTGGGAAAGGTGGCCTTTAAGAGCAATATGTCCAAGTTCGAGCTGTGAAACTGCTGGAATTAATAAAAAAAAGTCTTTATGGGCTAAATGCAGCGTGGCTGGCTGGTGAGTGTGTGGACTGGTTAAGGGGCCTTTAAGCAGGCATCTTAGCTGTTGAGTTCTCTGCTTTCTTCCTCTGAATGGATAAAGGACCTCTTCAGGATTTCTGTGCTTTCTAGGTCTCTGCAAGTGGTAGACGAGGGTATGTCAGCAGAATTAGCTGATTTCACTGTCATCTCATGGTACAGCTCTTTGGTCTCTCTGGCACAGTAATTGCTCCTAGAGCCATGCACACTTGGACAGATAACTGTGTGGTGAAAGCTCAGGTATCAGGGTTTACTGGGTTTGGCTTCTCCTCCCAGTACAAAGAGAAAGAGATATGGCTGCAAAGTGTATGTATCTAAGTGGAGGATTTGACCAGAGGGGTCCTTCTAGCAGAGCCCTTTGTCCTTTGGACTATGCACTTAATTCTTTAACGATTGTAGTGATGCTTTTAGTCCCCAAGTGACAGACCTTGCCTTTCTCCTCAGGATTCCAGTGTAATTCTGCAGTGTTATGCTTGGCTGATCATATAGCTTGTTTTTCTTTTGCTAATCTAGAGTGGTCATTTCATTTCTGTGGGATTAAGGAGATAGGCAAGCAGCATTTGTATGTGGGAGGGGAATAGAAAACGTTTCAAAGAGACAATACAGTCATGTGCATGCACGTACACACACACCCACACACTTTTTAATCTCAGGTTCTTTATACATGAAAGTGTGGCTCTAAACTTTCATACTTTATCTTGTACTCTTTCTGAGTCCTTGGTAAGGTGAAGCCGCTCTCAGCTTTGATCAGCAGAGGTTTAGGGGAGAGAGCCATTGTGGTGCTTTAAGGGCTGGGCATTTTTCATGACTGTGAGCTGGTCATTTGGAGGTTTTTAATATTTTGGGCATTTTACCAGCCAGAATTGTAAATTAGATTTTGCATAGCAAGTCCAGAAGCCGGAGCTTGTCTTGATGTTCTGGCTTCCTGCCTGGTTTATCTCCAGAGACTAAAGTTAGGCCTCCCCCTGCTCTTTGGGCAGCCATAAGAGTTGGTGGGCCATCAGTATCTGTAGAATAAATTCCCACTTGTACCCATCCTGGAGCTGGTCCAGTCTGAAACAAAATGTGAAAATTTAGGACAAAACATTGTGATGCCTAATTTCCTTCATTCTAAGGCATATTTTAATTAGGTTAAATCTTAATTTATATGTATGTTTATTACTTTGTTTTAAACTGTTAAATGATATATCTCACTTGTCATCATATGAAATACCTTCCACATTTCCAAATGTATAAAAAAGTTACCTTATCTCTGCAGAAGACAAAATAATCAGTGATATTTCTGCCCCTAGTGGTGAAACAGACTTCTGCAGGGAGAAACTGCACACCCTGTTTCTTAACAAATATCTGCAGCCTTTGAGCAAGGTGGGAGAGACGAAGTTCTTCCAAGACATCTGAGACTTGTCGGTGTTAAAACTCACAAGCGACAGGGAAATTGTTTGCCGTAACATACGGGCTATGAAGAATATTAGACTAGAAAGCAAGTACAGGTAGAGCCAGAGAATGGTGGTTGGTCTGTCATCAGCTGGGAAACATAAGTGCTTGAGAAAACAGAAATAGCTTGAGAAAGCTGCTGGTCATAGCTAGGTTAGGAGTATTAGATATCTCCTTTGAAATCATTTAAAAAAAATTTTTGATTGATGAAAAGTACTCAATTTTTTTCTCAAACAATTTCTATGTAAAATTGGAACACATCTTTTTACTTCTGCATGTCTCATGTGCAAACACATATTGGTTCGAGAGTGTGTGTGCACATGCTTATGCGTGTATGTGCATATGTGCCTATATTGGTACAAGATTGCACAACTCTCCATTCCTTATTCTTGTTTTATGTCTTACTTTCTCGCATGAAGATGCTCTTTCATGCGACGATAATGGTAATATTTGGAGCTTTTTTTTTTTAAATTCCTCCTTGGGACATTAAGGCAAAGCAACCTTATGCTCATGCCCAGAAAGTTTTGGAGAAATGTTCCTTCATTCAGGGAGAAACGGGGGCCTTTCCACCAACTGAGCCTGGATTTCCAACCAGGCCTGCTGATAAGTGGATCCTTCCTGTCCCTCAGTTCCTCTTCTACCAACAGTCTCCATATACCTGTTATCCTCCTCCATGTGATTGCTGCTCCCCATGATTTTAGTGATAACTTTCTTGGAATGATAAGCATCAGAATTTATTTTTTGAATAAACAAAACCAACTCCCTCAGTATATGAAATAAGTAAAAATGTTTTGGTTGAAACAAGTGGGAGGGTTGGTGGTACTGCAGAGCCCTGGCCTTCCCTGGATACCACCACTGGACTCATAGGAATATACACCAGGACTACTATGCATCCCTGCAGGGACTCAGCCCTTCCTTTTGTGTGTGAATGGTGGCTCCAGGGCTAGCACCCATACACGCTCCTGAGTTGAGGGCCCAGTCTTGCTACATGTTGGCTGCGTGACCTTAGGCTTCAGTTTGTCATTTGTAAGGTGCACTAAGGGTACCAACCACTCATCTGTGGAAGGTGATAAAATGCAAAATAGATACATTCAGTGGAGTTTTGTTTTTCTTTCTTTGTTTTTTTTTATTCCAGATTCCCAACCCTGGGTGATTCTTTACCCCCAGGAGACATTTGACAAGGTCTAGAGACATTTTTGTTGTCAGAGCAATGGGGGAGGGGGAACCTCTGATACCTAGTAGGTGGAGGCCAAGGATGCTGCTCAATCTCCTACAGTCCACAGGGCAGTCCCCCACAACAAAGAATGATTCATCCCAAAATGTCAGTAGTGCTGTGGAAGGGAATCTATCCTAGAGTCCATTAGATACTGGGAATGGGATGCTGGACAGCTGTTTTGTTTATAAAAATCTTTATCTACGATGGAGATGTTCACAACATATTAAATAATTTAATATATAGGTATTTTTATATTTTTGTATTATAGATATATTTTTAACAAAATATATTTATGCTCATATGCCTAGAAAAAGTCTGAAGGATGTTTATGGGTAATTTTTGTTTTCTTTGTACCTTTCTTTATTGTGATTTTTTTTTAAAATGGTGATCTGGCATTACTTTTGTAATCAGAAAAGACCAGTAAAGACATTTGTCTTTAATGGAATGAATTTGAAGCTGGATGATAAGTAAAGCTGATCTGTTTCTTTTCTAGGTGGCCTGGGCCTCTCCAATACCATGTATGCGCGGCTAGGGGAAATTGTCAGCCTGGATGCGTCGATCGCTGTGACCCTGGCAGCACACCAGGCTATCGGCCTCAAGGTCCAGTGTCTGGGGATGCTTCCTGAAAGTCTTCTGGAGCCACTGAATGACTCCAGAAGACCTTCAGGAAGTGAACTGGGCTTGCTGTCTCAGGGTCTTAGAGGAAGGCCTAGCCTGCTCCTGCAGCCTTGCCCTACAGTGCTTCATTTGTGCACATTATCTCTTAGCCACACTGTAAATGCTCAGTCCACAAACAAGCAGTGGCTCTTTGGTTGCACTGTCCCTTCCCTCTGAATACTCCTTATGTTTCCCATCACTATTGACCCATCCTTTGGAGGCCCAGTTCTGATGCTCCTGCCTCAGTGGAGTCTGCCTTCACCTTGGGCTGGAAGTGAGCCTCCCCACCCTGAGCTCTTGAGTCACTTGGGGCCTGAGAATGTCATTCTTGCTGTTTGTGCATGTATTCCTCTCCCTACTGGATTTGGAGCATTTTAGGGCAGATCTAGTGTCACACAGCTCTTAGCAAATGTCCAATTACTTGAGTTATTTCTGCTCAGAGTAGAAACCAAAGGGAGCTGAGTGAGCAATGTGCTTGGCTTCCCTCACCCTGTGAGGTTTTGTGCTCCATGTAGCCATTCAATGGAAAGAGTAAACTTCTCATTGGCATTGAGAAGAGGGTAGGACAGTTCTGACATTGAGCATCTTCCTTATGTCAGGGGTGGCTCTAGCATTCCCATGTCTTCATGTTTTCTCATCCAAACCACCCTTCCAATGGATAGGATTATTCCCTGTGTAGGTGAGGAGATGGAGGCTCAGAGAAGGGGCATCCTTTACCCATGGTCACCTAGCCAGGAAACAGAGCTGTGATAAAAATCCCTGAGTCTGACCCCAAAGTTCTGCTAGGCCTCCAGGCCCAGACTGCCCTGGAGTGTGCACTTTAGGGTAGCTCCTTAGCCATCGGCTCTGTATCCTTCCCAGCAGATCCCTACTTTTTACCTGAGGCGCCAGCGCTAAGCTTAAGGTGTTCCCTCTTGTATGAAGTATTTCCTTCAGAAGAAGCTGTGTTCTATAAGCACATATCACACACTCTTCTCTCCCTACAGCTTAAATAAGCCTGTGTATGTCTTGTTTAGGGGATCATCTTGGCTGGTAGCGAGGAGCAGAAAGCCAAATACCTGCCCAGACTGGCATCTGGGGAACACATCGCTGCCTTCTGCTTGACAGAGCCAGCCAGGTCTGCCCCTTGGTGGGAGGTGCCATGGAACAGTATTTTACAGGGTGCACTGCAATGAGAGGCTGTGGTTTTTGCTGTATAGGTGGCGACTTTTATTTTTTCCCTCTCTGAAATCTTCTAAGCATCAGCTGAACAACTTTCTTGCCAGTTCTCTTATTTTTACCTTATATCTTTGTCCCAATGAAATTTATAAATGAGGTAACATACCTGATAGCACCTATTAAGTAATTATTTGTGGTTTGCAACATACCTGACATACAATATGCTTTCAGACTTCAAAGCAACTTTCAGAGTATATAGGGTGGCTGATAGTATCTCCATTTTACAGATTAGGGACTTTGAGGTTGTGTGATCAGCCCAAGGTCATGCAGCTAGGATCTAACAAGGCTGGTATTGGAGTCAGGATTTCTGATGGCAAGTCTGTTACTTGGACTCCATTCCATCGTCCCTCCACTTAGGA
The DNA here is from genome assembly GCA_004027375.1 of Macroglossus sobrinus. Lineage (NCBI taxonomy): Eukaryota > Metazoa > Chordata > Mammalia > Chiroptera > Pteropodidae > Macroglossus > Macroglossus sobrinus. Next base: position 290,771 of record PVKZ01001705.1, read on the forward strand.
ATCTGGGATGCCTTGAACTCATCCCCATAGGAGCTCAGATGAACCTGTTTTGAGCATACATTTCTGTGTTTAAACCTAAGCCCAAGTTTCCACTGCCACCTTTTTATCCAATGTGATAAAGCAAGGTCGACCAGATCCTTGCTATCTGTTTTCGTAAAGACATTGTTCCTGGAATGTTCTTGTTTGTTTACAAATTGTCTGTGGCTGCCTTCATGCCATAGTGGCAGAACTGAGGAGTTGGGACAGAAAGCTTGTAGCCTGCAAAGTTGAATATACATATAGTCTGGCCCTTTATTTAAAAAATTTGCCAACTCCTGTATTGAAATAAAATTCTACATTTTGGGGCCCTCCAAACCATTCTTTTGGATTCTCAGTATTACTTTCCTCAACTGTCTACTTCTGTCACCCCAGTGGGAGTGATGCTGCCTCCATCCAGACCAGGGCTACGTTAAGTGAAGATAAGAAGTCCTACATCCTCAATGGATCCAAGGTACAGTTCCATGGCCTTGCCGGGGTCTCAGTCATGACCTTTACCACTATCACGCACTGACCATTTTCCATGCACCAGAGATTTCAAAGGGCATATACATCATTTCTTGACCATCACCCCTTGAGTGGATGCTACTTTTCATTTTTTGGAAGAAGAATCTGGGGCTCGAAGAGGTTCAGTGACCTGCCAATGTCCTATGTCTGCTTTGTGGCAGTCCAGGATTGGAACCAAGGAGTTCTGGCTCCAGAGTCTGCATGCTTCCACAGTATCATCTACCTTCTTGAACTGCTGTTGGGTGATGTTTTAAAATTTTTATTATGCAAGATTTGAAACATATACAAAAGTTTAGTATAGCAAATTTCCATGTACCCATCAGCTAGCTTCAGCAGTTTTAGCTCATAGCCAGTTCTCTTTCTCTGTCAGAATCACTACTGGATTTCATCCATAACTGTTTCAGCTTTTAGCTCTAAAAATAGGGCTATTTTTTAAAAAGTCATAATACCATTATCACATTTTAAAAAATTGATAATTTCTCACTATCTAGTCAGATTACACTGATTGTCTCATACCTTTTTATTTTTCAACCATTTTTCTTGAATTAAGATCCAGATAAGTTTCATACATTGCAGTGTGTTGAGGAGTCTCTTTAGCTTTACCTTTTCCTCCTCTTCTACCCCAGCTCCTTACCCCTTTCTGCCCCCATCACCCTTTCTTGAGGAAAACCTGTCATTTGGTACAGAGCCTGAGCTATCTTAGTACCATTGGCTGCTCTTCTACACACACACACACACACACACACACACACGTGTCTTTTGGGAAAAATCTGTTCTAAGGAGACTGGATTGAGCTCTTATCTTCTGTTTATGCAGACTTGGCTTCCTGAGAGCCAAGGACTTTACATTCTGGCCTGAAGTTTGATGGGTGGGCAGCTGGAGTGTCTTATGGCAAAGATGGAGCTCAGAGGTGGCTCATGATAGTTTGTTATTTCCTAAAGATCTTTCGCTTTTTTCTCCTTAGGTCTGGATCACTAATGGAGGCCTGGCCGATATTTTTACCGTGTTTGCTAAGACCAAGGTTGTTGATTCTGACAGCTCAGTAAAGGACAAAATCACAGCATTCATAGTAGAGAGAAAATTTGGTGGAGTCACTAATGGGAAGCCTGAGGATAAGTTAGGCATCCGTGGCTCCAACAGTAAGTGTTGTGTGTGTGTGTGTGTGTGTGTGTGTGTGTGTCAGTGTGTCAGTGAGAGAGAGAAAGAGAGATACCCTTTAGCCCCATTGTAATATCAAGATAAAATAGCTACTTGTAAATAATGCTGCTGTGAACATAGGGTTGCATGTATCTTTTTGAATTAGTGTTTTCATTTTCTTTGGATAAATACCCAGAAGTAGAATTGCTGGGTCATTTGGTTTATCTATTTTCAGTTTTTTGAGGAATGTCCATACTGTTTTCCATATGGGCTGCACCAGTTTGCAGGCCCATCAATCGTGCACAAGGGTTCCCTTTTCTTCACATCCTTGCCATCTCATGTTACTTTGCTTTTTGATAATAGTCATTCTGACTGGTGTGATGATTAGTAATGTTAAGCATCTTTTCATATATCTGTTGGCCATCTGTATATCTTCTTTGGAGAAATATCTTTTCATGTCTGCTGCCCATTTTTCAATCAGATTGTTTATTTATTTTTTTGTTATTGAGTTGTATGAGTTTCTTATATATTTTGGATATCAACTCCTTATTATTTGTGGATATATTTTCCCATTCAGTGGGTTATCTTTGTTTTATTGAAAGTTTCCTTCACCATGCAGATTTTTAGTTTAATGAAGTTCCATTCATTTATTTTTGCTTTTGTTTCCCTTACTCGAGACGGATCTAAAAATATATTATTCAGACTGATGTCAGATAATTTACTTCCTGTTTTCTTCTTGGAGTTTTATGGTTTTAGACCTTACATTTAAGATTTTCTTTCCACTTTTGAGTTTATTTTTCTATGGTGTAAGGAGGAGGTCCAGTTTCATTTTTTCACGTGTATCTCTCCAGTGTTCCCAACACCACTTGTTGAAGAGACTGTCATCACTCCGTTATATATTTTTACCTCCTTGGTCATAGATTAATTGACCATATAAATGAGGGTTTATTTCGAGGATCTCTATTCTGTTCTATTGATCTATGTGTCTGTTTTTGTGCCAATACTATACTGTTTTGATTAGTATAGTTTTGCAGTATAGTTTGAGATCAAGGGAGCATGCCTCCAACTTTGTTCTTCTTTTTCAAGATTGCTTTGACTATTCGGGGTCTTTTGTTATTCAAGATGTTTATCCAGTGGTGGTCCACTATTACACACAGTAGTGGAAAAGGAATGAAATCGCCATTTATGACAACATAGATGGTCTGAGAGAATATTATGCTGTCAGTCAGGCAGAGAAAGACAAATACTGTTTGGTTTCACTTATATGTAGAATCTAAAAACAAACAAATAAACCAAAACAGATTTGTAGAAACAGAGCTAAAGGGATGGTTACCAGAATTAGTGGAGTGATCACATTGTAAGGTATAAATTGTTGAATCATTGTATTGAACACCTGAAACTAAGATAACTAATATAATATTGTATACCAACTATACTTCAATTTTAAAATTCAAGAAAAAAAAAGAATGCCACAATGACTCTTTATAGCATTGCAGAGGAGGTCCTTGAAATTAATTCAAGAAACACTGACTGTGCACCTCTCCATGTATCAAGCAATGGTGATTTCGAGGAGAAGGAGATAGTCACAGTCTTATGGAGCTTTCAGCCTTGTGAGGGAGGTGATAGTGGATACCAAGAAGGATAGTGGGGTGTACTAGGTAAACATTTCATTACAGAAAACCCCCGTATTTCCTGCCTGGCACTTAGAAGCTATGTGACCTTAAACAAGCTAGTTTGCTTTTCTCCAGTTTTCTTACCTAAAAGAAAGGAGTGCTAATAAAACCTGCCTTGTGAAGGTAACACGAGAAGGGAGCATTATGATTTTGTAAAATGCTTAGTGTACTTTGAAGCTGATAATATTAGCCTCTGCTATTGCTGATATTACCACCATGACTAGTGCTGCCTATTGAATACTGCTCAAAATGTTTTAGCAGAGGAAGAAGCATGCCCAAAGTCTCTGAGATAAGAAAGAGCTAGGCATGTTGGTGGAGAAAATGTAGCCAGAGTGACTGATGTAGAGGGAGGGAGTTGGGTTGCTTCAGTGTACCATTTTGGAGGCACTGAGGTCTGGGAAGGTGGTGGACCACTGAAATTGTGCAGTGGCCCTGTGAGAGGTGTCGAGTGGCACAAGATGAAGTCAGAGAGGGAGGCAGGGTTTTCTCCACACCCAGCAGCCTGTGAAGGAACAAGAGCTGTAAAGAGAAAGAGCTGGCCTCACAGCCCATTGCTTAAGCCATAAATGGGGTCCCAGTGGCCAGAGAGATGGGTATGTCACTGTATTTTACTACCAGGTTCTTTGAACACAACCGTAGTCATAGCATAAAAGGTCAGCAGACCCTGGTTGCCCACACTTGGTTTGACTGCTGCTTGGCTACTTGAGCCATGAATTCTTTACCCATCCCTCTTCTCTGATATGAGCCGCTGGGGGCCACCGGTTTTATATAACTTAACATAGAAGAACATACTGTGACAGAAAACAGTAGGGAAGCCCCCATTCCTTTCTTGCCTCTGCCTTCACTTCTGCCGTGCTTACTCTGACTGTTCTCATCACACTAACCTCTGTTTCTTCTAGCATGCCAAGTGCATCCTTACTTTAAGGTCTGCTAGTCATCCATTGCTGTGGTAACCCGCCAGAGAAACTGCCCTAGGACTGGACATTTATTTCTCTCTCACAGTCTGCGGGTGCTATGACTTGGGTTCAGATCTGCCATATGTTGTCTTGAACGTGCTGCAGCATGTTCTCTTTACAGTAGATTGTAAAAGCCCAAGGGGCCAAGCCAGACTGAATCAGCACGATTAAGGTCTCTCTGCTCATGTCGGCTGGGCTCCATGCCCCTGGCCACGGCAGGTCATATGGCCAAACATGGTGTCATGGGCAGGGAAAAGCAAATCTGCCTTTTTCACAGAGCCAAAGTTCAGGGCATGGCTTCATTAAAGCAGAATGAAGTGAGACAGATACTCCCATCTGCCACAGGGGCCTTAAAAAATACGTGTTGTCTTGCTTCTTTGTTCTGTCTTTGACTTATCCTTTAAATTTGATCTTAGGAGAGTCTGACATAAACTCTTAGTAAAAATAGTATTATCCACTCTGCTGCAACCTTCATTTCTTCATAACCACAGTGTTATAACATCTTGTTTATAGTTTATCTCCCTAACCAAAGTTTGAGTTCCACATAGACAGAAACCTTGTCTTTCTGTACCTGTTCTACTGGTAGATGTAGAATGAATGAATGAATTTCATGCCTGCAGATCAAGTGCAGAGTAGTTTGTATTTAAGGCATTCAATTTCATGTGTTTCAGCCTGTGAAGTCCATTTTGAAAATACCAGAGTACCCATTGAAAATGTTCTTGGAGAAGTTGGAGGTGGGTTTAAGGTGAGTTGCCAGCTCAGCTTTCTGTTCAATCCCTGCTTGTAGCGGACCAGCCTATGCTTGCCAGGTGACCATGTGTGGTTCTCCATTGGGAAATCAGCAAGATGGAGAGTGGAGAAATCTGCTCCCAGAGAGGAAGTGTGTGGTTTGAACTAGGTCCCTTCATTCATCTGTGAAGCTTTGTTTGCCTAGAATAGGGTGGGACAGGATTTCTCTCTCGGGCATGCATAGGAAAGCAGGCCAACAGGCACTGAAGGGGAAAAGGTTCTCTGAATGGACAACCTTGGGTCATTAGTCTCTACCTTAAGTTTTTTTTCTTTGGAGTCAGATTTATTGTGATATATTTTATTTACAGATAATTCATATAACATAAAAGTCACCATTTTCAATTGTACACATTGGTGGTTGTACAACTATTACTGTCTAATTCTAGAACATTTCCATCACCCCAGAAAAAAATGCCATCCTTTCTTATTTCCCCTTCCTCTATCCCTCTGCAATCACTATTTTACTTTCTGTGTATGGATTGGCCTATTTTGAACATTATATAAGTGGAATCTATTATATGTGGCCTTTTGTGTTTAACTTCTTCACATAGCATAATGTTTTCAAGGTTTATCTAAGTTGTAGCACTTATGCCTTTTAATGGCCAAATAATATTCCATTGTATGGATATACCACATTTTGTTTATACATTCATTCAGCTGATGGACATTTGTGTTGTTTCAACTTCTTGACCATTATCAGTGATGCTGCTACGAACATTTATGTACAAGTTTTTGTGTGAACAAATATGTTTTTAGTTCTTTTGGGTGTGTATCTAGAAGTAAAATTACTGGGTCACATGGTGACTGGATGTTTAACTTTTTGAGAAACTGCCAGGCTGTACTCCACAGTGGCCGCACCACTTTACATTCCCATGTCAGCTTATGAGGGTTCGAATTACTCCACACCCTCTTTCCCTAAGGACTAATGTTGAGCGCCTTTCCATGTGTCTATTGGCCATTTGAATATCTTCTTTGGAGAAATGTTTTTTCAAATCCTTTGCCTATTTTTAGATTGAGCTCTTTGCTCTAATTTGCTAAATCACCTGGATAAGTATCTACACCCTAGGGAGCCTCCTTCCCTACTTTTACTGTGAAGCAGGGATTAGAGCAGTACCTTCCTCCCTCCATGGGTGCCATGAGAATCAGTTTAATGCCTTGACAGTGAATGTGGAACAAAGGGTCGTAGAGGAGGAAGGACAAAAAACAGAGGAGTCTGCATTCAGTGATAGTTTTTTTTTTGTTGTTGTTGTTGTTGTTATCAAGTAATCCAGAAGTGAATAGGCTAATATTTAGAGAAAATAAGAGGAAAAAACTCGTCCCTAAGAGAGTTGGCATTCATTGTTCACATTTGGGCGCTTATCTTTCTAGATCTTGATTAAGAGTATATGTTACTTAAATATTTGGTGTGTACATATAATATAGCCTGCATTTCTTTCATGTATTAGTAAATCCTAATATAGAACAATTAATTTTTGACTGTAATAAGGAATTAAAAGCATTTATTTGAGTAAAAAGGAGCTGTAGCTCTGAAGGCACAGAATTCCATAGCAACACACAACAAAAGAAAATTGAGTGGCAGATGTGAGATAAAAGAGCTTCTCCTGCAGTCAGAAGGTTTTATAATAGTAAGACCTTTTAGGCATAGAGACAGTTAACTGATACTGTTGAAATGTGCTGTTGAAAGAATGGATTGATTCTTGCATCTGGGATAATTGAGATCAAAACGGTAGTTGTGCAGATTATAGAAGGAAGCTGTTTTGCAGTGGAGAAGGTGATAAATCATGTAAATGGTGAGAGGCAGGGGAGAGGACTGCAAGTTAAGTAGGAAGATCATTCTTTGAGCTCCTGAGCCCATTTTCAGATAAGGCTAAACCTGTCATGTCTTCAATCCTCAGAGAATGAGACCTAGTATCAAATCCTTTTTTCCTTTCATTTTATGTATTTTTGTTGTTTTAAATGAAGTTAAGAATAAACTATGAAGAGGCTATGAAGTCAGTTTTGTTCATAAAACTATGAGCTGGCTTTTGAAAGCCAATTTGGTATGAGGGAAGAGGGAATAAAGATGGGAGAAATTAATTCCTCTTCACAGATCTTATCAGTATCCTCCCATGACCTGAAATCCATGAAGTCTGAAGTTAGAGGTTAGAAGGTCCCCAAGAGGGAGGCAGGACAGGATCTTAATATCACACTGCACTGTGATTTACTAATCTCCCTCCCCCATCCAGTGCTGGGGCTGGGCCTGACACTAGTGTTCAGCCTTGTCCACCACATCTCCCAACTGTCTTCAGATGGAGCGAGGGGTGGGAACCAACACTTATTTTTTCTTTCCAGTAGTTTGAACAGTTGTTTTCAGTCTCTACAGTCCCACATGATATGTTTGAGAGTTTTCCCCATTCAGCTTATTTAACAAGTAATAATAAATTCAAGTTTGATTGCGTGCTTTATTAATACAAGTCATACATAAACAATCAGTAAAAAGCAGTACTGAATTTGCAGTTGAGCTTTTAGGAAAACTATAGAGTTCACAGACTTCTTTCTGACCCAGAGCCTAACCCTGACTTTGGGGTCTCCTAATTGGGCATCATGGGCTCGAGCAGAGGATTGGCAGATCACAACTGCCCTTTAGAAAACTAGGTCATGCTGGTGGCCTGGGATGCCCTTCCTCGCTTGGATGGCCACATAGACCCAGCCCAGGGATCTCCTTGGGAACTTTTGCTGCCCAACATCCCCTCCCCGACAACAGAAACACACACACACACACCCATTCCCACTGGACTTGTGTACACCTCCACTTTAGGCTACCGTCACACCACTGACCATGTTGCCTAGTCAGCTGTTTGCCTCTGCCCTTTGTGGTCTATAAGGGGATGATTCCATGAATCTGGGTAGTTTAATGTTTAAGAAACTGTGTGTACACAACTGTGTGCTTGTCCCTAATCACCAGCTGCTCACCATCTGCATTAGGTAGGACGTTAAAATTGGAAGAGGAGAGAAGCTGACAAAGCTGTGTAATCATTGTGTCATTACTGGAGGAATTTGGTGGAGGAGGAGCATGCCATGTCAGTGTAAGGGGCTGGTTCAGTGGAGAGGGCATGGGCCTAGATGTCAGGCAGGTGCTTATTGTGTAACCTTGGGAATGTCATCTCACCACTTCGAACCTCAGGTTCTGCATCTGGAAAATGATGTTGAAGCATTGTTGGGAAAGTCTAAGTAGCTTGCAGCATATACCCAATAAAGCTTAGTTTCTACTCTCTTCCCTGAGGACCAAGAGAATTGGGCTGTTCCTCTGGAATAAGGTTGTCCAGTTCCTTTTTGAGGCAGTGACACCAAGGATATCTGTGAAAGCCATAACAATGACAGAGTGACCTTGCTTTGAAGCATTGGGACTATGTTCTTTCCCTGCTCAGTGAGGACTGGCAGGATGATTAACTAAGCCCAGATGCTGGCACAGAATTCTGTAGAGACTTGCCTTTTGTTTACAAACTTTCTGTTAAAAACTGAGAAATACTATTATGGTCTGTCACCACTGATCCTCAGCACAGAGTGGTTAAGCAAGACTCTGAGGGAGTGGAATCTGCAGTGAGCCTCCTACACTTTCTCTGCAGGTGGCCATGAACATCCTTAACAGCGGACGGTTCAGCATGGGCAGCGGTGTGGCTGGGATACTCAAGAAATTGATCGGTACGTAAGGCAGGGAAAGGAGCCCTTTACAGCACAGCCTTGCTCCTGCTGCCTCCACTCTAGCCATGTCCCTGGGGCAAGCTGGTGCTGAGACAGGCCAGCAGGACAAATGGGCTCACTCAAGTTTAGGATCTTGGCTTTGTTTTAGATCAAGGGATATACTAAGTCTGTCCCCAAAGGGTTAGTGTTCATGTTTCAGCACTCTATTTTACCTATTCACAGAGAATAAGGGGAGGGAGTGTGGACATTTTATCAGTGTTACAGAGGTGTTTCTGCTCTGACACTAAGAACAATGCTGCTTAGAGAACATCCAAATGTGAGCCATGTACCCATAAACATTAGCACTCATTCTCACAAGATTCCCATTTTGTAGGTGACTCTTTGTGTAGTGGATGAGGAGTGGGATCAGGTGTAGAACCTACTTCCCTCAGCCTCTGGATCTTCCCTTTGTTTTTTTTCTGTTAGAATACCTGAAATCTGGATTATCCTTTGCCAGTGAACTTAAAATAGCCCTATAGGGTTTTTGTTGGGCACGAGGTATCATTACTGTGTATCAAGCCTTGTCTTACTCCACCAAGCTGCTCCCAAGGCTCTGAAACCCTCTGGACTTCTTCCCCATCTGGAGATTCCTCAGTACAAGAGCTTCACGGGGACTGTCACGGTCAATGTCTCCTCAAAAGATATAGAACCCCTGATGAGATCCCAAGTCACAGAAAAATGTGATTGTGGGTGCCTGTTTATCTTATAGGCCCACTATGGGGAGCAGTTTGTGGTTGGATCACATCTGTGAAAATGTTTGGAGAACGCTGACTGTAGTACGGGGGTGCTGCTGACTGGGGGGATGCCAGTATATTCAGTTGGGTGCCTTCAGAGCTGGGCCCATGACACAGTTGTGTTTACAAGTATATACATTGAAGCCATAGGCTCAAATTTTCAAAATAGACTACCTTCCTGCTTTGGTGATGAACAGCTCTTGGCAGGTGTGAGCCTGTCCCTACTTTTATCTAGGGTGTTTCTGTGGGCCTGACTTTGTGCTAGGTACCTTCCACCTGCATCTCATGTAATTTTCACAACAATCCTGTGAGGTTGGTGGTACTGTTGAGGGAGGTGAAGCTACTTGGCTTAGACAACCAGCTGGAAGAACAGATGCCAGATTCAAACCTGTGCCTGACTCCAAACTCTGCTTCCACTCCTGTTCACTGCTATACACTCCACTAGGAGTAGACAGTCTCTCCTCTGACCTGGATAAATTAGAAAGGGTGGGGTGGGGCTCTGTTCTTTAGGGTGTTTGGTCTCAGCAGACCTATTTCACATAGTTCCTGCCTGAGTGTTTCGAATATAGTGATGATAGCCTTTGGAAACCATCTTAGGACAACCAGAAAGTTGTTCTTTTTAAAAATTCTGCTCTTCAGAAATGACTGCTGAATATGCCTGCACGAGGAAACAGTTCAACAGGAACCTCAGTGAATTTGGATTAATTCAGGTACTGAAGGTTATATACAAGTGGCACATTTGTTGATTTTACTGTGGGCATTAAAAGTATGCTTTCGCTGTCTTTGCTGGTGACTCCTTTGTAGTGATTGGGAAAGAAGACAAAATAGGGCTTTCTTTAATGTGATGTTCTTTTATGCACTGAGGCTTTGGATTTAATTACCTTCTCTGCTGGTTGGCAGATTTGGTTCTCAGCACATGTAAATCATTTCTTGCTTGTGCTTTTTTCTGAATACTGCAGGAAAAGTTTGCCCTGATGGCTCAAAAGGCTTATGTAATGGAAAGTATGGCCTACCTCACTGCAGGGATGCTGGACCAACCAGGGTTTCCTGACTGCTCTGTTGAGGCTGCTATTGTGAAGGTAATCCCAGCACAGCCAAAGGGTTGCTGAGGAAAGCTCCTTAGCCACAGCTGGTCAATGTGGTCAAGGAAGGAAAAGGACTTCTTTGAGGCCACCCAGTGAGACCATGACAGCTCCTGCCTGGGTTTTTCTCATCCCAAAGCCCAGTTCTCTGTACCAAGCCTCCCACTCTATCCCCAGCCACAACATTCCCATCCTGAGGTCCTCCTTTTGGAAGGGAGCTGGCACCAGTGATGCCATGTTGACCTTGCTCTTGGGTCCTTGACAGGTGTTCAGTTCAGAGGGCGCCTGGCAGTGCATAAGTGAGGCGCTGCAGATCCTCGGGGGTTCGGGCTACATGAGGGACTACCCGTATGAGCGCATGCTGCGTGATGCTCGCATCCTGCTTATCTTTGAGGTGCGTGTATGTCCTGCTGCTAGCTCTACCTTACTCCACTGTGGATCCTTGAGTCTCCTGGTTCTGGGCCCAGGCTGGCTTGTGCGTTCTCTCATTTGACCTTCCTCACAACCTTGTCTAGACACCATTCTGCTGATGAGGAGACTGAGGCTGAGTGGCCAAGCAGCTCACTCAGGGTTCCACTTCAAGCCACAGGTCTTTGCCAACTTGCTTCTGCTGGCCATGGTGAGGCAAGCAAAGATCTTGTAGGAATGTTCTCTCTGGGTCTGGGTTTTCTCAGTATACTGAGTCAGCTTAACAGGGTCATTTCTTCCCCAGCCTGACACTTCTCACTCTCCAATTGCTGTCCACCATGAGTTCACAAGCCTAAAGAGTCAATTCATTCAGTATGTGCTGGGAGAAACCCAGAGGAGGGTTGGGGACACAGAGACACCTTAGACACCATCCTGGAACCTTTGGGGTGTAGCCTTACTGACCCAGGAGGAAACCAAAAACCAGGGAGTGAGGGACAATGGCATGCCTCTCTTGAGGGGGCTGGAGTCTCATGAAGCAAGTGCACTTGGCCCTTAGGATCAGAAGGTCTTTGACCAGGCCTAGGGGAGGGCAGTTTGGGCCAATGGCAGGAAACTAGAAAAGAACATGCCAGACCCAGACAGGACCTTACCTGCCAGCACCAAGTGAATGGGAATAGAATAAACAAGTCTTTGCAGGAGTAGTGGCCAATTCTGCTGGGTGGGGTTAGGGTAGGTGGTGGAATATGTGAGGGGTAGATGGAGGGGAGACCAGTAGCCAGATTGTAGAGGACCTTGGATCTTACTGTGAGTGTGGTGGAAGCTATAAAAGGTTACAACCCTGCTTGTAGCGGCCCCCACACTGCCGGTGAGTGGGCAGTAGCATGGCCCATTCACACATGCAGTAGGCTGGTGCTGCCCCCGTGGGGCAGCCTCTGACCTCTCTACTGCTGGCACAGGGAACTAATGAGATTCTCCGGATGTACATCGCCCTGACAGGCCTGCAACATGCTGGCCGCATCCTGACTGCAAGGATCCGGTAGGTGCCACTTCCACTCTCTGCTCCTCGGTCCCTGGGGTGGAAAGGGTGGGGTGAGGTAGTGTAACCTTGTGGCTTGAGCTTATTTGTTGGCTGGCTGGTGAGAAGGAATAGGGCAGGAGCCTAGGCTAATGAGTGTGGAGCCTTGAAAAGAGTTCCAGAGCTTCGCCTTCTCCTGAGGGTAATATGAGGGGCCAGCTGCTCAAGGAAGTCCTTATCACCTTGCCCTTGTGATCACTTTCCTGGCAGCCCCTATTTCCCATGCTATGGGAGCTCTGTTTTCAGAACCTAGGGAATGAGATTTGCCCCTTAACAGGTGCTAATCTCCAAGGCCAACACAAAACCAGTTTTTTCTCTCTTTTCTTTGACCTCTTGCTCCCCTCGATCCCTATCCTGGGGCCAGAGAAGTTAGAAATTATTGCTTAAGCTCAAGTATGAGTTGCTCAGACATTTTGCAGACTACTTAATGGGAGAGAACTACCTAGCTGGCTGTGACTCAGTGCCTTGGGGAGAAAGCACATGTGTGTCTCCTGCAGCCAGCTTAGACTGCAGCCAGGTGTCCAGCATGCCCAGGCTGGGGGAGGGACACGTTGGGCCTGAATTGGCTTTTTATGGCTTTGCATAGTCAGGGAAGTGGGAACAGATCTGGTGCCCTAGATCTCTGGGGTACCAAGGAGGAGGGAGTTGTGTTGTTGGACAGCGGAAGAAGTAGCAGGGCCTTGGGTCATGGGACCCTGGGCTTTCTGCAGTGAGCTCAAACGAGGCAATGTGACCACTATCCTCGAAACTGTTGGCCGGAGGCTTCGAGACTCCCTGGGCCGAACTGTGGACCTGGGGCTGACAGGAAAGCTCGGAGCAGTGCATCCCAGTGTTGCGGTGAGTGAGCCCAGCAGGTGTAGCCTGTTGGATATCTCCTTTTCAGAAAGAATATGACCAGGGGCATTGGGGAGGACCAGCCGGTCTGAAGGACAGCTGATATCCTTTTTCTCCACCCTGTTATGATGGAGAATGGCCCAGCATGGTATCAGGGCCTGGGCCTAGAGCCCCTGCTGTGCCCTGTGCTGGTAGGACAGGATGGACACCATGAGGAGGAGGTGCTGAGCTGAATTCTTTCTTTTGGCCTACCAGGAGAGTGCCGGCAAGCTTGAGGAGAATGTTTATTACTTTGGCCGCACTGTGGAGACGTTGCTACTCCGATTTGGCAAGGTACCCAGGCCCCTGCTTGACCCAGGGGTGGCAGGCCCTCCAACTTAGGAGTCAGGAAGATGGGGCTAGCATCTATGAGATGATTTTTTACCAAATGTTCACCTTTGGAACCAGGCCTAGAAAGAAAGCTTAGTGACCTTGGATGGGTGGATGGGGTGGCAGAAGTGGCTGTGGCTACCTGTCCAAGGGGCCACTCAGCTAGCTGGGCAAGAGCCCCTGCTGAGTGATCAACTTCCAGATGAAGAGATGCTCCCTGCATTCAGAAGGGGCAGCCCTCCTGGGGCCTGAATCTCAGGACCTGATCTGTGAGGCTCTTGCTGCTGAAGGTGTATTAAGCACCAGCCTCTGGTCTCAGCCAAATTCCTAGAACCTTGCCTTGACTCCTGCCCAAACCTAGACAGAATGAAGGGAAAACAGAGAGCGTCCATGAGCCAACCTCCTACAACCCCCGAAGAGAAATGCAATATTAGCCTCTCCCTGCCAGGACATAAAGTGAGGCTCAGAGATGGGCAAAGATGTGCCTGAGGATGTGTGTGTGTTGCGGGGTGGTCCCAGGTAATGGACCTCCATCCTGGGCCTCTTGTGTTCCCAGACCATTGTGGAGGAGCAGATGGTCTTGAAGCGGGTAGCTGACATCCTCATCAACCTATACGGCATGACGGCTGTACTGTCTCGGGCCAGCCGCTCCATTCGAGCAGGACTTCGGAACCATGACCATGAGGTGAGCCCTGCCCTGCTCTACCCTACCCACATATAGGCAGCCTCCTGCTGGCCTTGACCTACTGTACTTTAGTGAGGCTCAGTGGTTGGGAGAAGGGGTCATTGGGTGGCATGGCTCAGTCAGGAAATCTCAGGTGAGAGGGCTGGGCAAGTCTAGGGCTCAGCACCCACTTGTTGTCCCTGAGTGGGTGAAGTGCAGGGTCCATACAGCAGCGGACCTGGAGGCTAGTGAGTTTGCTGATTTGTGGCTGTGGCCTGTGGTGAGCACTGTTAGCTTTAATGGGAGGGTTTGTACTGCTCAGGACATGGCCACTCCCTTTCATCTTTCTACCTGACAGAATTGGGTAGGTGAGTAATAGAGTTCCAAACCCAGTGTTCTTACCCTGTCTGCCATCCTCACCCTGCTGGAGGTGGTGGGTGCAGTCACTGAGTGCCTGCTATGTGTTCAGTCTTTCCATGCATTGTCCTACAGTAGCCCATGGCCATAGAAATTATGATGTTGCTCTTGCAGAGGAGAAAACTAAGACTCAAAGATGTTGAGTAACTTGCCCTTGGGACAGAGGTAGTTTGGCTCAGGGCTAGAATTATAACCTAATACTGTGTGACTTCTGAACCAGGCCTTTGACCCCAGCCAACTGCCTAGTAGTTTTTGAAGCTCAGAAGTCAGACACTAGGGAGGGAGTGCCCACGGCCCAGCAATCCCAGGGTTCTCTCCAACCTTGGTTCTGGCAGGTTCTTTTGGCCAACATCTTCTGCGTGGAAGCTTATTCCCAGAATCTCTTCACCCTGTCTCAGCTGGACAAATGTGAGTAAGGAGGGAGGAAAGGGTCTGATTCCAGGTAACTGATGGTGAGCTGTTTCTGGACCCTGTCAGGCTCCCAGGGCCTGCCGGCTACTTAAACTTTTGCCTTGAGTAGGACTCATGCTGACTTGCAGCGAGGCCTGCTGGGCAGGAGCATATACCTGCAAATGAGAGCTCTACCAGAGGCCCTGCTGGCATCTGCCTCGGGAAGGTTCACGAGGGAGGCATTTTACCTGCCTTTAAACCCCTGCACTGCTGTGGAAATGAAGCTGCTTTTCTCACAGATGCCCAGTTTGCAACCAGGGGCTTTGCTTTTGCTGCTCAGTTTGTCTAGAATGCTTTTCTTCTTCCATAGCCATGTGACCATGTCTTAGAATGAAGAGCTCAAATTTTTCTAACCCTTACAGTCCTGCAGACTTCAAGGCTTTGTGTCATGTGTCCCCCATAGAGCCCAGCCCTGTTGCCAAGAGATGATGGTGAAGGGCACATGATTTGTAGTTCCTGGCTTTGAGTGCTGGCCTGACTGTTAATGTGCTGTGTAGTGTGAGGCAATAGTTTCTCCTGCCTAGGTTTGAATCGCAAAAAGGTCTTTTATTGAACAAGTGCCTTCTCCTGTACTCCTTCTCCCACAAGATCAAGAGGTTTTAGGGATTAATAGGATGAGCCCTTTGTTATTCAGAATGAAGTCTGAATAACAGGGAAACGTTTGGAGGGGTGGTAGAGTCACCCACAGGCTGATGTTGCTGGAAAAAAATGCTTCAGCAATATTTCTATTATCACAGTGCAGAAAGATCATCCACTGCTTCTTTTCTCCTCCCAGATTCTCCGGAAAATCTAGACGAACAGATTAAGAAAGTGTCCCAGCAGGTCCTAGAGAAGCGAGCATACATCTGTGCCCACCCTCTGGACCGGATGCCCTGAAGCAGAGGGATGGTGTATACTGCTGCCGCCACCCCCCAGGCCGTAGCCCGTTGCTGAACAACTCTTTTTGTTTGTAGTTATTCTAACTTGAGCCATTTCTTTCTAGTCTTCACCTGAAGGCTCCTAAAGGAACCTTGTCTAGGCTTTGACCTGTGGGCACTACTGCCTGACATGATCCCAGGATGTGAAGAGAGATGGAGAGAGAATCGAGTTGCTGAGACCTGTGATCTGAGGATATACTGCTAGTTTAGGAGACTTCACTGTGGAAACTGGGACTGGTGCTGCTTCCTTTGTGGCTTACAACTGTGGGGACCTTTCCTAGGCATGGTTAGCCTTTTCTACTAGACTGCACATTCTCCAAGAAACACCTTGAAAACTGTGTATATGTCATTCATTCGTACTAGAAGCAAAATGCACTTAAAACATGTACCAGGAACCATTTATTAAAAAAGAATGTAAAATGGCAGTTTGTATCTACCCTTCAAGCATTTGCTGTACTAGTTGCATTTTCCCTCAGAACCAGCCTTTAATGGATGGTTGTGTGACCCTGAGAACGACCCTTTGGTCCTGGCTTCCAACCCTTTTTGTCCTCATCCCATGAGAAGAAAGCCCTCAGAGTTGAGGGGCAGGTGCCTAGTATAGGACCATGGGGGTTATGAACCCTCTGTTTGGTCCTTCTCAGGTGATAGGTGGAAAACCACATTGCCTGGTATAAGACAACATATTTTTGTTTCCCACCTGGGCTTTTTTGCTTTTTTTGCAAGAATTGGCCTCCACTCCTGAAGTGAGGGGAAAAGGTCTCTTTAAATGGCACTAACAAGTCTCTGCATTTCTCTAGAATGCTCCCTTCTACTATTATTTCTAGATGTACTGGATCCCAGCATGCTTATGGCAGGTTTTAAGCTTTGGTATGGGTCCTGGGTAGTTTGGGGCTCCTCCCCAAAAAATCCATTGTAGATGTCTTGAGGTAGGAGAAGGAAGCTAAGCTCTCTCCTATGATGCAAGAAACAGAGAGAAGATTGGGAATGATAATGCCTGAGCTGGCCTAGTGGGGTTGCCTGAACATTCTGCCAGAGTTTTGGTACCTAATCTTCAAAAGGTGAATGTTTATAAATATTATAACTTTGGAAATAACTTTCCAATGAAATTCAAAGTTCCTGAGGTATTTTGTTGCCAAAGAGGCATTTTGCACAAAATGGAAAGTACATATTTTCTCACATGGTGCTAGAGAAAGGAGGTTCATAGAGCTCCTTTGCCAGGGGAAGCTTGGGAAGCTTGCAGATTTCGCTCCCTTTCGTCAGCTTTGTGGCATGTAAGTCTCATGTCAGCAGCAGGTTCTTTCTTGTCCAGTTGAATTTAAAAGGCTGAGGTCACCAGTTTAAGTCTCCCTTTTCTACCTGTGTCTCTGAGATTTCCTTAACCATGTTGTGGGGAAGGGAGGCCCCAGCATGTGCTTATTGTATGTTTTCAGCAATATGCGCAGGCTACTTGAGATGCCTAGGGAACTTGTGCTTAGAAGGCCTGCAGTAGAGCTCACCAGAAAACTCTGGACAGTGAGACAAACCTGGCATTCCTGGGCTAGACCACAGCGGTGACTTGGAGCCTGGGACACACTGAAAGGTAGCAGATCTTCACACAGCTCCAGAGCCTGAGGCTTGTTCTGAAGGGAGGCAGCAAGATCCAAATGAGGGGAGGCTAAATTTCAGCAGCCTGTCAGTACTTCCTCCTCTTTCATAGAGCTGTCACCAGCTTCACTTGGGAGTAGGAGAAAGAAAGAAATTCATCCTGTTTATCCCATCTTGATTTCTGAGAGTGTTCTCTGGCAAACCTTGTTGCCAGATAAGCTCATCGCTTTCTCCCCATACAAAGGTTCTGGATCTTTTAACCAACAAATTTGGGTTACCCATCAACCTATAAGTGATCTAGATGTTTTTCATAAACAGAGGGATAGAGAGAAAGAAAAGAGGCCTCAGAGGGGTGATGTAGCAAGATCCTGGTCTCCCCCCCAGAGGGAAGTGGCAGTGTCTTGAGCTTGGAATTGGTCCTAGTGAAGCCCAGAGCCTCTGCCCCCAGCTGTTGGCTAGGCTTTCAGAGACCAGTCATGTGTAACACAGTGTTGAAGCTTTGAAAGCCCTTAGATCTTTCTTCCACCTTCCCATTTTATAGTTAAGAAACCAAGTAAGTCACATGGCAAGGTAGTATAGCTGGAAGTAGAAGTCAGGTCTTCTGAGTTTCAGCTCAGCATTTAATCTGTTATACCAGACTCTTTCTGAATCTTGATTTCTTATCATGGGTATCTAAAATGAAATGGATACTGCTGAAGATAGAAAGCAGCATAGAGTTCCTGCCGACTGACAGCATCAAGAGGCTCAACTTAGCATAGGTCTCATTTGTTACCTGTTACTGGGTTCAGTGCCGGAGAAGTGGGCTGCTCAAGGAAAGGCAGTGACTTCTTGTACAGATCAAAGTCTCAGTGGCACTGGTCCCAGCTGAACCTCCCCTGATTCAGTATAGGTTCCAGCACATTAGCAAACAGTGCATTTCCCCTCCATTCCTAAATTGGGAACAGTAAGTTAGGAGGAAAGTCCCTATGGACACTCCACCTGAGCCCCTGCTTCTCCCTATGGATCTCAGCTTTTTGGTGGTGCTAGTAGGCAGCAGAATGAGATAATGGTCGCTTTCAGTGCTGCTATGAAATCCCTTGGAATCTTGGCTGTGAGGGAATCCTGGTGAGATTTCTTTTTGGCTTTTTCTCCTCTTCATCTGAATCCTGAGGCTCTACCATGGCTGAGAGCTAGTTCTGTGAGTACGTAAATTTCCTCCTTGGCTCCTGAAATGAAGGTCAAACATGTGGATGGAAGAGTGGTGGCAGACTCAGATAAGGCTCCTATTCAGAGCCTCATGTTTCCAAATAGGTGTCAGAAACAGCTGAGGGCAGTGGTAGTTCCTGACATCATAACTGGGGCATTCAGATGGACTGAACTGTGCAGTGGCCCTGGGAGAATCACACCTTTGTTCCCTTTGACAGAAGAAGACCTTTTCTAAAGTCACTTTGTGCTAGAAGCCTAAGCCAAGGCCTTTCTTTTGGGTTGACAGTTGCTTTCATAAGCCTCAACAAAATTCTCCCTAGAGGTGAGGAACCTGCAGTGTTTGCAGCTGCGAACATCTGAGTATACACTGAGGACCTCTTGGCTTACTTCTCTGCATATGGAGGATTCACATTTAGTGTGGGAACAGAACACTTCCTCCAGCACCTGTTCCCTTGTCATTTTTCCTAGCTTGTTAGCTCTCATCCACACACTGGAGATCCGCTGACCTTCAGGCAGGATGGTCAGAGAGGAAAGAGTTCATGGGTGCAGGCAACTGCCGTTATCCTGTCTGGAGTATAAGCATGTGACTGTTTCCCACTCTCTGAACCTCTCACTCGCCTTGGCCATCTCTTGATACAGCTTCTTCTTGGCAAGCTCTATAATATTCAGGGTCTGAATACTATAGTGCAGACAGTGTCTTTGGTTGGGGTCTGGAATTCTAATCACCTTTGTGCAGACTTTGGAGGCTTCTTGCTAACTTGGTAGGCTTCTGTGATATTTTCTGAAGAAAGAGACACCAGTTAATACCCACACAAGGCCCCTTCACCTGCTCCTGTTTAGCTCTGGGATATGGTTGTGGTTCAGGTATCTATTGTTGAATACTGGAGCTGTCATTTCATCACAGAACCCTGTCAAAGATCCATCTAATGTGACCCCAACCCCTTACTGTCCACAGTGGATCAGAAACTTGAGATTCGCTTAAGTTCATGGAACTGGAACACATAGCACCTGGCCACAGTTTATGGCTCAAGGGAGAAGTTAGAGGCTTTCATGGTATGTTAGGGGAGATTACAAACTAAAGCAGCAAGGACTGCCATCCTTGACTATGGTTGCCTTTTAGTGCTTTGTACATGGGAAGTGTTACCCTCTTCTCACCAGAGTGTCAAGATGGTCTGTTGGCTTCCTTTGTAAAAATAGCAATGAGTAAAGAAAGAAAAGGTAGAACAGAAGGTTGCAAAGAACGTGGCTGGGACCTGAGAAAGAGAAAGAGTTGCATTCTAAGTTGTTAGGTACAGTGCAGCATAGCTTGCCCTTCACTTGCCTATAGCCTTCATCAAAATAACCATCTTTTGCTCTAAAAATATTTTTTAACTGAAGATGGTGACCTTGATTCACATATTAACATGACTTTGAGCCAAGCCCCAGTTCTTTGACTTGTTAATCTTTGAGGAAATTCTGTAAGAGAGTGCAAAGTAATCAAGGGAAGGACTAAATAAATCTGTGTTTCACACACATAAGAAAAATATTGTTCTAGGCAACGAGATCAACTTGGAGCAACAGGAACTGAAGGCAAAGGCAAGCCAAGGGTCATTGGATGAGGAACAAAATTCGAGCACTTTGGAGATGATTATGTTAGGCCCTCTAAGCTAGGATCCTGTCATGGCCCACATGTAGCTTCGATCAAATATTTAGTATTTTGTCCATTTTTCTGGTTGTCCTCTAGAAGGATTGGTCCAAATTAGTCTGCCTGTTTCTTCCAAGCCCTAGATCTCTAGTGGGTTATCTCTCCTTTCATAACATTTCTTTCTTAGAGTTGAAAGTTGAAGTTCTGACCAAAAGAGATTACTTAGTTAAATGAAAATAGTGGTCAACAGTTATTCTGGATGCCTGATATTTTCTGCCTGGGGAGTTATCTGGCCAGGTGTCTGGGGAATTTGGACTCACAGCCAAAGTAACTAGATGCCTGAGAAGTATATTCAATATTAAAGAAAGACTACAAACTGAACAACAGAGGCTAAGTTATTAGAAGGGATGAGATAAAAATTTAAGATAAATGTAATAATCATTCTTAAAAGATATGTGACTAGATTATCAATATGAAGCAGAAGTGAGAGCAAAGAAAAATATTGAGTATAAAAAGTTGAAGTAAAGGACACAAGTGAATGAGACATACTGCATACGTGATAACAGCTGTGGAATAAATTAGTCAACTGAAAAATCAGTTTGAGATGTGCTCCAAGGAGGCAGCCCTATGTAAAAAGATAAAATTAGAAAATCTGAATTTAGAGCATGGAAATAGAAGTAGTAATATCTAAAGTCTCAAAAGGAAGGGGAAAATGAGAATAGGAAAGTTTAAAGAATAGAATGAATAAGGAAAATTCCAAGTCTAGACACATTATTAGTGAGGTTTAAAACAACAAAGGCAAAGATAAATTCCGAAAACTTCCAAAGAAAAAGAGCAAATCACCTGTTAAGATTCCACAACAGCAGTACTCTAAACAAGAAGGTAAAGAACTTGAACTGAGGATTTTATATTCAGGAAAAATGTCCATTTCATTGTGAGGGCATACTCTCAGGTTTATAAAACCTTAAGAAGTTTATAAAAAGATTTTCCTTTGAAAACATGGAAGAAAATTCAAAATAGAGGAGAAAAATCTTGAAGTATTTGGACAAAGTTAGCAGTTGATGCTGTCCAGTATCCTAGTGAAGTTTTCTTATCTGAAAAGGGCCAGGAAAATAATAACCTAGAATTAAAATTCTAGAGACTCATAAAATGGCTGGTTTGGTGTGAGTAGGAAAATAGATAAAAGGATGCTATTATTTTATAAAGGAAATTAATATAAATTAGAAGTTTTAGAATTTAATGGAATATATAAAAATAAATACAGTCTTTTGGATAAGCACCTTAGAAACAAAGACTGTATAACTTTTAAGTCAGCAAAAGAAAAACTGATCTATCCAAAGAAAGAAAATAGGAGGGACTTAAAAGAAAATAAGGTGGCCCCCTTCTAAGCCTAATCTTACAGTAAATTGGTTGTTTACCTATTAAAGAATCTTAGATTATTTTTTTTAAAGCTAACAATATGCTGTCTATAAAAACTGCTTTAGATGAAAAGATATGGCTTTCAAACGAAAGGGAAGAACATAAACTATGCAAAAAGGGACCAGAAAGCCAAGATGAAAAAGCTGGAGTAGCATTCTTAATATATAACTATATAACTCAAGATAAAAATCTGTCAAAAGAGGCACAATGGATTTTCATATATTGAGAAAAAGAACAAGAAGATAAAGCTATCATGAACATCTTCTGTACCTTACAATAGTCTCAAAATTTATTAAGCAACATCTGGCAGAATTGCAAAGAGAAATAGATACCTATTTGACATCACTGGAGAGCAATCAAGGCAGCCAGGATTTGAGGGACCAAGAATCTGGAGAGATGGGAAATATATTCTTCTTTTTTTGCTGTTTCCCCCCCCCAATGCATTTGTTGATTCATAAGTTGCATATGAATAACATTAAATGAAGCAGATAACCCAAGCAGTAAAAGCAGCTAAGAGGTTCAAATTTTAGGCAGATATTTTTGAGAAGTACCACTGTGGAGGGAACACAAAAATTGGATTTCAAAGTGTGCAGTGAGGGAGGGGCCATGGTAACATCCTGAACTTAAAGTTCAGAATTGAGAAAATCTGTGTTAGAGGGCAAACCAGGAATGAATCTGTTTAAGGGAATTTGTCCTGTATTTGCTAGAAGAAAATTAAATCCTCTGTGGAAGAAGATATCATCAAGAGCCTCTGCAATATTTCTGCACTATGTTCACCATTGAATAAAAATGGTCACATCTCAAAGCAATCTTGAGAAAGAACAAAGCTGGAGGCATTCTGCTTCTTTGTTACAAACTTTATTACAAAGTTATAGTAGTTAAGAGAGTAGTATTGCCATAAAAAAATCAATTGAACATATATGGTTAATTGACAACGAAGGAGGCAAGAATATACAATGGGGGAAAGGACAGTCTTTTCAATAAATGGTGTTGGGAAAATTCATCAGCCATATGTAAAAGCTTGAAGTCGGACTACTATCTTATATCACATAAAAAATGGACTCAAAATGGGTTAAACTCGAACCTAAGCCCCCAAACCATAAAACAGCTACAAAAAATGGTGGTAAGCTTCTTGACATTGGTCTTGGCAATAATTTTTTTTGATCTGACACTAAAAGCAAAAATAAACAAGTGAGACTACATCAAACTAAAAAGCTGCACAATGAAGGGAACCAAAAAAAAAAAAAATGAAAAGGCAACCTATCAAATAAAAGAAAAGAACTACAAATTATATATCAGATAAGGCAGCAGTCCCCAGCCTTTCTTTGGAACCAGGGACTGGTTCTCCTATGAGAATCTAATGCATGATGATTTGAGGTGGAATTAAGGCAGTGATGCTAGTGCTGGGTTGCTGCTGCAAATATAGATGAAGCTTCTCTTGTACTCCATCTGCTCACCTTCTCCTGTGTGGCCAGGTTGCTAACAGGCACAAACCAGTACTGATCTGCGGCCTGGGGTTTGGGGAACCATGTATAAGGGGTTAATCTCCAAAATATGTAAGAAATTTATACAACTCAATAGAGAATAAAACAATCCAATTAAAAAATGAGCAGAAGATTTAAATAGATATTTTTCCAAAGAAGACATACAAATGGGCAACAGGTAAATGAAAAGATGCTTAACAACACTAATCATTAAAAAAAGTGCAAATGAAAACCATAATGAGCTATCACCTGACATCTGTTAGAATGGCTAGCATCAAAAAGACAAGAAATAAGTGTTGGTAATAATGTGAAGCAAAGGGAACACTTATTTTCTGTTGGTGGGAAGGTAAAGTAGTATACCTACTATGAAAAAGTATGAAGGGTCTTCAAAAAATTAATAATAGAATTATATGATCTAGCAATTCCACTTCTGGATATTATTCAAAGGAAACAAAAACACTAACTCAAAAAGATATCTGCACCCCAATGTTCACTGCAGCATTGTTCATAATAGCTAAGACATAGAAGTTACCTAATTGTTCCTCAGTAGATGAATGGATAAAGAAGATATGGACACACACCACAACTGAACATTATTTGGCCATAAAGAAAGAAAGAAAAAGTCTTGTCATTTGTGACAACATAGACCTTGAGGGCATTAAGTGAAAGAAGACAAAGGCAAATGCTGTATTATCTCACTTATTTGTGGAATCTAGAACAACAAAATGAACTAAAGATACAGAGAAATTAGGTGATTGCCAGAGGCAAGGGATGGCAAAATGGATGAATGTGGTCAGAAGGTACAAACTTTCAGTTATATAAGTCATGGGGTTGTAGTATATAGCATGGTGCCTATAGTTAATAACACTATCGTATATTTGAAAGTTGCTAAGAGTAAATCTTAAAGAGTTTTCAGCATAAGAAAAAAATTTGCTATGTGCGGTGGTATACGTTAACTAGACTTACTGTGATAATTTCACAATATATAAAAATATTGAATCGTAAATCTGAAACTAATATAACATTATGTTATATCTCAATTAAAAAAATTAACACATTCCAGGAAACAGGACCAAATGATGAAAACCAAGAGAAAGGCAGACAATAGAAAGAGACTCAAGTTAATCCATATATTGGAGTGATCAGACAAAGACATTGAGGTACTTATAATTAATAAAATGAGATAAGTAAATGAAAAGGTAGAGAACTTAACCAAGATACTGTAATCTATAGGAAAATCAAATGATCATTTCAGAATAAAAAAAAAGATCATTTACTGTATAGGTTTAATAGACTAGACAAATAGCAGAAGAAAGGATTAATGAGTCAGAAGAGAGACTGGTTGAAAATATCCAGAATGAATCACAGGTATATTCACAAAAGATGGAAAATAAAAGTATCAGATATATAAGCAATAAGATATAGCTCATTATAGAAATATCTTGTCATTAGAATCCCAGGAGGAGAGAATATGAAAAGAACAGAAGTAATATCTGAAGAGAAATAGTGGCCTAGAATTTTTATAATTGTAAGATATGAAGTCACAGGTTCAATAAGCTCTACAATCCTATTGAAAGATAAATACAAAGAAAAATACTTAAAGGAACTTCATAGTAAAACTGCTGAAAACCAAAGAGGAGAAAAATTATAAAGGCAACTGGAACACATTATCTTCAGAAGAGCAAGAATAAGACTGACAGCTGACTTGAACAATGGAAGAAACCATGTAAGTCAAAAGACAATGGAATAACATCTTTAAAGTGTTAACTACCAGGCTAGCATTTTGCCAGGGAAAATACTTAAAAAATAGCCAAAGGAAAATGATTAATTGGAACTCATTAAACATTTTTTATCAAAATACACTGAAACAATGAAAAGGCAAGCCAGACTTGGAAAAGACATTTCTAATATGTGTAACTGACAACTCATCAAGATTGAAACAAAAAAAACAAAACCAGTAAGAAAAATACAACAAAATATATTTTAAATGGAGGGAAAATATACATTTGAATAAACACTTCACAAAAGGAGATATTCAGATGGCCAGTGTGTGAAAATGGGGTCAATATTATTATTCATTAGCAAAATTAAACAAGATTATTAAAACACATTAGAACAAGAATGTAAAATGGGTACACCTTACCAGAATGGTTACAGTTATAAAGATTGACAAATCTAAGTGTTTGCAAAGTTGTAGTACAACTGGAATGCTCATATATTTGCTGATGGCAATATGAAGGTACTATCACTTTGGAAATGTGGCAGTTAAACATATATCTTTTCTGTGGCCCAGTAATTTTACTACTAAATGTATGCTCAAGAAGGATGAATATATAGGTCAAACAAAGAGGATCTGCACAAAAATGTCAGCCCTAATAAACTGCCCCCCCCCACATAAAAAACATTTGAAAACAAAAATGTAAATCGGTAGGAGAATACCTAACTAATTGCAGCATATACACAACGGAAAATTCAGCAATAAATATATATATAATAACATTTATAAATATGTGCTAAAAAGAAGCCATTGCAAGAGTGCATACTGTGTGGTACCATTATGTGAAGTTTAATAACAAGCAAAACTAATGTATTGACAGAATTCAGGATAGTAGTTAACGTGGATGAAAGAATTGTTCTGATGTCAGAAACATGGCAGAGTGAGAGACATCCCCAGATCTCTCCCCTTGAAACAGCAATAAGCTGAACATCTAAAACTCAACAACAACAACAACAACAAAAAAAACCCAAACTGCACACCAGCATGTCTGAGCATGGGATCTGTGCATAAGACCTACCATAGGTCATAACCCCAGGAGTCCAGTAGAAGACTGAGAGAAACAAAGGAGCTGCCTCTTGCAGGCGGAACTCCTTGCAGAAGGAGGAAAGGAGAAGCTGCAGTGGGTTCCCTGAACAGCCCTGCCAGGGAGATTTCTGAGCTCCATGCTGCGGGAGGCAGTGCCCAGGCATCAGGGCACAAAGCAGAGAAGTGGGGACAGCAGAGAAACAACTGTTGATTATTGCCAGCCAGGGTTGCAAAACACGAGGCTGAGTTGGAGACTCCATCTCACAACCCAGAGGGCCCCTCACACATACCCTCTGAGACTCAACACCACGGATCCCAGGGCAATCTGAGCAAATGCTACCAAAACTGTCGCTAACACTGATAGGAATTGAGACTGAGGGTAGCGAGCATGACTGAATAAAAGAAAAAAAGGCGTTATTAAGGCATTATATAAAGCAGGGCTCAAAGAGGCTAAAAGAAAAACCTCTGCTTTGCCGCAGGCTAAAAAGAGATCTTTGTATAATAAATCTTTCTGAAAAAAATAAAAAAGCAGAATACACTTCCATTAATGCCCAGGCAGAGAAATAGTTCATTAAACACTGTGAACAACCAAGGTGACAAGGCAGTTCAGAAAGAAAGAAAAATCTTCAGAAAATGAGCTTACAGACATAGAAATATGCAACTTAAGTGACAGAGGCTTCAGGATGGTACTTCTGAAAAAACTCAGTGAGTTCTGAAATGAGTCATATCAACAATTTCAGAAATTGCAAAAACAACTAGATGAGCCAAGCAAGAAGACTGAAAACATCAAGAAGAACCAAATAGAACTTCTGGAGATAAAAAACACACTGTAAGAGTTGAAAAATGAAATAGCAAGCTTGGGAAATAGGGTCCATGAAATGTAGGAAAGGATCAGTGATATTGAAGACAGAAATCTAGAAATAGAAGGAAGAGAGAAACCGAAGAATGAAAAATAATGAAAGAGAAATACATGAACTAGCAGATACTATCAGGAGAGGAAACATAAGAATCATGGGCATTACCAAAGGCGAAGAAAAGAAGCAGGGACTAGAAAGCATTTTCAGACAGAGGACAAGAATTTTCCAAATCTAAGGAATGAGCTGGAGCTTGGAATTTAAGAAGTCAACAGGACACCCAATTATGTCAATCCAAAAAGGCCTTCACCAAGACACACTGTATTAAATTTATCAAAAATCAGTGACAGAATTCTCAGGGCAGCCAGGGAGAAGAAAACGGTAAAGTATAAAGGAAAATCCATTAGACTGTCATCTGACTTCTCAGCTCAGACCTTACAAGCTAGAAAGGAATGGAACCAAATATTTAAAGTATTAAGTGAAAGGAACTACCAGCCTAGAATAATGTATCCAGTTAAACTCTCCTTTAGATATGAAGGAGAAATTAAGACCTTTTTAGACATACAAAAATTGAAGGGATTCTCCATTATGAGGCCTGCACTACAGGAAATTTTGAAAGGGGTCAGCTCACCTAAAACAAAATTACAACAACAAAAAAAAAATGCATAATTAGGTTAAAGTAACTATCAGGCAAATAGAAGCAGAGGAGTGCAAACCTTACTAAGAACAGGGCATTATAAGTTTAAGTAATAAGAAAAAAAATTGCTATAGCAAGATAGTAATGAATGTTCAGCATACGTAGAAACAAATTGAGATACCAATGACTGAAAAGGGGAGGATTCAAAGATCCAAATTCACAAAGCGGAAAAGAGAGAAGGTACACACAAAAGAAAATGGACAAATATGTGTGTGTGTGTGTGTGTGTATGAATATATATATATATATATATATATATATATATATATATATATATATATATATATGTAATGATAACCGTAAACTATAGAGTCAGAACTGAAGTATATAACATAAAACAATAACATAAAACATATAACATAAAACAAATCAGAGGCAAACTCCACAAAAGCCAACCAAAATAGAGAAAACAGAAACACAAGGACAAGGAAGCAATGGAAACACCAAGCTACTAGAAAGCAAAACATAAAATGGCTATAAGAAGACCTTATATTTCAATAATCGCCCTAAATATAAATGGACTGAGCTCACCAATAAAAGGCACAGAGTTGCAGATTGGATCAAAAAACAAAACCCAACCATATGCTGCCTCCAGGAGACACATTTCAGCTCCAAAGACAAATACAGACTCAAAGTGAAAGGGTGGGAAATGATATTTCATCAAATGACATTCAGAGAAAAGCAGGAGAAGTGGTACTAATATTGGACAAAATAGACCTCAAAATAAAAAAAGGTAAAGAAAGATACTGAGGGACACTTAATAATGATGAAAGGAATCATGCACCAAGAAGACATAACACTTATTAATATCTATGCTCTCATTCAGGGAGCCCTGACATTTGTAAAGCAATTAGTAACAGAACTAAAGGGAGAAACAGACCAAAACACTATCGTAGTAGGGGACCTAAATACCCCACTGTTGGCTATGGTCAGATCATCCAAACAAAATCAATAAGGAAATAACACCCTTAAATGACATATTACACCAACTGGACATAACTGACATTTACAGAGGCTTTCATCCTTCTTATACATTCTCCTCTAGTGCACATGGAAAGTTCTCAAGAATCAAACACATCTTGGTACACAGAAATAGCTACAACAAATATGAGAGGGTTGAAATCATATTAACTATATTCTCTGACCATAATGCTTTGAAGCTAGAGATCAACTGCAAAAAGAAAGCAGGAAGAACCATAAATATATAGAGATTTTAAAACATGCTACTGCATAATAACTGAATCTGAGAAGAAATTAAAAGAAATATCAAGAGATATATAGATATGAATGATAATGGTAATACAACATATCAAAACTTTTGAGACTCGGCAGAAGTGGTCATAAGAGGAAAGTTCATATCATTACAGGCCTACCTCCAAAAACAAGAATGAGCCCAAATAAGCTAATGCTTCATCTTAAAAAACTGGAAAAGGAAGAACAAATGAAGCCTAAAGTCAGCAGAAGGAAAGAATCAAAATTAGTGCAGAAATAAATGAAATTGAAAACAAAAGAAAAAAAAGAAAAAAGAAATGCAACAAAGAGCTGTTTCGTTGAGAAGGTTAATAAAATGGACAAACCCCTGGTTAGAATCACTAATGAAAAAAGAGGACACAAACAAACAAAATCAGCAATCAAAGAGGGGAAATGACTACTGAAATTGCAGAAATACAAAAGATCATGCAAGACTACTATGAAAAATATATAACACCAAATTTAATAACCTAAAAGAAATGGACCAGTACTTAGAAAAATACAATCATCCTAGACTGAATCAAGAAGATCTGGAAAATCTAAATAGACTGATCAGCAGTATGGAAATTGAAAGAATCATTAAAAACCAACAAGAAAGTAAAAGTCCAGGACCAGATGACTTCACCAGTGAATTCTACCAAACATTCAAAGATTTAATACCTATTATCCTCAAACTCTACCAAATGATCGAAGAGGACGCAATACTTCTCATTTTATGAGGTCAATATTACTGTGATACCAAAACCTGGTAAAGATAACACAGGAAAACTACAGACCAATATCTCTCATGAACACAGATGCAAAAATCCTAAATAAGATACAAGTGAACCAAATACAGCAACATAATTAAAAGATGATACACCACGATCAAGTGGGCTTCATCCCAGGGGTACTGGAATGGTTCGACATACGAAATCAATTAATGTGATACGTCACATAAACAAATTAAAAATAAGAATCATATGATCATATCAACAGATGCTGAGAAATCCTTCGACAAGATGGTTTTCCAGTTATGATCAAAACACTTAACAAAATCGATATAGAAGGAAAGTACCTTAACATAATAAAGGCCATATATGACAAGCCCTCAGCCAACATTATACTTAATGACAAAAAAACTAAAATCAGGGACAAGGCAAGGCTGTCCACGATCGCCACCGTTATTCGATATAACATTGGAGGTCCTAGCGAGTGCAGTCAGGCAAGAGAAAGATATAAAAGGCACTCAAATAGGAAAAGAAGAAGTCAAACTGTCACTATTTGCAGATGACATGATTCTCTATATACAAACCCTAAGGACTCCACAAGAACACTACTAGAAACAATAAGCAAATAGAGTAAAGTTTCTGGATGTAAAATCAATGTTCAGAAATACATAGCTTTCCTATACTCTAATAAGGAATGGTCAGAAAAAGAAGTGGAAAAATAATTCCTTTTTCAATTGCAACAAAAAGAATAACCTAGGAATACATCTAATGAAACATATGTAGGCTCTATAAGACCCTATTAAAATAAATTGAAGAAGATACAAAGAAATGGAAAAATATTTCATGTTCTTGGATTGGAAGAGTCAACATAGTTAAAATGACCATATTAGCTAAAGCATTATACAGATATATTGCAAGCCCCATCAAAATCCCATTGGCATTTCTGAAAGAAATAGAACATAAAATCATCAGATTTGTATGGAAACATAAAAGACTCCAAATTGCCAAAACCATTCTGAGAAAAAAGAAAGAGGCCGGAGAAAAAAGTCACTCTGCCTGACTTCAGATTATACTACAAAGTGACAATAATCAAAATGGCGTGGTATTGGCAGCAAAACAGACACACAGACCAGAGGAACAGAATCCAAAACCCATGTTTACATGGGCAAATAATTTTTCACTAAAAAGCAAAAAAGATACAGTGGAGAAAGGAAAGCCTCTTCAACAAATGGTGCTGGGAAAATTGGAAGGCCATCTGCAAAAGAATGAAACTAGACTGTTGTTTATCACCACACACCAAAATTAACTCAAAATGGATTAAAGACCTGAATATAATACCTGAAACAATAAAATGCATAGAAGAAAACAGAAACTCAACTCAAGGACCTTGGGCTTAAAGAGGATTTTATGAATTTGACCTCAAAGGCAAGGGAAGTAAAAGCAAAAATAAATGAATGGCACTACTTCAAACTACAAAGCTTCTACTCAGCAAAAGAAACTGTCAACAAGATAAAGAGACAGCCATCTGAATAGGAAAATATATTTGCAAGCAACACTTCCAATAAGGGTCTAATATCCAAAATATACAAAAAAAAACAACCCTCATATATCTGAATACTAACAAAAAAAAAAGGTCCAATAAAAAAATGGAAAGATGACCTGAACAGACACTTCTCCCTAGAGGACATACAAATGGCCAACAAACATTTGAAAAGATGCTCAACATTGCTACCTATTAGAGAAATGCAAATCAAATCCACAATAAGATACCATCTCACTCCTGTTAGAATCGCTATAATCAACAGGATAAGTAATAACAAATGTTGGAAAGGATGTGGAGAAAAGGAACCCTCATGCACTGCTGGTGCAACTGCAACTTGGTACAGACACTATGGAAAACATTATGGAGGTTTCTCCAAAAACTAAGAATTAATCTATCATATGATCCAGCAATCCCTCTACTGGGTATTTACCCCCAAAGACTTGAAAACTCATATCCGAAAATAAATTTGCATACTGATGTTGATAGCAGCATTATTCATAGTGGCCAGGATGTGGAAGGAACTGAAGTGTCCTACAATTGATGCTTGACTAAAGAAGCTGTGGTTCATATATAACAATGGAATATTAATCAGCCATAAGAAGAGATGAAATACTGCCATTTGCAACAACATGAATGGACCTCGAGATAATCATGCTAAAGTGAAATAAGCCAGACAGAAAAAGATTAAAATCACATGAAATCCATTAGGATATAAACCTAAAAGCAACAAATGAACAGAACAGAGACTCAGAGACATGGACTGTAGGTTAGTGGTTACCAGAGTAAAGAAGGTGGAAGAGGAGGGGGGAAGTAAACAGTGTACAGGAGGTCAAATATGGGGTGACAGAAAAATTTCACTGTGGTAGGTGAACACAGTGTAAATATATATATGCCTTAATATTAAAGTATACAGCTGAAACATTGGATTCAGTTAACCAATGTCACCATAAAAAATAATTAATTAAAAAAAACTATGCATAGAGCAGATAAAACCAAAAATAAAAAGTGTATAAGAAAATGACTCAACTAAATGTAAGGGCATTATGTTGAATAGGAAAAATAAGCCAATATCAAAAGTACGTTACCTACTAGATATTTCCATTTATATGACTATTCATTTCCTATGGCTGCCACAATAAAGTACAATAAACTCGGTGGTGTAGAACAATAGAAATTTATTGTCTCTCAGTTCTGGAGGCTAGAAGTGCAAAATCAAGGTGTCAATGGGACCATATTTCCTCTGAAGTTGCTACGGAAGGAAACTTCCTTGTCTCTTTCAGCTTCTGGTAGCTACAGACATTTCTTGGCTTTTGACAGCGTAACTTCACTCTTCGCATGGCATTCTTTTTATGTCTCTTCACATAGTCTTCCTTTTATATATGTGTCTCTGTGTCCAAATTCCCTCCCTGCTCTCTCTCTCTCTCTCTTTTTTTTTTTATAAGAACACCAGTCATATTGGATTTGCGCCCAACCTAATGATCTCATTTTAACTTGATTACCTTTGTTAAATAATCTATTTCCAAGTAAGGTCATTCTGAGGTATTGGTGGTTAGGAGTTCAACATATTGTTCTTTTTTAAATTAAATGTATTGGGTGACATTGATTAATAAAATTATAGTTTTCAAGTGTATAACTCAATAATATGTCATATATATTTATTGCATTGTTTGTTCACCACCCAAAGTCAAATTTCCATCTGTCACCATACTTTTGACTCCATTTACCCTATCTACCTTCCCCCACCCCCTTTTCCCTCTGGTAACCACTAAAGTGTTGTCTGTATCTGAGTTTTTATTTGTCTCACTTGTTTGTCGCTTTCAGTTTTATATCCTACATATAAATGAAATACCTTTTTGAGGAAATACAATTAAACCCATAACAATTACATTCTCAATTGATAAAATTATAGAGTTGGACAACAAATTAATGATGAGTGATGGTGGGAAGTTATGAGGTAGTTGTGACTATAAAAAGTTAGCATGAGAGAGATCTTTGCGGTGATGGAATTGTTCTGTATCTTGAGTGCCATGACAGTTACATAAATCTACAAATGTGATAAAAAGGCAGAACTACACACACATTGAAACAATATCAATATCTCGACTTTGATATTGTTCTATGGTTATATGTGATATAACCACTGGGAGAAGGTACATGGGATCTCTCTGTGCTATCTTTGCAACTTTCTGTGAACATGTATTTTAACATAAAAGTATAATATATGAATGTGGATACACACACTAAGACACATAAATAAGCAGCTTTAGGCAAAAAAAAAAAAAAGATTCTACGAACTTCAAGAGAAGAACACATACAAAGCACATACAAAAGTTCAACCTGGAACATAAAACAATGATGAAACAATGCCTTCAAGACTCTGAAGCAAAATTATTTTTAACCAAGAATTCTATACCCAGCCAACCTTTCAATCAAGTATAAGGGCAGAATAAAGGTATTTTCAGACATATGAGCTCTCAAAAGAAATATCTTCCATTAATTGACCTTTTCTTAAGAAACTACAGGAGGATGTGCTCCAGCAAAACCAGAGAACAACCAAAGTAAAAGGAAGACACAGAATCTAAAAGACAGAGATTTCACCAGGATAGGGAAAAGGGAACTCCCAAGATATACAACAGTACTAAACCTGGTTGGTTCAAAATAAGTGAACATATAGGTGAGTACTACTGCTGAAATAAGGAAGCCTACGGGCTTCTTCTGAAGGGAGGATCACTACCTTCAATTGAAGAACATCTGTGGACTTGGTAGCTCCTAATCCCAGAAACCTAATATCTTTCATGACTTGCTGTGAGATCCCAAATGGGGATAATTCTACATCTTATATAAGGTCATTGAGGGAATAAAGATGGCACATAATGGAGAATTGTCTGGGAAAAGGAACACTCAAATCAGTTTGTTTGGCTCATTCTTACCTCTAGTTCATTGACAGGAAACACACTTGATCTTTATAATCAGGGGGTTTAAATCCTGCTTTTGCTTCTCAGTCATGATAGGGACTTCTATTTCTAAAGTCAAGAAACAATCTAAAATGTTGGCAGACCTCCCACTTACATGAGTCATGACAGTTTGCCATCCAAGTGGTGGGGTTGAAATACATACAACATAACACAGTTACTCATGACAGTTCCAAGACAAACTTAGAGGGATAAGGCAACCTGGGACGAGCCAATGATAAAACTTCAAGTAAAAGAAGAAAACTTTTTAAAAAAAATAAAAGAATTGGGAAATACCTACAGGCAGCATGTTTATCTGTTTCTCAAATTGAGGTTCCATAAATTCTCAAAGAGAATTTAATTCTTGTGATCTAATCTTGATGATCATCTTGAAATGTTAGCATTTCCTGAATCATCTTTGGATATAATAAGAAATACAGATACTTGGGTACCACCCCAAAACAGTCTGATTTACTTGGTCTGTAGTGTAACCTTCAAGTAGGGGTTTTTAAAAACTCCCCAGGTGATTCTGAACCACCATCCTAGACTTGTGCTGTCCAGTACAGTAGTTACTGGCTCTATGTGGCTACTTAAATTTAAATTAATTAAAATTAAATACAATTTAAAATGCAGTTCTTTATTTGTATGAGTCACATTTCAAATACTCAGTAACCATGTGTGGCTATGAGCTACGGGACTGGACAATGCAGAATGCTCTATTGCAGAGTGCTACTCTAGGCAATTATTTTAGAATAGAACACATTCAAGAACAAATCATATGTATTTTGGTAGCTAGACATGTCACTTTAACTGCTGTGGTCTAATGAGAAAAGCATAGATATTGATGTAGAATATAACTGATACATTTGAGCTAAATCAAGTGACACACTTTTGCAAAAGGGTGGGTGAATTGAGCCACTGCATGGCACACAGATAGCTGAAAGAATACTTTTCTCATAAAATGTCCTCATTTCACCAGGTGGAGACATACCTATGTGTAGGAAAAAAGTGCAAAAGCTCCAGTTCTGCAAGCAAAGAAGTCTAGGTTCAAATCCTAAATCTGACTCATAATAATCATATGACCTACAACAAGTTAGAGGCTCTTTGAGGCTCAATTTACTCAAGTGCAAAATGGGCACAGATACCACTTTTCTTAGGGTTATACATGCGAAGCTGCCACAAATACAGCCCAACACATAGTACACACTCAACTTCAGTTCTATTCCTTTCAGAATGCCTATAAATATATTTCTAGGGCACATAAAAACCCAGTCAGTCATTCATGATCAGAAAGACCAGTCCCTTCTAAAACAAGTTGTAGGCCTGTGTGCAGCTGTCTGCATGGGTTATGAGCATGAAACAGTGAACATCCGGGAGCAGCCCTCCCTGCTCCCATGTGATTCTCAGGTCGATAACGAATTATGATTTGTGTTCTAGAACTTTGTAAGCATTTTTGTATAAAAATGCCCGATTTAGAAAAAAATATCCAGTACAGACATGTACTCAAATTATTCATAAATTTAGGGAGGTGTCAGCCATAATTGCAGGATAGGGTTTCTCAACCTCAGTAGTATAGATAGCTGGAGATAGATAATTTTTTGTTGTGGGGATATTTAGCAGAATTCCACTAGGTGCTTCTCCCTCTCCCACTTATGAAAACCAAAAATCCCTCTACACACTGCCAAACGTGTCCTGGGGATGCAAGTGCCTGAGTTGAGAACCAGTTCCAGAGTAAGAAGAAAGGTGTGTGGGGAATGGACACTTCGTGGTTTGTGCACGTACAACTGCTACACTTGAACATGAATTAATGCCATTTAGTCCTCAAACATTTAGTGTGGTTGCTTTCATCTCTGTTTTACAGATGGGGAAACTGAGGCCCAGAGATGTTAAGTAATGGTCCAAGGTCTCTTGGCTAATAAGTGTTGGAACCAGTGTCCAAACCAGTCCTGCTTGGCTAAGTTTGGCCCCTTCACTATGCAATAAAAATAAGAATTTTTTTCAAACACAGAAATCTTTCTAGAATCTTACTGAGTTACTAGCTAACCAATCTTTGTCACCATGGTTTGCAGAGTCTATGTCCTAATTGGAAAATAAGATGATTACCAAAATAACCATGCTGGTTTTGGATTGATTTTATGCTATTCTTCTGTACTAACATATAGTTGGCCTGCTGAATCAACACCATTCTGTTTATCACCATAAACCAATACATAAGAGAGATTATCTTTCTGTTTTCCTTGTTGGAGGCCCACTGATGTCCTGCCCACCCAATGTCCTGACAGAAGCAGCATCCACTTTCATGCCAGCAACGTCTCTGTGTCCTACTGTATGCAAGGCTGCATGCTAAGCAGTTTACACACATTATCTCATGTGATCCTTACTACAGCCCTTGGGGTAGGAATTATCACTCTCATTTTACAGATGAGGAAACTGAGACGTGGAGAAAGCAGGTAACTTGCTGATAAGTGGCTTTTAAGAGCCAGGATTCAAAGTCTGTCACCAGAGTTCTTATAATAACTGTCATATTACACAGCATGACAGCACAGGTTAAAGAGAAAGGAGGCCTAGGTACCTCTTGGCTTCACTCTGCTGGAAACAGTCACACCAGACAGGCCAGTGCCATTTGAGTTTCTCCTTCCTCTCACAGCAGAATTAAGGAACAAAGTCATGCAAGTCACCCAGAGCTCACCCACTAAAGGTTTCTCTTTGGGATTCAAGGACCATAAAGCAGTTACCATGATGTTTGCTCTAAGCAGAAGCATGCAAAAGCTATGTGGGAGGCTTGGTCCTCCCAGAGCACAAAATCAGAGTAAGAATCTCTGAAAATTTACTTCTCTAGAAGATTCTAATGTGGTAGGAAAGCTAAGGGAGTCTGAAAGGCCCAACTACAGGGAAAAGCTGATTTTCAAAAATCCATTAAATGTACAAAATAAAAAATTAAAGGGGGTCAAGTATATGGTGACAGAAGAAAATTTAACTTTGGGTGGTGAACAGACAATGCCATTTGTAGACGATGTATTACTGAATCATATAGTTGAAACCTATATAATTTTATTAACCAACATCACCCCAATACATTTAATTTAAAAGGTTAATAGTATTTCTTAAAAACGTATCAACATTAACCAAAAAGCTTGTGAGAGTTATGATTTTTTTAATACCTGAGGAACTGAACATTGACTTTATAATGTTTTACTCTATGTGTCTGCAAAAATTTGTTCCATCTCTAAAGACTTAAACCTGATTTTCTGCAGATTGTACAGTAGAGGGCGCACATTCATCCTAATGGCCAAACAAAAATCCCCCAGAAAACCAAAAACCAAAACTCCACAATGAAATAGGTTTGAAATTATTTTCTCTAGGGAGAAAAAAAAGAAGGTTCCCCCCACCCAGATTACCCTTTTAAAAACGAAGTCACATAATTTTACCTGAATATATTCTGAGCTTTCCATCATCAAAACATATGGATATAAAAAAATATCAATTTATTATTCAAACTGTAAAAAACTAGTTTATAACTTGTGATAGATCTTAGGAAGAAAAAGAATTAAACTCCTGCCACTGAGCTACGTGACCTCAGGTAAGTTACTTGACTTCTCTGAATTTTGATTCTTCACTGAAAAAAATGGTGACAATGATAACCACCACTGACACCACTGCTACAGGTTCAATGGGAGGATCACAGTGTGTCACGAGAAGTAAATGATGGCACATAAATACTGGTTCCCTTTCCTATTACCTTAATAGATATTTTTGTAAAAATCTGTAAAAAACATGTTTATAAAAAAGCAGCATCTTGAGTGGTGAATAAAATTGCGACATTTTTTATTCTCATAGGTTTCTTTAGACTTGGGAATCAGACCTAAGTTCAAGTCCTGGCATTACACTTACTTGCAATGTGATCTTAGACAATGCATTTAATTTTCTGTGCTTCTGTTTCCTTCTCTGTAATGGAGACACCCCACTTTGCAAATGTGAAATTTGGTGGCATAGAGCAGGGGTTTGGTCACCATGAACATCCTGTTTATATAGACTTTTGGCCACATTTGACAAGACAACCAGAAACTGTTGGGAACAGGTGTAGCTACTTGCAAAGAGTGGCATTACTGCCAGCTGGATGGAAAAGGAATCCAGCTTACAACTTAGGGTGAGTTTCCTCTTCTGCTCAGGATTTCTTCCTTTGCTTCTGCCTTTCTTTTTCCCCTGTGATTCTTTCTGTTTAACTGTAAAATCAACAAAAGGAAAGAAGTGTTAAGAGGAGCTTATATCCAAGTTGTCATATGTGAATGCACAGATTTGGGGACATTCTGGAAGTTCTTTGAAGGCAGAGGTGGTTCTTTGTGCTGCTGCCTCTTCCAAGCAACAAGAAGAGATGTTTAAATGTGGGTAGCTGGGTTGTACCTATTTGCTCTTCTGACTGCAGTCCTGAGAACCCCTGTTTCTCCACATCAGTTATATGCAGGGAGAAACTGAGGGGTGTCCTGATCTCCCACCTGCTACTACCCAAGAACATGGGCAGAAGGAGGCTAGAGTTGTTATGATGACAACAGAACCACAACATATCTAATATTCCTCCAAGTCAACTCTTCACCAAAGAGTAGGGCTGAGGTTTGGGCTTTGGAGTTGAACCACCAAAGATCCAGAACCAGCTCTGCCACTCTTGCAGTGTAACCCTGGGAAAGTGCCTTAATTACCTTATCTGTCAAATGGCGGCAACAGCACCTGCCTTCAAGGGTGTTGAGAAGAGTAAGTGAATAAGGGTACATAAAATGCTAGGCTCAGTGCCAAGCTGAGAACAAAAGTAAAAAGGAGATGATAAGACACATAAATCTATGATAGTTAAAACCATCAGCTATTGGTTCCATTACATAAAGGCCAATGAAAAGAACTAGAGAGTCCCGAACTAGATCCACACCCACCCATCCACATAGGGTGACTTACTAGATGCCAGAGGTGGCATTTCAAATCATTGGGAAAGAAAGGAGTAATCAGTTAATTATACTGATTATCCATTTGGAGGCAAATAAAATTATTGGGCACCTCATACCATATGTAAAAGGAATTGCAGATTAGAGGTGGAAACAAAAACTTCAAAATGATTAGAAGAAAACATATATTGATGTCTGGATGAGGAAAGATTTCTTAAACATTACCAAAAGTACAAACTAGAAAGGAATAGTTAAATGACTTGTGTCATTTAACTAGAGTAAAAGGATAAGTTACAGATTTCAGTCTGTGTTGTTTATAATGCATGTAACTGACAATGCATAAGTATCTAGAAGATATAAAAAATAAAGCTTATGAATCAATAAGAAAAATTTTGAAACTCAATGGAAAAATAAGTAAAGATATAAGAATAGGCAAATCACATGAATGTGACCAAATAAGCATATGAGATGCTCTCAACTCCAGTAGGAATCAGGAATTAAGCCCTTGACTGTGCTAAGCACAGCCAATGTGGAGAAACAGGGATTCTCAGGACTGCAGTCAGAAGAGCAAATAGGTACAACCCAGAGAGTAAACTGGCAACATCTCCTGAGAGGTAAGGGAGCATTTCCTATACCTGGTGACCAATGCCCTAGACTCTTCGGCATGTGCACATGGGCACCTGTACAAGGATGCTAGCTATTGCAGTACTGGTGGCAGCAGAAAATTGAAGACTCAAATGTCCCTCGGTGGGGACTGCATGGATGGTACACCCATCTAAAGGAGTACTCTATAGAAGTTTGAATGAAGGAGTTGGACTTACATATATTGTCACAAATAAATCTCAGAAATAAAATTTGAGTGCAAAAAACAAGTTGAAGGAAGATATGTATGGTATGAAATCATTTCTGTAACTCATAGAAACAAAAATCAATGCAATGTTGTATGAATGCATGAGAAAGAATGGGGTGATAGGAAGGATCATGCCAATTATCTATCTCAGTATAGGGTATGCTTCTTAAAAGCACAGGATACAAAGGAGACCAAAACTGTATCTGTAACCTTTTATTTCTTAAAAAAAAAAAAGGAGAAATGGAAGAAATATAACAAAATAATACCTCAATTATGGATACATTGTTGTATTTTCTGTGTACTTTTCTTTATTTAAAAATTAAAAAAAATGATTTGAAACCTCATTAAAATGCTCAAAGAACATAAAAAGAGAGTGAGACTGTTTACTCTGGAGAAAACTCAGAAGGATCTGAGAGGTGTTTAGATGTGAAAATATGGATTAATCTTTTAAGGCCTTAAAAATAGGAACAAATTTTATTCAACTGTGTTTCCGATGCCTAGTAGAGACCTGATTCAAACAGTCACTTCTCTCTGCAGCTACAGTGTTGAACTAGAACCAGGAAAAACAGATTAACTGATTGAAATTAAGGAAATTGCAGTAGCTATGCTGAATGAATGAGAATGGCTGTCCTGAGACAGCAAGTGTACTGGCTCTAGAATTGTCCCCCTCATACTATAAACTGAACTACTTGCTGAAAAACTGATGAGGAGATCTAGGCCAAAAATGAGGAAGTAGATTTAATGGCTTCTAAGGATCTTTGCCTCTTGACAGTCTATCACTAAGATTACATTATCAGTTCCTGCAATCTGGGATGCTATTTATTTCCCTCATTCTGTCGTAAGAAGCAAATAGCTTCCTATCTTCCAAGGAGAGTCTTTGCATATCCCTAACTTTTGTCCTTCCCCAACATACCACACACCTACCCCTACCATAGCATTTATCACATAGAATTGCAAGTTTTTGTTTGAAAGTCTCCAGTAGACATTAGAGATTTTTGTGTTTCCCA
This sequence comes from Macroglossus sobrinus, assembly GCA_004027375.1. Taxonomy (NCBI): domain Eukaryota; kingdom Metazoa; phylum Chordata; class Mammalia; order Chiroptera; family Pteropodidae; genus Macroglossus; species Macroglossus sobrinus. The sequence continues at coordinate 331,428 of PVKZ01001705.1, forward strand.
TAGTCAAAACGCTATGGATCTAAAACAAACAAACAAAAATATTGGAAGAGTGGGAAGGGATGTGATAGAGGGGGTAGATGAATAAAATAATGCAGGTAAGTGAATGGGATGAAATGGGATGAATGGATGGGTGGATGGATGGATGAATGGTGAGGGTAGAATGAATGGATGGATGTTGGGGATGACTAAGATGAGATAGAATGGATAAGTTGAAAATATGTGTAGTACTTTATTTTGAGTAATATTTGGTCAGATATCACAGAATCTTATTGCAGTATTTGGAATTTGAAATATTTCATAATTCTTCCAAGTCTGGCTATATTATAAAATTCCAAAATCCCATCCTTACTTTGAAATTTTTGCTTTTCTAAAATGTTTAAGCTGCTAAATGATGGTCTCTCAGTTAATTTCTTCATCTTTGTCACGATTGCCCTGCCCAAAGAAATAGTTGGTATTCTTGAAATATCACATCTAGAAAATTCACAAAGAGAAAAACAAAGGTGAAAAAAATCAGGGGCCAGATAGATCTAAGAATCTATTTATTATACTAAAAGTGAGGAGATTTTAAAAAATAACATTGCATTTCTCTAATTCAATGCTTCTTAAATTTCACATGCATATGAATCACCTGGGAATGTTGTTAAATAAAATACAGATTGTAGTTCAGTAAGCCTGGGGTAGGCCTGAGATTTCCCATTTCTAACAAATTCCCCAGTATTGCTGATACTATCGGGCTTCAGACAGCGCTTGTACTATAAATTCTTAACTGACTAGAAAATATAATGAAAAATAATACATTTTTAATAAAAGCAATTGAAATTCTAAAATATTCGGGAATTCCTTTATAGGCATTATCTACAACATCTATTGGAAGAAAAAAATGAACTCTATTAATAATGTCATAAAGGACTTGCTGAACTAGGTGAAAAGATACACCATGATCAGAGATGGAAGAACTTCACAATGTAAAAACATCAAGTTTTTCCAAATCTATAAATTTAATGCAAAAAAATTTTTAAAGCAAGATTTTTGAATGACATTTTCTCTTGGTTATTCTCATCCCATTTCCCCATCCACCAGCTAGTCCTCTATTCTACTTCTGGTCTCCACAGCTTCCAAGGAAACTCCTTCTCCAGACCCTTCTTTGCCTCCAAGAGACCCCATGAGCAACTGCACTCACAGCAGGAAGGGCTGTGAACTCAGTAATCTGAAGGTGTGGGTTGGGAATCTAGCTTTACCAACACTCCCAAGATCCCAAGAATTCTTGTTTTATAACTTTGTGCAAATCATAGAACCAACCACTCAATCACTTTATGTAGAAAATGGAGATTGTAATACTGCCCCACAGAGTGATCATTATGAGGATTAAATGAGAAAAAGAAATGCATGACAAAGCACTGTGTCTGATATATATCATGGGTACTCATAAATGCAAGCATTTCTTCCTCTGTTCCTTTAATTTCACCTGAATTGTATGAGTTCCAACATAACTTGAGTTACTAAAAATCTACATTGACTCATGGTGGGAGTATAGGGTTAGAACAAGAGGGGATGCATGTCCATTCTCCAAAATAACATGAGTCCATCCTTACCTAACTGTGGCAAGATCTTCTGTTCTGAGTAGCTTTTCATATTCCTCAGTGTTCTTGGAAAGTGTTTCAGGTTCTGCTGGGTGAGAACCTGAAAATATTTATTAGCAAATGTCTCTAAACATCTTCTATACTAGTTCACTAAGAGATGAGGGCCCTTTACACATTTTGTAATACCAGCCCCAGCAGAAGGCCTGGTATGTGGGGAGCATTCAGTAAAAATGTTTGTTAATAATACATGAGTAAATGAGTGAATATACAGACTAATGATTATATGGACAAATGGAGGCAAGAAGAGGCCTCAGTTTTTTATATAACACCAGAGACAGGAAAAAAAAGAATAAAAGCCTATTATTTATTCAGTTGTCAACTTCAGAACTGATTACATTAGAGAATACTGAAAACACTTGTAGATTATTTAGTTCCCACCCACAGGGAATGATTAAGCAAATTACAGTATTACCATCAGATTAAGTATTATTTAGTTATCACAAATGAAGTTTATAGAAAGTTTTGAAGGAAATAGGAAAGTGCAAGTAATGGTATATTAATTTCAGAATACAGAATTATATAACCAGGATAACCTCATTCATATTAAAAAAACTTAGATGAAAAAGAAAGGAATTTGCCATAATTTGATAACCAAAATATGACATTTGTTCCTGGTGATAGAATCATAGATCATTTCCCCTGCTTGTTTTATATTCTATATTCAATGAATTTTCTAAATAGCACATATGTAACTTCTACAGTTAGAAAAGTTTTTTTGGTAACCCATGAAATAGAAAATTAAAGAAAAATAATCAACAGCAAAAAGTGAGTTGTGCAAAGACAGCAGTGCTTGCTTTGTCAGGATGAACCAGCACCAGCAGAAACACCTGATATATATGAAGGAAACCAGCGTACACACACTAGAGTAGTATCACAAGTCAATCATTTTTTCTGCCATAGTTGCATTCAGCTTGTCCACAAAGGTCATCTCTATTCACCATGCAAAGACTTTAAGTGTTTTCTTGCTTTTTCTGGTTTTCCTGGTGCATACTCCTTATCTCACTCCTCTTTGATGTTAATGCCCTGTTCAGACAATCTTCTCTGATTTAAAACCAAATGTCTCACTTCCTCTAGAATGCAGAAGAAAAAAAGAATCAGTGACTTTCAACCAGAACTGACATTCAACCATAAATACTTATTGAATACCTACTACATGACAATCACTCTCCTGGTATTGGACATGGAGCAATGGATAAGATAGGCAAAGCCCCTAAACTCATTGAATTGTTGCCCTAGGGCCTGCTACTTCAAAATATTGGGCAACTCAAACCTCAACTTACAATTGCTTCTTCCAAATAAGACATTAATTACTTGATTATGTTGTTCCATTTAATCATTATACTTCATTTTAAGGAAGGCTTTACCATTTCCCTATTTCATAGATAAATCTGACAAGTAACTTTCTTGTGGTCAGATAGCTGGCTTTAGTCAGGACTACACCCAGTGCTTCTTGTCCCTAGATACAGCAGTGACTCATCCATATCTTTCACTTCTATCAGTATGGAGCTTTGCATGCACATGGTACCAACCACTATGTGTAAAACAATGAATAAGCAGAGGAAGTGCATGAATGAAGGCAATGAAAACTACAAGAAAGATATGGGGAAAAAAGAGGTGAAATTGACTTGAATTTTGAAGGATAGATAAAAATTTTGGAGAGGACATCAAAAGCATGGCAGAGTGAGAAATGTCCCCAGATCTCTCCCCTTGAAACAATAAGCGGAACTTCCAAAACTCAACAAAAACCACCCAAACTGCACACCAGCATGGCTGAGCATGGCACCTGCACATAAGAGCTACCACAGGTCAGAGCCCAGGGTGTCCTGGGAAAAACAAGAAGCAGCCTCTCCCAGCCACCAGGGCTCCCTGTAGGAGGAGTGGAGATGGGAGAAGGTGCGGTGAGTCCCCTGAACAGCCTTACCAGGGAAAGCTGTGAGCTCCATGCAGCCTGTGGCGGTGCCCAACTTTAGGGCAGAAAGCAGAGAAGAGGGGATGGCACAGAAGTGGGGAGAGCAGAGAAACAGCATTTGATTTTAACAAGGTGCAGTTGCAAAAAGAAGCTGAGCTACGGACCCCATCCTCAAACCCAGAGTGTCCCATGCCCCATATCATTTGAGACCTAACACCGCGGAGCACCAGGGGAATCTGAGCAAATTCTACCAAAACTGTCGCAAACACTGACAGAGACTGAAACTGAGAGTAGCAAGCGTGATTGAATAACTATAAGAAAAAAAAGGCATTATTAAGACTTTATATAAAGCAGGGATCCAAGAGACTTAGATGCCACCAACTGGAAACCAAAACCAAAACCAAAACAAACGCTTTATTTGCAATAGGCTAAAGAGAGACTTTTATATAACAATTTTTCTGGGGAAAAAATGTAGAATACACTTCCATTTATGCCCAGGCAGAGGAATAGTCCATTAAACACCATGAACAACCAAGGTGACAAGGCAGTGCAGAAAGAAAAAAGAAAAATCTCCAGAAAATAAGCTTACAGACATAGAAATATGTGACTTAAATGACAGAGAATTCAGGATGGTCCTTCTGAAAAAAACTCAATGAGACCTGAAACAATATCAACAAGTTCAGGAACTGAAAAAAACAACTAGCTGAGAATGAGTACTTTAGCAAGGAGATTGAAACCCTCAAAAAGAACTGGAGATGAAGAACACACTGAAAGAGATGAAAAATAAAATAACAAGCTTGGAAAATAGAGTTGACCAAATGGAAAAAAAAATCTGTGATATTGAAGACAGAAATCTACAAATTAATGAGAACGAAGGAGAGAGAAACTGAAGAATAAAAAATAATGAAAGAGAAATACAAGAACTAGCTAATACCATCAGAAGAGGAAACATAAGAATAATGGGCATTCTCGAAAGGCAGGAAAAGGAGCAGAGATTAGAAAGCATTTTCAGATAAATAGTTGATGAGAGTTCCCAAATCTAAGGAATGAAATGGAACTTGGAATTCAAGAAGCCAACAGAACACTCAATTATCTCAACCCCAAAATGCCTTCTCCAAGACAAATTGTATTAAAATGATCAAAAATCAAGGACAAAAAAAGAATTCTTAGCACAGCCAGGAAGAAGGAGATGGTAACCTGTAAAAAAAATTTATTAGACTATCGTCAGACTTCTCAGCACAAACCTTCCAAGCCAGAAAGAAGTGGAATCAAGTACTCAGACTATTAAATGAAAGGAACTACCGGCAAAGAATAATGCATCCAGCTAAGTTCTCCTATAAATGAAGAAGAAATAAAGACCTTTCCAGACATACAAAAACTGAGGAAATTCTCCAGTATGGGCCTGCATTATAGGAAATACTGAAAGGGGTTGGCTCACCTAAAACAATATATAACAACAACAACAAAAATACATAATTAGGTGTAAGAGGACTAAATGCAGATAGAAGTAGAGGAATGAAACCTTTATTAAGAACAGGGTATTATAAACTTAAGCAATAAGAAGAGACTTGCAAGATAGTAATGAATGTGTGTGTGTGTGTGTGTGTGTGTGTGTGTGTGTATGTGTATATATAGATATGTCCTTTACATATTCATAATGATAACCATACACCAAAGTACAGAACTGAATATATAACATAAAACAAGAAGAACCAGAGGGAAAACCCACAAAACCTAAAACCCGCCCCCTGCCCAAAACAAAACAAAACAGACACACAAAATCAAGGAAGCAATGGAAAAACCAAGCTACCAAAAAGCAAAAGATAAAATGGCTATAAGAAGACTTCATATTTCAATAATCCCTCTAAATGGACTGATCTCACCAATAAAAAGGCACAGAGTTGCAGAACGGATCAAAAAACAAAACCCAACCTTATGCTGCCTCCAAGA